>JANTQE010000028.1:144184-536651 GCA_032988195.1 Arachnomyces sp. PD_36 | reverse complement strand
TTTTTTTTTTTTTTTTTTTTCTTTTTTCAACTTTGTTTTTTTTAGTTTAGAGCGCATTTAAATGACACAAATATTTTTCATTTTATAATACTTGAGTCAAATCATAACACACGTTTCATTTGTTATTGCTCGTTTCATTTATTTTAAATGTACTAATATTACATGTAATCATTTCTCACTCATCATAACATTTAATATTCATTTTCGCTCTCGTTATTTTTTTATTGACTTGTTGTTAACATATTTTAGTATTTTTGTTTTTTTTTTTTTAAACACGTCTCATTTTTCATATGCACAGTATTTCTCAGATTTTTTTCTTATTTGATTTGATTGCATCACGATTAGAAATTTCATATATGATTTGATATTTATATATTTCAACGATGCATATTATTTATGAATCGCAATGATTTTATATTATATTATTCAACTAAGTCATGTGACACATTCTCGTTCAAATTTTCATTGTTGTTTTTCGAATTTTATGAATTATTAGTATGTATTCTTATGTCTGTTAATCAATATTATAATGTATAAAATTTTATCGTGTTATTATCGATATTTAATTCTCTCACACATTTCGTCATTTCGTTTTCAAAATCATTTAAAAAATTTTTGAAAACGTTGACAATCACAATTAAGTTGTTCTTTTTAACGTTTTTGTTTGCATGTGTCAAAAGCTTTCAAATTTTTATTTAAAAAATTTTTAACAATCGCTTTTATTTTTTTTTTGTTTGTTTTAATCACGTATTTCAAATACGTTTATATAATATTATTAGATCGCATGTAATATTAAAATTTTTTTTTTCATATATAACAACAAAATATAAAGTTAGTTTTCACGTTAATGTTAATTTGATGATTTTATTTTGAGATTCATTTTTCTCATTTTCAAATTTGTTGACATTTTTAAAACTTGAGTTTCATTTTTTCAATGCATGTCGAATCTGTGTGCAAATTATCAACACTGAGAACGTGAGCAACGACTTGAAAAATTGACAAGTATAATGATCAACGCTCAATCTCTATTTATTTATTTTATAAAACGTTTTCTCTATGACTCTTACAATAATATCAAATAGAAATCGTCGTTGTTTTTTAAAAAGAAAAATGAATATGTTAGTATTTAAATTCGTAAACAAACAATGCAACAAAATATTTACTGTTGAAAAATTTGAACATTCAAAATTATTATTGTGCAACAAAGATTCTAAATAGCTTTTGTTCTTAGTTTTCAAATTTTCGTTATTGTTCACTGTGATATAATGATTTTGAATCAAATCTTAAATAAATTTGAAATTATAATTTCAAGCATTTTCGATTATATTTCGCATTTAAAATACTCATTGAGAAAATGTATTAATTAAGTGTTCAGAGTTTAATCACATTCATGATTCAATATTATTATTTTAATTCATTTTTCTTGCAATATAACACGTTGAAACACGATTGAGAGACTTATTCATCAAATCACTCGATTGTGCTTGTAATCGCAGCTTCTTCTTTCTTTTCTTGATTCATGCTTTTTTAATGAGATTATTTAACTGTTTCTCGTTATGTTTCGATCATGACGTTATTTCATCTTATTCAAATTTCTTATTCGACAGAATTGCTGTCAATAAATTGAATTCGATTTTTTTAACTATAGTCTCGTTTATTGCACTGAGCTTGACTTTGAATCGTTTATTGACACTCGCTTAAATGAGTTCTCATAAATTTTCGTTTGATTTAAGTCGAGTTATCTTCTCATTATCAAAATCATTCATCAATTTGTTGATGTTGAATGATGAAATGAATTAACTAATCGAGTTTTTGTCATGTTCTCTTATTGTTTCGTTAAAAACACTGTTCGATCAATCATTATTCACTCGTTAAGAGAACGACGACGAATTTAATTTAACATGTTTATTATTTTAATATTTTCGATTTATGAGTTGTTCGCTTTATTTCATTATATGTTAACTAATTGTCGCTTAAATCTGAGTTATATTATTTAATTATCAATTAAAACATATCAATATATTTTATTTACACGTTTACTCTATTATTTTCAAAAAGCATTTCGTCATTCTGAACACATGATTTCATTAATTAATCAATGAGATTTCTTTTTCTGACAATGAAATAAATACTTGATCGTTTCACATTTCAAGTTTTGAAACAAATTAATAAACATAGAAAATTGATAATATATCGCGTCAGTATTATCATAATTCGTGTTCAAAGATTGAGTTTTTTTATTAAAGAGATCTAAATACGATTCTTTGATTTTGTTATTTGCTCGCTTTTCATTCTCATTTAATTAATCATTGATTCGCTGAGTATTTTTTTGTGATGCATTTAAGAACTTAATTGAAACTTTTCATGCGAAAAAACGCGCTCTTGTCGTCATTTATATTCACACATGTTAAATAAATTAATATGACATTTTTAATACTCTCTGATTTCGATCAAATAGACATTGTCGATTTTCATGAAATAGTAAAACACATTTGAGTTGTCACACAACTTACTTTTAATAACATAATGAAAAAAGTATAATTTCAACACTATCTTAAATATGAAATTTATCGTCGACTTAAAATTATTAACACACGTGTTTAAAGTTTCAATAAATAAAAAATTCATATTTTAAAACGTAATAAGTAAAATACGTTGACGTTGTATGATATACACAAACACAAATGAAAATCAAGAAATGTGTGAAAAATCGACTTTATTTGCATTTCAAAAAATTTTGAGAAATGTAAAGAAAGAGAGAAAAGAAAATAAAATTGAAAAATATAAACGAAAGATTTGTTTATAAAAAAAAATATCACGTGTTAAAAAAATTTTAATTAAACTAGCGTGTTATATTGACGCGTAAAAACTAGTATTCGTTAATTTAATTTAATTTAATCATTTTTTAACAAATTAACTTTTCAAGTCAATCATTTTTTACAAATTTATGATATGATCAAGAACATACATACAATCACTGTCAATAATGTCTTTCATTAACAGTGAAAATTGAAGAAAAAGTAAAACATTTACTAATCAAAGTCTTTTCTTCACTAAAAACATTTTCAATTTTCAATTCAATTTTAAGACATGTTTGAACTCATAAATCTCATTATTATTAATGCGTGTGATATTTCATTCAAAATTGATTCTTAAACGCATGAAACATTAACAAAAAGTCGCGATTTCATTATAATTTGAAACTTGTGTCGAAAACTCAAGTATTTTAATTATTCAAATAATAATTTTTTTGTTCATTTAACTTTCATAAACATGCGTTAACGTATTTTTTAAAAATCGATCATTCGTGATTTTTTAAGTTTTTTTCTTGATATCACAAACAATAATGTCATGTTTAACATCGAAATTAAAATTTTTCTTTAATATACTTTGAAAATTGCGAAAATGCACATCGTTCAGACTTTTCAATTTCAACTTTAAAAGTAGTTTGTTATTTAAAAAAACATTCGAGTTTATCATAATATTTTTCAGTTAATATATCTGTCTCTCACATTGCGAGTACTAAATTGAATGAATTTTCAAAATCATGAAATTCAATTTAATTTCTTCATCTTTGAGTCTTTGATTTCTCAAGATCTTTCAGTTTGAAAAGTTCAATGATACAAAACATGTTTTTTTTCAATTTTCTTAATACGTAACATTGTCAATCGTTTTCGTAAATTTCGAGTAAGTTTTGATTTTTTATATAAAATTTTCAACGTTTGACAAATTTTGATTCAAGTCGTCGAGAATGAAAATTAAGCGATAATTATCAACATAGTTTTTTTTTATTAATTTAAGTGCATATTGCTCATTAAAACTTGATTTCTTAGACAATGCTTTTCTAAATTTCATGTTCAATATTTTTGTATTATCTGCAATAAGTTTCTTAACAATATTCAATTCAAGAAATGTATTTAAAATGATATTAAATTTAAATAACAACATGACTCTTTTTTAAGCATTTGCGCTTTTGACATTTTTGAAAAATCGTTATCGTTAATTGTAATTACATTTTTGAGTTAACACGATAAGACAGCGTTCAGTTTGCGATACAAATAAAATCACAAATATGATTGAAAATCGAGAGCGCACGCAAATAATTATCTTTTTTAATATCGTTTTTGTTCTTCGTTGATTTAATCGTTCAATTATTAGATTCAAAGCGTTTATTTTCTTTTTTAATGTCACATAAATAGTCGTATAGTTCTCGTTACTCACTTTCAACGTGAATTTAAGAAAACTCATCGATCAATTTTTCGTTGTGAAACGCGTTTTCGTCGAAAATAATATTATTATTTTCTCAATTTCAATTTTATTATTATTGTCATTCAAGAAAATGATCACATTCATATTCAAAGAATAAAATACTTCAAAAAGTATTGACAATTCGACGAACTTGATATCACGACTGAGATTGATTTCGATTTTATAACAAATATTACTAATGACAAATCATTATTACTGATGTCAACAGTTTAAGTAACTCATTAAAGATTCAAATTAATATCATGTTTTTATCTCAAGTCATCATGATACGACGATGTCACAATTTTAAGTTAAGTTAAAAAACTTAAACATTTATTAATATTATTTCGAATTCAATATTATATCTTGACAAATAAGTTTTTTTCAATTTTTGAGTTAAAATGTAATCGTTAACATTTCGAAATTATTATTAAATTTATGTTTAAGTTTCTGTCGCACGTATGACATATAAAATGATATTTATGTTTTAATAAACACGTCAAAAAATTTCTAACTTAAAAATTGATTAAATTTCGCGAGATTTTGAGTTTTGTGATTTAGCAAAATTATTTCATTGTCATGATTGATTCTCATTGACAATTGTTTACAAAATCTCAACGAAGTTGATCAATCATTTTTCTCAATCAAATAAGCGATCAAAATTAAACAAATTAATAACGCTCAAATTATTGTAATAAAATTCATTTTAATCGCTGTCATTTAAGTGTTTTTAGATAATATATGCTCGCTAATTTAACATATTGTTACAAAATATCAACGCTTGAGAAATTAATATCAATTGATGACAAACGTTAAAACGTGAAGATTTTCAAACATGTGTGTCAAGAATATGATTTTTAATCAGTGCTCAAACTTATTCTCTTTAACAAATAGTGATAAAATTATTAATGTTTATTTGATTTATATATATATTTTTTGTCAGTATATTATAAATAGAATTATTCATTGTCACTTGACACGTTTTGAAATGTAAATAATCGAGTTATTATTTGAAAATATTTGCATTGACAGTTATTTTTATAAAACTTAACTTTCTAACATGATATTATGCGTTGAGTGATGTATGTTAACAATTTTAATATGTTTAATAATTCAATATTTTGTTAGTCATTGATTTAGCTTAAATTATTTTAACATCTTTTTTATCGTTAAATCAACAACATCATTTTTTTTGATTCAACGCTTTTTCAGTTGTTAATTCAACTCGAGTCATTTTAACATCTCTTTTATCACTGAATCAACAATATCATTTTCTTTAATTCAACACTTTTTTAGTTGTTAATTTAACTCGAGTCATTTTAATATCTTTTTTATTGTTAAATCAGCAATAACATTTTTTCTGATTTAACGTTTTCTCAATCGCTGATTCAACTTGAATCATTTTAACATTTTTTTCATTATTGAATCAGCAACATTACTTTCTTTGATTCAACGCTCTTTCAGTCGTTGATTTAACTTGAGTCATTTTAATATCTTTTTCATCGCTGAATCAGTAACATTATTTTTTTTGATTCAACGCTCTCTCAATTGTTGATTCAACTTGAGTTATTTTAACATTTTTTTTATCATTAAATCAGCAACAACACTTTTTCTGAATCAACGCTTTCTCAATTGTTAATTCAACTTAAATCATTTTAACATTTGCATTTTTTTATCACTCGCTAAATCTTTTTTCGTGATTCATTATATATTGATGTGACTGTTAACTTTTATTAATTTTGACACGTATACTTTTTCGTTTCTTTATCAGTTGTTTCACAAGTCTTTTATTGTTTTCAATAAAGTCAAGATCGTATAACACGTTATATTAATTTCAATTTATGTAATTATTAATATAGAATTTATTTCATGTTTTCACATTATTTTTTTAAATGTTCGACTTGATTTTTGTGTGAGCTAATATTAAATGAGCACTTCGAATTATATTATTCATCGAATAAAAACGACGTGCGTTTAAAGTTTTTTATTGTCGATTAATGAGTGCGAACATAAATTTGTCATTCAAATGCAATAACTCGAAATATTACATTTTCAACATTTCATGTATTTCATGAAAGCGTTTATTAAACAACAAGTACATAATATTTAACAAAATTTTCGTATATTATATTTCTTTTTTTTCACTTTTTTGAAAGCTTTGTTGATTCTTTTCAAAAAAAGATAAATTTGTGATTTTCTCTCGTTATTTTTTTTAATTGAGAACACTAACTATCAATTACATTTGATTAATATGACGTTTTTGCAATATTAATTTAAAACGACATTAAGCATTGTCAAACTTGCTTTTTTGCATTTACACAAAATTTCGTTTTCATTTGTCATTCTCATTATTCAATCAAACAAAAGAACATTTGATTTTTTTTTTTGTTATGAAATTTATGTCATTATTGTTTTTTTCGTCACGTTTTCAATAGATTAAAAAATCGTGTATTTTAACTATCAGATTATTTATTCAACTTGAATTTTTCTCTTATTGATTCAAAAAATGAGATTTCATTCGCTTTTCATTAAATGTTTTTCGATTTTTTTTGAAAAAGATCGCGAACGCATCAAGAAAGTTTTTTATGTAAAATTTAATGTTTAAATTAATGATTTGTATCTCACGAAATCTTAAAGTATAAGAAATTTTATTTCGAACTGATTGATTCTTAAAGTCATGCTTTATCAAATTCAGAGATTTATTGAGTCGAGTGACAAAAACGATCATCTTTTATTTTAACGTCGAATTTCTATTGATCATGATTGTTTGACAAATGATTCTCTCTTTCATAATCATCATTTTCAATCGTTGAGACAAATGAGCAATGATTTATTTTTAATAATTGTTTTTTTTGTTCGTGCGAGTGAACAATTTCTTAATTAAATATTTATGCGTTAATTTGCAATGAGATGTATTGAAATTGTTTGACATATTATACTAACAAATGAATTTTGAGTAATAAAACAAAACATGAAATTTAAAAAAGTTAAAATGCGCGTTATTTTTCACTTGATCAGAATTGACGTTTGAATGATAAGAAATAAATATTTATTTCATTTTATCGATTTGCTTGATAATCAGTTTCATGTACTTCAAAGTCTTTTTATTGTGTAATTAATACTAATTGAGTATAAAAAAGTTTAACACGTTTTTAACGAAAACAACAACATTCTGTTTATTCAAGATCGAACTTAACAAAAAGACGATGATTAATAACAATTATTAAACAATTGATTTCTGTTTCACGTCTGTTCACTGTTTGACATCACTAAAACTTTTGAAATTTTTAAACTTTAAAAACGTTGACACGTTGCGAAAACATTTGTTCAATTAAATCAAATTTTTCGCATTTCATATTATCGTATTGTTATTTTTTTGTCGTTTATCACGAGCGAACATTACATATTTTAAATACTTTTGTATTTATATGATAAAATAATCGACAATATTTTTAAGTATTTGATAAAGAGAATCGATCATTATAGCAACATGAATGTTAATGTGATAATGTTTTCAAACGAAATTTTAAATTTCATGTATTTGATTATCTCGTTTCAACTTTTATTAAACATTGTATTTTTTTTTTTCGTGAGTTTCATTCTATCATACGTCGCAATAGTAAAAGAAATATTCTCATATAATTACTTGTTAATCTGTACTTTAATACTTTCGTACGTTTTCATCAATCATTTTTTTTTTAAATTTTAACGCTCATCAGATAATATTTAATAGATCGTGCATTAATAATCGCTTTTAATATTCGTGATAAGAGTCTGTTTCTTATAATTTGTCATCATTTTGATTATAATCGAAAAATAAAAACATGTTTGTTCATTCGTATATCGTATGAGCATTTTCGACTTAGTTAATTTCTCAATATTTGCAATATCAATATTTAACAATTAAACAAAAGTATATAAACGTTGTTGACAACTCAATTTAAACTTCGAACAAATGCACTCACATTGAAATATTAAGTTTAAAATTTCATGATAAATCTAAGTTTTGATCAATTGATTTGCATTTGAGATATTGAACATAAAATCGATCAAAATTAATTTTAAACATTTTGATTGACGTTGTACAACGTGACTGAGATTTTTTATCATTAAATAAATCGATCAGACGAATAAATTCTCATGATGTTGAGTTAGAATTGTTTTGTTAATATTTATTAACAAGAGAATCATTATTGAATTATCGAAAAACTTCTTTTGTGTCTTTTATCATCAGTTTATTGTATGCATTTTCATATATACTTTACTGTCATTGTCGTTTACTCATTTAATGAGTGCATAAAACAAATCGTTCGCAAACGACTTATGTTTTAACAAAAAACGCACGACTCATTGAACGTTTTAATATTAAAAATTGTATTTTGCAATCTTAACATCAATAATTTAAAACTTGATCTCAATTTGCTTTTTCATTCACTCGTTATCGAGAATCTTTTCGAAAATTTTATTCATTTTTGTCAGTCATTTTTTCGCACTCGAGAAATTAAGCAATTTGTGTATTTTTTTCAGTCGCATGTCATGAAAAAAACTTTGCATGTTACTTTTGATCAAACTTCTTTAATAAAATCATTAAGTCATGACGTAATTCATTTTATTTATAAAGAAATCGTACGTGAGCTTTGATAAAAAATTAAAGCAAATTATTGACTTTGAAATATTGTTTTCATTAACGTTGCTGCGATTTTTCATATTTTTTTTGTCAATGAGTGTTTTTATTTTTCTTTTTGTGAACTTCTCGTATGTGATAATCTGTATGTTGAAATTTGTAAACAATTTTTTTTTTGCGCGTGAAATGATTTCATTATCATTATTCGTAATTAGATTTTCGAGATCACATTAATGTTCATTATTAACGATATTCATTCTCATATTCGCATTTGCGACATTGAGAAATAATCTCTTTTCATTTAAAAAATCGAAACTCGAGATTGATGATGATTTATTATTCAAATTTATGTCAGAAACATTTTTCATATAAAATTGTCAAAATAGATTTTTTGCATCATTTGATGTAAAAAATGCGAAAACGTTTAATTTCGCGAGATCATGAAATGCTGTTTGCGAAAACAAAGTATTCGACGTTAATTGAAAGTGATCATTGAAAATTTACTGTTTGATTGTTTTAAATTTGATTACATAAATTTTTTTGTAACAAGATATGTTATTGAAATCTTTATTAAACTTATATTTTTTACAGTATGAATATATTTGATTCAAAATTTGAGATATGATTGTCGTTGTTGAGATATCACGTTGAGATATCGCGTTAAAATATGACATTGAAATATCGTGTTAAAATATGACGTTGAGATATCGCGTTAAAATATGACGCTGAGATATAACGTTGAAATATGACGTTAAAATATGACGTTGAGATATGACGTTGAAATATAACATTAAAATATTGTGTTGAGATATAACATTGAAATATGATATTGAAATATCGCGTTAAAATATTGCGTTGAAATATCACGTTGAAATATAACGCTGAAATATCACGTTAAAATATGATGTTGAGATATAACGTTAAAATATAACGTTAAAATATAATATTGAAATATGACGTTGAGATATCGCGTTAAAATATGATGTTAAAATATAACGTTGAGATATCACATTGAAATATTGCGTTGAAATATCGCGTTGAGATATCGCGTTAACATCAGAAAAACATTTAAGAGAGAAAAATAATCAATTTTAACTTATAGTTATATATTAGCTAGTTACAAGTTGAAATGTTACTACGCTGCATGAGCTCATGTCAAAAAATATATATTTTTTAAAAAAATTTTAATTTTGATTTTTTTATGATTAATAAGCAATTTTGACACTTTTTTAAAAAATTTTAAATTTGCTGACTAAGCAGCTGATGAGCTCAAGATCAGCTCAAAAGACGTATTTTTAAAGATCAGACTCGAAAATTGATTTTCGAACTCAAAATTCTTCTCGAATCGTGTCTCGAACTAGCTTGAGACAAGATTTCAATCTTAAAAATAATCTCGAGTTAGCTCGAGATTTATCAGTTTCGAAAACTCATGTTCTCAAAATACGCTTGATTTAGTTAGTTTCAAGTCGTGAAATCTTTTTCTAATGAAAATATAACGTTGTTTTATTATGAAAAGTTGTATTGCATTAGTTTTTTGCAAATAAAAAATAAAATTTGACTATATACAAAAATCACATGTTGACTCGAAAAATGAGTTAATCAAAACATTAATTTACATTAGTTCTAAATTTATATATCGACAAAATCGATTAATAATTGTGATAGCAAATAACACATAAGAAATTTGTAATTTAGTCTTTCAATATCGCAATCATATAATAAGTAAAGAAATCGTTGAACAAATATTTAAAAAGTGAGTCAATATGAATTTCGACGTTAAGATATTTTCACGCGATTTTAGCAAATATCATTTTTCACTCATTTTCGTAAAATTAACGAATACACACGAGTTTCATTGACTTTAAATAAAGTTATGAAAAATTAAATGATAAAAACAAAATTCTGATCTCTCACTCAAGCGTAATCTGATAGCGATAGTGATTAAAAAGTGTTTAAAGAAAAATATTTAATATATAAACTGATCATAATAAAAAATTTATCATCGAATCTTTTTTTTTAAATCAAATCGATGAGAGAAAATCATGTCAGAGTGAGAACACTCATCGATGTTGAAAGAATAATTCAATGTGTTTTCGTTTCATTTTCACTCAATATATTATTTTATCAATTTTTCGTGATCTCTGAGCGACAGAAATGATTGAAAAATTAAGACAACATGAAACGAGATTTTTACGTGTTGAGTTAAAAAAAACGAACAATCATCTCAGCATATATATTGTTAATTCGTGTTTTGAAACGAATCTCGCAATCTTTTTTGCATACATGTGATTAATGCGTGCAAAAATTAATAAAATAAATATACTCAATTACTTTGAGTTATCTTAATATAATTTTTCGACAGAAATAACATAATTTTCAAGTTAATTTGTAAAACTCACACATATAGTTTCACACTCAATTTGCTTCTTGAGTATTGTTCGATTTCGACTTCGATATTTAGCTTCAACTTGATGATAAAAGTATGCTATCTTGTTAAATTATGAATTATTTCATGTTCTTAATAAGAATATTTGATCAATATTAACGATTTTGACATTCTTCAATTTCTTTTGAGATCGTTTTCAATTTTCGATGACAGTCAAAAGAAATTCATTAATGCGAACAATTTAGTCACGCGAAAGACTTGTTTTTTAAAATATTTCTCGAATATTTTGTTTGAGAGAGCTGTATATATATATTATACGTGTTTTGTTTTGCTTATTCATTATTAAATGATTAATCAGTCACGATCTCATAGATTTTAACAAATAAATAAATCAAATTTTGTAAATTTCTTTTTTGCATACATGTCGTTAATGCGTGATTTGAAACAAAAATGAAAAATTTTTATTTCAAAAAATCGTCTGCATCTTTTATAAATGCTTAAAATAGTACTTTAATCACGACATCAGTTTCGTAAGTCGTTTCAATAAGTTAATTTTTTTGAGCTCGAGTCTTGAAAAAAACAAATTAGATATAAATCTTAAGTTATATATATATATTGTTTATGCGCGAGTCATATTATTGATTTATTGATTTCTCGACGTCTTTTCTATATATATATAAGTATAAGCGTGAAAAAAAAAAAATAACATCATTTCTCGTAATATCATACGATTTTTCGAACTTGAATCAAAGTCGCGTTTTTTGTCTTTATCGCACATGAATTTCATTTGAACATTTTTGTTCAAATGAGAGCGTAATCGTCTATATAAATTAAATGAATAAATTAAATTTTCAGTTTTCGAAGTGTCATTTGATTCTTTGAATTTATATTAAGATCGAAATTCTATATATATATAAATGAATGACTCAATTAAAAAATTCACAAATTGACAGTTTAATAACTTTGTTCATTTTGAACAATAATGTTCAAGAGACAAACTTCGCGAATCGATTAACAATAAGAAAGAGAAAGAATCGCAACATTGTATTTTTCTTTCAAGATTTTTTGAGAAATTTTAAAAGAAAAAACTATTTCGTATTTTATATATTTAATCATTAATTTTTGCGTATATTCGAAATTATCTTAAATTAATTAAAAGAACGAGAGTGAGAATTGATCAAAAGAAAAAGAGAGAGAGTTAATCAAAAAGAAAAGAAAAAAAATCAATTAACGAGAAAAATAGTCAATATATATAAAATAAACGTGATAGAAAAAAGAAAGAAAAAAGAAAAAAAAAAGAAACAAAAGTGAGAAAAAAATTTATATAAATTTGTTTGTGACAATGAAAACATTTTTTTTAATGAATTATTTTTTCTTTCTTTATGACTCGTTTGCTCTCGTTTAATTAGTGAGTCATTTTGCGATGAATTTTTAATGATGAATGAAAAAAGAGTAGTAAATGAATTTTAATTATTAAATAATGAGTCAAATTAAGCTTATTTTTCATTTTAATAATTTTATTTTTGAGATTATTTCGATTTTTTTTTAATTTTCATGTTTGAAGCTGATCACATTCTTATTTTTCGAACGAATTTCTTATGAAGTTCTCGTGTCAACGATTTAATCAAAACGTTTATAATCATCTCGTTGATTCGTATATATTTCAAGTGTATTATTTGATTTATTATAATTTCGCGAATGATGTGAATACGAATGTCAATGTGCTTTAATTTGAATGAGTCAACAAACTTTATTGAAGCATGAGAGCTTGCAATTGTCTTTTAATTATCGCTGTACAGTAGCTGAGATGATATTTTTATCATTTTTAATGACTCGAGAAACATGTCAAGTAGTAGTTTTCGTAATTAAAAAATTTTATACAAAACATTAATCAAATCAACATATTCAACGTCATGCGTGAATTTCGTAATGAAAGATTGTTGTTTCGTTTTTTTTACAAATAGAGAATAGCGCTTGATTATATATAAGAGTCACGTGCAAACTCAAAAAGTGTCAAGAGTTAAAACATTGATTTACGTTAATTTTAAATAGAACATATTAACACGCTGAAATAACGCGCTAAAATAACGCGTGATAAAAGATTATTTAAATGATTGATTTAACAATTGAAATCGCGTTTAACAATTAACACGCGTTTTACGCGTTATGTGAGCTTACTTTTTTATTTTAAAAACATCAATAATGACGATTTTATTCACGATTAATTTTTGCATCGCATTTTTCAAATTTATTATTATTTTTTTGACGTTCTATTTAGTAGTAATTCAATTATCGAAGTCAATGTCAATCAAAGAGACTTTAATTATATTCTCTCAAGCTAGTTATTTTCTTTCGTTTTAATCTTATTTTAAAGATTGTAGTTGCGTTTGATACGTGTTTATTGCAAATTCTCGTTAACAAACAGATTTTTCTCATTTCAGTGATAATATACAGTTTTTAAAAATTTAAAGTGATTTTTTTTTTTCATACATGCAAGCTATACTTCGATTGATATCAAAATTGATTTATTTTCTTTCGAACAATAGTTGCGTCGAAACTTGTGAAACAGAAAACATGTTTCATTGAACAATGACATTATAAACAATAATATTTGAAACGCTTAAATAATTAAAAATTTCATTTTCACTCAATTGATAATTTCAAAAAAAGAGATGAAAATAATAACAATTTGAAAATCGATATATCTTTGTTTGAAGTTAATATTCTCAAACTGCTATTAAGAAAATCTTCAAATGCAAATTTAACTTATCTTCAATTTTTGTTTATTATTCATTTGAATTTCTTGTTAATTTTCATTTTATAGAATTCTTGAGCAATCATTTTCAAGAATATAAGTGACAGATTAACAAGTTGTTAACAATTTCAACTCTCATTTTGCAACTCAAGTTTGTGATTACTTTATAACAAATTATATTGTTTTTTAATATTGTTTGCGAGCTTTTGATACTTTTTTAAGTATTAACTCAAAAAGCATTTCATCAACTGAATTAAATTCAATGTTATCTCAAAAAATGATGTTTTGTTTATTGAAGTCGTCACGCGTTAAGTCGAGTCTCTTAAAAATTTTTTTTTTTAATTTTTTTTTTTTCATTTTTTTTCTTTCAACACATTTTTCTTAACACATCTTTCTCTCATTTCTTTTTTTTTTATTTTGCATTTCTCATTTTTTATACTCTCTTAAATTATTGTTTTTTTTTTTCATTTTTCTCTTTTTCTTTACAAAGAAATAAGAGTTGACTGATTTAAAATTTCGAAAATGATTGCATAGCTGTACTTCTTTCTTATTATTTTATTATCAATCGATGATAACTCAATAATTGAGTGTATTAAGCATGACTTTCAGAATGACGAAATGAACGAAACGCGAATTGAGTCACTTTTTTTAAAATTGAAAATGAAAGTTATGTTTTAAAAAAAGCATTGCTTTTGAATTAATGTGAGATTTCTCGTCACTCACGTCAATTTAAAATCTGTTCATATTAATGATGCAAAAAATACGAATAATTTTTTTCTCAAGTTCAACATTCACTGTTATTTAGAATGTTTAAACAAAATTAGCATCATTATAAAAAAAATGATAACTTTTTTCACAATTTCAGTCGAAAACTTGTTATTGAGTGCAAAGACTCAGAAAGATAAATATTATTCATTTACGTATTGTAATTATTTGTTTGATTTTTTATATAAATCAAACTTTGATTTTTTCTTTAATATAAAAATTGAATAAAACAATGTTAATAAGTTTCATATCAATATTATCGACGAAATTCTTATTGTGAGCGTTCTCGAACACATTTAAACAGTAATAACGAGATTTGAATAACTTGTAAAAAATAATATGATCTTTCAAATCATCATTTTTTTTAATTGTCGCAATATTCACATTTCGAAATTTCACATTTTGATGACATATAATGACAAGTTGAACGAGAAAGTTACAAAAATTCAACAATTATTTGATCTCTTTTTTCAATTTTTTGAAAATCAATTCTTTTTCGTGCAATCTCAAAAAAAGTTGATTTTTTATACGCGTTATTCGAATAATGTCACTAAAATGTGTTTAATTGAAGCGTTAATTTAATTTCGTTATTAATACGAAAAAAACTTTTTGAAAACATGAATGCTCATTAATCGTAAAAAATATACTTAAGTGTTTATTCAAATTGACGACAATCAATTACGATTTTAAAAGAAATGTTTTACTTTTAGATTGAACTCTCGACATTTTTTCAATGATATAAACGAGTATATTATTGTTTATGACATAACAATAATTCAAAAATATAAGACAGAACAAAAAATTATCACGATCGTTAATAACATAAGCGCGTTAATAATTATTCTTATTATTATCTTTAAGACTGACTATCGCGCATACTTTAATTTCGTGAATGTTTTTAACATAAATACTATCGTTAAATGTCATTTGAGCGATCGTTTCAAACTTAACTTTGACTTTATAATTAACAACGATTTTGACAATTAAATTGTTGTCGTTGTCAATTTTTTATCATAAACGCGAGACAATGATATGTGTTTTTATGTGCGATATTCATGAGATTTAAAGAAAAAAATCTTTGTTGTTTCATTTAAAAAAAACTCGAAATCACACATTATCAAAGTCATTAATATGAGTTATAAAAGACTCGTTATAATAATTCATAATGCTTTTAGACATCTCATGATTATTCGTTTCAAAACATTAAACAAATTTTATCGTTGATAAATCAATTCTTTTCATTTTTTAAAAAAAAAAAATGCTTTATCATTGAATTCAAGTGTTGCTATTGAGACGTATGAATAAACAATTTATTGTGAATGTTTATGTCAATTTGATAAGTGATGTTTAAGAATTTTTAACAAAATGTGAGTTCAATGTGTCACAAAAGAAAATCGCAAAAAAATTTCATGCTTTTTTAAAAGAAATTGCAATGTTTCAAAAATCTTTTAACATTAAGAAAACTTTTTTTATGATTAATCTGATTCTCTTATTTATCAAATTTAAAATTAAAAATCTTGTTTTCAATTCTGACACAACATTAATTAATAATTAAATGTTACTCACGATTTTTTTAAATAATGCGATTGTTGCGTTTGTTTATACATTAACGCAAACTTATTGAAAGCATATTTTCGAGAGACAAACTGTAATCATTTGAGTGTATTCAATGAAAATCGAAAAAAAGATTATCAACAAAAAAATCACAACAAATTTTTTACGAAAAACAAATAGTTGTTTTGTTATTGTTAATGAGACAACTCTGAAATTTAATGTCAAGAATATCGATCTCATGATAAATAAAACTTTTTGAAAATTATATTAAATTGCTACTGAGAATAAATCTGAAATTGACAATTATCGTGTGAAGAAATACGAGAACTCTCTCAATATATAAATGCTGCATTTTGTTAATATGATTGTCTGTGAGCTGATTATATTTTAAATGTTCGTCGTTTTTCGTAATAATTTCTTTCGTCTTCAACAAAGAGACAAGATGAATAAAAAGAAACGCATTAAATATAAAAAGAAAAGAATTTGACTTATGAAATACATTTTTCATCAGACGAACGCTATTTATACAACGACGTTTAACGTGAATGAAATCAAGTTATATAACAATCTCAGTCTCATCATCATAAACATTGACGAAACAGTTAAAATTTCGAAATTAAAAATGTAAAACATTTTAACTCATTTCGACTCGATTATCATTATTTTTTTTGATGATCACAAGCAACTCGATTCAACAGTATTTAATGAAAATAGAGAAATTTTCGTCAATAATTTTTTCGCTCAATTCGAAATCTCTCTATTCACTCGATTTTTACGAAATGATGTTACATTTTACATGCTCAAAATTTAATATCGTAATGTCTCTTTTATTAATAAATTTGTTTCGTCTCTCGTTTATGACGACAAGTTAAAAAACTCATTGATTGTTGTAAACATCGCGTTGAAAAAACAAGTTTGAGCGTTTTATTAAAAGAATTAAAACAAAAATATTTATTTATACTAACTGAATGTCGCGAACGAGAAAAACGAGATTAACTCAATTAGTCATTCTTTGCAAAACGTTCTCAATATCAAAATAACTCTCAATCTCGTTTGACGTTTAATTAATGATGATATTGACGCTGAGCACATCGTCATTCTCATCTTTTATTATTGTCAGTATTAATTTTATTTAAGCGTTTTTTCTCATTTACGCAGCATATCTGATTTGAAAATCATTAAAAATGTTCGCGCTGTCATTTTCAACAGTTTTCAAAAAAGAGAGAGTAACGTCGTAATTTTGAATCTCATTTTTAATGTTAAAATCAAATTTGTCGCTGATACAAAGAGACTGACGATTGAAATGTTTTACGCTCGCTAAGAATTGTTTATTATTAATAAGACAGTCACTTTTTTCAAACATCGCGATAATCGTTTCAAAATCAAGAAATGTCAAACTTTATTCATTTAATAGATATTTTCGTTTTTTAAAACGCGTCGCTGTTATACGAAAATCTCGATTTTAAATATCACGAATGAGTTTTTCTTAACAGTTGAATATAATTCAAATGCGAAAAACGTTCACATAATTGATTTGATCACAAGCGAAATTTGCGAAAACAAAACTAGTGATCATATTTCTGAAAATCAATTTAAATGTGAGAATAATAACATTATTGATAAATCAAGAAGTAAAACGACGATTGACAACATTGATGAATCGAAGAGTGAAACGACGATTAAAATCATTGATGAATCGAGAAATGAAACGACAATTGAAATTAAATAATGATAATCTTTTCTTATAGTTAATATGACAAGACTCGATTAATTTAACATATAATTTATCGAATTGAATGTCAGTTCAGCAAGCTATAAAACTGCAATTAGTATTAATCATTAAAATAAAAAGATTTTCTCTTTTTAATTCTCGAGTATTTTTTTTTTTAAAAATTGAAAGTATCTTTTGTTGCTTAAACGCGACGAGTTGAAGCTTTTTTTAATTAAAAAAGCTTTTCATTGATTAAGTTAAATTTAATGTTATTTTTCATATTTTTACGTATTCAGTCTTCATTTCAATCACACAACAAACGCATCAACAATCAGTGATGTTAATTTAATTAATAAATATTTTGTTGTTTATTTTTTTCTTTTTTATTTTTTTTTTTTTTATTCTTTTTCTTTTCTTATTTTTTTGTTACTTTCGTCATTCGTTACGTTGTCAACTCGATTTTATTCTGACAAATCAGTTATATTCACAGCTGAGAAAGTCAACTGTGAATCGATATAACAACTCTTTTGAATTGTTTTGTTTCATTTTAATCATATTGCGTACTGTTGTTATTTAACACTTATCAAAGTTTTGACATTTCAGTTGTCTTTATTGAACGCGTTTTTTTTTCTGATTTAAAGAGATTTCTTTGTTAACTTTTATTCTGACAGTGAATATTTTGATTAGTGCGATTAAAATCAAGCGATAAATTAACATTTTTTAATTTTTTTTGTTCTCGACTTTTCTTGTGTTATACTAGCTATCGTTCAGTCTTATATATTAACAATTTAGTCATTTTAACGTCTATTTTTTCTTTGATCAGATTTCTCATTTAACACTTTTATTTGATCTTACAACACGCTCTTTTTTATCAAATTGATAAAAACTCTCGATGAATTGACTCAATATCGCATTGATTTTGTCAATGACGCTAATAAATTGAAAATATAGAAGTTAGAAGTCATCGAGATTACAATTAAAATGAACGTTTTTGATAAAACTTTCAACGATAATCATTCTCTTAAGACTTTTTTGAACGTTAAAAAGATGAAAAAAAGCAATTTAATGAATTGATTTGATATGACTATCTCAAACGTCAAAGATTTGAAAAGTCAATGACAAAAAATAATATATTAAACGAGTTTGTTACATAAATTTCTCAAATTCAACATTACGATTGTTAAGATCGAGATCGAGACTTTTATTACAAAAGTTTTAAATGACTTTAACTTTTCTTTTCTCGTTATATTTCGAAATTATTTTCAAATACATGCTTTAAAAAGAGATATGTTATTCAAATTCGCGCGAAACGTACGTTACAATTATCAAAAACAGTTCGACACAAACTCAATTAAAAAAAAGATTCTTGAAAAATAAAACTTAAATAACTTCAATTTTTCAATATCAGTGAATAAAAAGTTTAATATGTTATTTAATTACAAAATTCTTTTTACTTCGAAACGCGATCTTGATCTCTTGAGTTTCAAAGTTGATGAGTTTCAATCAATAAAAACAAAATTAATAAAATACGCGTTAAACACATTGAAATTAATCAATCAAAAATTAATTTATGACAAACAAAACTTGAGATTCAACAAGATAATCATATTAACGTTATAAGTATCATCGAAAAACAAAATAATCATTTTAAAAAAAAGTAAAAAGTTTACTGATACGATTAAAAAACTTTCTAATAAAATCAAAAAAGATATTAAGCATTTTAACAAAAATAATTAAAATGCATGAAAAGAATGATTACAAGAAAAACTTAATTACAATTCTCACACAAACAAGATTCTTAATGACTTTGAAAAAAAATTAAAGATCATGAACGTCAAATCGTGAAAAATCAAAATAAAGCAACAATTGCAAAAACTCGCATTGAATTTTTTATTGTCATGATCGATAAAATTTTACATTTAAAAATCAACTAATATGTATTTGTTTTCGTATTCAAGTTCGTAATTGATTTAATCATTGATAAATGAGTTTTCTTATTATAACAAATCGCAAAAAAGAAAACGATGATGATTTTTTAAATGAAATCAATATTAAGCGATCTCGAGTTGAAATAAATAATAAGAGAGAGAAGATAATGAATCAATTGAATCAATTTCAATCAATTGAAACAAAGTTAATTAATCAACATGAGAATTTTCAACTCTTTCGTCAATCTCTCATCTCTGTTGAGTCAATTCAATCTCTCAATCTCAAATCAATCAATTAAAACGATAAGTCAGTTCAGTCTTTTATCTCTCTTTTAAATTCGATACAGTCTCTCAATCTCGAATTAATTGATCAAAACAACAAATCAACTCAGTTTCTCATCTTTAAGTTAATCAATTAGAACGATAAGTTAATTCAATCTTTTATCTCTTTTTTAAATTTGATACAGTCTCTCAATCTTGAATTAATCGATCAAAACAACAAGTCAACTCAGTCTTTTATTTTTAAATTAATCAGTCAAAACGACAAATCAACTCAATCTCTTATTCTTGAGTCAATCAGTTAAATCGACAAATCAACTCAGTTTTTCATTCTTAAGTCAATCAATCAAATCGATAAGTCAATTCAGTTTTTCATTCTCAAGTCAATTAGTCAAATCGACAAGTCAACTCAGTCTTTCATCTCTCTTTTGAATTCGATACAGTCTCTCAATCTCGAATCAATTAATCAGATTGACAAGTCAACTCAGTCTTTTATTTTTGAATCAATCAGTCAAATCGACAAGTCAACTCAGTCTTTCATTCTCAAGTTAATCAGTTAGATTCACAAGTCAACTCAGTTTCTCATTCTCAAATCAATTAATCAAAACAACAACTTGAACACGAAAATCAACGATTTTAAATTTTCATCAACGATTGATATTGCATTAAAAGCGTTTGCTGATATACTTTTTGATTGTAATATGTTCACGCGCTCAAATGAGAACACGAAAATTAATGTTATATTTATCATTAAGATTAATTCAGAAATAAAGAATGAGAATATTAATGAGTAATACTTAAACAATGATGCAAAGTCTTTTATAAAACATGAATAGATTTTCAAGTAAATTATTCAATTTCTAACTCGAGATTTAAAACGCTATAGATTAATCGAACACATCATAAATAAATTTTGTTAATTAAAGCGTATAATTAATTAATCGACAAGAATTAAATCGATTTTATTCGTTTTCTCAGCTCAAGTCTAAAAGATGCGAATCAGTCGAAAAATTCTCGAGTTTCAATAATTATAAAGAGTTTAAAACGTTCATTATATGAATATCAAATGTACAATTCATTTTGAGAATTTAAAACGAAAGTTGAAATGATTGAAAACGATTTTCTGACAAACGAGATGAGATTGAGTAAGATATAATCAAATTAAAACATAGCAAATAATAATAAAAATGCAATTTGATTAATTAACTGATTGTTACAAACTACGATGCATATAGTTGCACGATTTTTTAACGTTGTCATTGTAATCAACAAAAAAAATGTTGAAAATTATCGCGAAACGAAAACGTTCGATGACTTTATTTGATTAAGAAAAATGAAAATTCATTTTTTAATATATAAAGCAATTGACAATCGCTTATGTCTCTCGCAATTTAAATATGCTTTGCAATGTAATTGTGTCAAAAATAACGTTATAATTAAATTTGAATTAAAAATACTCGAATTATGTTTACTGTTATTAACGAAAACTTTGTTACAAATCTGAATTGAGAAATGAAAGACAATGATTTCGAATTTTATTAAGAGCAATATTTTGAAACTGAGTCTAACGATTAATCACAATGACGTGAATAAGTCAAGCAATTTAACAATGTTTCGCGAAAAGAGTTACAATGTTTTTATGATCAAGAATGAAACGAAAAGTTTTACTTCGTGTTATGATGAAACAACTAAAACACTTGAATCTCAAGCAAATTTGATGAAATTGATGATTCTCATAACAAGCTCATTTTACGATCAACGAGTGAATAACGCTTTCAAATCGAACGTAACGTTGCGAATATTTCACATGAGAGATAAAAAATTCAACATTAAATCATATAAAAGTTTTATTCGATATAATTTCATTAAAATCAATGAAAGTCATTTCACGCGAAAAGATATCTCTGTTTTAATGAGAATTATACGACTAATTAAACAAAATTTGTCAAAAATTAGCATTTGAATGATATTCGAAACTCTTTTCGAAAAAGAGTTGAAAGATATTTTGTGATACTGTCAACTTTTGAAAAATGCTTTGTGAAATCAAAACGACGTTTTAAAAAATTATACAAATGACAAGCTTTCGCATTTTTCAAAATTAGTTAATAAAATGATCAAGAACAAAAATTCAAACTATCTGATTTAATTAAATGAAAAGTTTGATCAATTATTGAAAAGAATTATGATATAATGTTTAATAAATAATTTTTAATTTAACGCAATCATTGTGAATCTTTTTTTAAATTCTTATGCAAACGTGAAATGCAGTCTGTTTTCGCATATAATCAATAAAGTTCGACGATTAAATGAGAATAATATAATTGTATTAAAAAAGCAATATCGCAAAAATATGTAAAAATGACATCAAAAATTCAATGCGATCAAAACAGTGATCAAATAATTAAAGTTATCGTTGATGAAATTTTTCGTGAAATTTAAAGAAATCATATTGATTTGTTTTATTTCAAGTTTGTTGAAGTTACGAGTTAAATATGATATAGTGAATTTCAATCTAACATAAATTGAGTTTCGCGAACAAAAATGACATTTAAACTCGAATCAAACATTATATATTAAAAAGACTACTTTTTTGTGCGAAAATAGTTCGAAATGTTAAAAGATATTGCGTGTTATAAAGAAAATGAAAAGCGATCTTAATGATTATTAAAAACAATCAAAAAAGTTGATCATTTTTATAATCAATTCATGCTTTGATTTAATCATAGATCGAGTAAAACATAAACAATTTTTTGTTTTTTCATCATTATACGAATATTTACGCATGTGCTGAGAAATATGTTAATTTAATTAATTCAACAATGATTTACAAAGTTAAAATACAACGTCAAAGTTTTGTTAAGTTCTATGAGCATCGAAGCTTGATTTGAGATGATACAAATTTTCAACAATTTCGTGAAACTCGAACAAGATCAATTTCTCGTAAATATAATTATTGAAACATTATTGTTGATGATTACGAGTTACATGTTAACTCGAGCTTTTAAAATGATAATGATGACTTCAAAATGAATTCAATTATTAGAAAAACAAACATGATATTGTGTTTGACGCATTAATCAAAAAAATGTGCAAACGTTTATATATCGCTTAATTGTCACTGACTGTAATATTGAAATGAGAATCGTTAAATGTCAAACTTTTTGAACAAAGTTCAAGAATATAGTTTTACAAATTGAGAAAAAAGTTGTTGAGAAAAAAAATAAAAATGATAATATGCAAATAATGAAAGAAATTTAAATACTTAAACTGTTGAAGTGAAAGAATGTAACATAATTAAGTGTTGAAAACGCGAGTTATGACTCTTGTATATTAATAGCAATCAATCAATGTTTAATTCGTTTGTATTTTTCAATTTTTTGTTTATTAACATGTAGTTGTTGATTTGCACATTTCAATATTGAAATATATATATATTATAGAATTGCTATTACTTTAAATTATTATGTATTTATTATTGAATGCTAATCTGTCATACGCTAATTTAACGAGCGAATATAACAGAATAAGAAAAATGAAAATACGCTGATTTCATTAGTCACACGCTAATTTAGCGAGCAAATATGTTTGATTAATTTCGTCAATTATAAGCTGATTTAACGAACGAATATAACTGAGTGAAAAAGATGTGAGTACGTTAATTCAGCGAGCGAATATATCTGATTAATTTCGTCAATCATAAACTAATTTAACGAGCGAATATGTCTGAATAAAAAAGATGTAAATACGCTGATTTCGTTAGTTATTCGCTAATTCAGCGAGCAAATATGTTTGACTAATTTCGTCAGTCATACGCTAATTTAGCGAGCAAATATGATTGAGTGAGAAAGATATAAGTACGTTAATTTCATCAACTACACATTAATTCAGCGAGCGAATATGTCTAATTGATTTCGTCAGTCATAAACTGATTTAGCGAGCGAATATGACTAAATGAGAAAAATGTGAGTATGTTAATTCAGTGAACAAATATGTCTGATTAATTTTATTAATCATAAACTGATTGAGCGAGCAAATATGTTTAAGTGAGAAAGATGTGAGTACGTTAGTTTCGTCAATTATACGTTGATTCAACAAGTGAATATGTCTCGTCAATTTCGTCAATTATACGTTGATTCAGCGAGTGAATATAACTGAGTGAAAAAGATGTGAGTACACTGATTTCGTCAATTATTCATTGATTTAGCGAGCAAATATGTCTCGTCAATTTCGTCAATCATACGCTGATTTAGCGAGCGAATATAACTAAATGAAAAAAATGTGAATACGCTAATTTCGTCAATCATATGCTAATTTAGCGAGCGAATATAATTGAGTGAGAAAGATGTGAATATGTTAATTTCGTCAGTCATACGCTGATTCAGTGAGCAAATATGTTTCGTTGATTTCGTTAATTATACGCTAATTCAACGAGCGAATATATTTAACTGATTTCGTCAGTCATAAACTGATTTAGCGAGCGAATATGTCTGATTAATTTCGTCAGTTATAAACTGATTCAGCGAGCGAATATGTCTCGTCGATTTCGTTAATTATACGTTGATTCAGCGAGCGAATATAATTAAGTGAGAAAAATGTAAATACACTGATTTTGTCAATCATACGCTAATTCAGCGAACGAATATGACTAAATGAGAAAAATGTAAGTATGCTGATTTAGTGAACGAATATATCTTATCGATTTCGTCAGTTATACGTTGATTTAACAAGCGAATATGTCTGACTGAATTCGTCAGTTATACGTTGATTTAACAAGTAAATATGTTTCGTCAATTTCGTCAATTACACGTTGATTTAGCGAGCGAATATGTTTGATTAATTTCGTCAGTCATACGTTGATTTAGCGAGCGAATATAACTAAATGAAAAAAATGAGAGTGTTAAAGATTTAAGTTTTAAGAGTAGAAATATATATATAAGAACGATAGATAGAAATAAATATGTGTATGACTCAACAGTAATTAATGTGACGAAAGCAAAGAATAGATCTCGCAAAAATATGAATTAAAATTGCGAAAGTAAAAATAAATCTTGTAAAAATTATGATTCAGTGATGAAATGATATTTCGTGATGAAAAAATAATGTAAAATACGACTTAAAAATATACGAGACTAAATACTAATCTTCAAAATATCTGAGAACTCACGTTTTTTTTAAAAATTTCTTCATTCGTCAAGCTCTCTCGAAAAGAGATCATAAGAGATAGCATCTTTTTTGCGATAATTAATAAAGTTCTTTTCTAAAGTCAAATGTATAGTAAGTGTGAGTTTTTTTTAGCGAAAGCTTTCTACTTCTGAACATTATTGAGTTTTTTCACGCGAAAGCTAATATCTTTTCGTTATGATTGAGTCATCTTTGACAAAAGTCTTTTATTTTTGAACATAATCGAGTTCTTTCATGCGAGAGTTAAACTCTCTTAACACAATCGAGTAATTTTATGCGAGAGTTCTCGTTTCTCGACACGATTACGCTTTCTCTCGTAAATGAACATTTTCTCTGACAGTACTCATACGAAAGCAACGTTTTTGTTCTTTCAGTATCTCTGACGTGCTCTCGCGATATGAACATTTTCTCTAAATGTGCTTATGCGAGAGCAATATTCTTGTTTTTTCAACATTTCTGATATGCTCTTGCTATGACTTATGTATATTATTTTTTAACATTATCTTTTTCTCAAAGACTCTGATTTTCAGAGTTTCACATAAAGAAATGCTTTGTTAAAAATTTTAAAAATTTTTTCTTTTCAAAATAGCATCATATAGACATTGACTATGATACTTGACTCTTTACAAGTCTGTTGTTTTAAGATCGAAAACTGATGACTCAAAATCACGAAACACTTTCATAATTGATGAGCTTCGCAAATGATATTAATCTTGAGAGAGATGCAAATGTGTCTTAAAGTGATATGAAATTTCTTGATATGATTCGTTTGATAAAATGAATAAAATACTTTTTTATTATTAAATTAAAACAAACTGATATGATTTAACGCGATACAACTCGCGAGATCAAAGTTTGTTAATTTTTCGTTCTCATTGATTCAAAAAAAATGATTTTTTTTAATTAAAACAAAATAAGCGAGCGCGTCGCGAGAGATCGAGTAAGTATAAATAAAGTTTTGATTTTTTTTGCACGAGAAAACTTTTTCTCTTTTTTTGCTTCAGTTTTTTCGTTGTTTGTCTTTAAACTTCATACTTTCATCTTATTGCGACGCTTTTTCAGAATATCATTTATTTCTTTATCAATCTCTCTTTTCAGAATAACATGTTCGATTTTTTCGAAAACACTACATTTTTTAACGTCAACGAAATGCATTATATCACGACGAATATTTTTTACATGCGTTATTTTCAACATATCTTCATCAAGAACAATCTTCACTATGAATGCGAAAATCTCGTGAACGATTTATGCGAGCATTGCGACAGACAGAGATAGTTTAAAAATTGTTTACTTATGCGTTTTTCTGCTCTTTTTTTGATTTTATTTTGAGATGTGTTTTGTTGCTAATGATCTATCTCATAATTGACTTTTAGATTTCTCAAACTTACAAACTCATCGTGACGAAGTTGCTTGTCAAACGAGCTTAAATTTTTGAAATGAATCTCGAGAGTATGACATACAAAGTGACTGTTGACGAATTACTTGCGAAAATCGATATCATCTTCAAGAATTATGCAGTTTTTTGTAAAAAAAAGTCGACTGCGAAAAAGAATCAGCGAATGATACTCAATGAATACAATTTTTTTATAAAACACATCATCGCTGCGCTCTCTCTTGTGCTTTTTTTTCACTTCGACGAGTTGTTGTTCTTATTTAGAGAAGACGAATTTTATTATAAATTAACGCTTCGAATTCTAATCTTCATCGAAGTGATCAAAGAAATCATGACAGAATGCGTTACGAAAGTAAGTTTTTTTATTCAGTTATTTTCTTTTTGTTTTGTCATTGCTAATTCATCTATTGAGAAACTCATAATTCGAAAAAAAGAAAGAAATTTTTGAGAAAAGATAAGCGAAGTTAAAAAAAATCGAAATTGTTTTTAAGATCGCTCAGTCTATCGCTGAAAATGCATCTATTGTTCATCATTTTTTTGATGATAATGAAATTTCTTTTTTCTCGCAATCTGTTACTTCTGACAAGATCAGAAAAATCTCTCATAAGAAAAAAACGTTTATTATTCTTGCTCGTTTCATTATTGCGAATTTTGCATCTCGTAAAATTGTCATATTTTTTTTTTTTATTTTAAGAACAAAGTTTTTCTCATGCAAACGTTGTCTCGACGTGAAAAAAATCTTTTCTGATGCAATCTCTTTTAAAAAATTCAAGAAATAATTTTGAAGCTTTTTTTTGTTTTTCTTTTGTTCTGATTTTGCTCTTGATTGTTTTTCGATAATTAAGTGCTCTTCGAGATTTTGATTTTTGTTTTTAAATTCTCGAAATTTATTTCTCTTTTTTAAAATCTCAATAAAAGTTATTCTCGCGTTCTTCATTTTGATTTATCATTTTTGTTTATTTTGTACGTCTAAAACGTCTTTTGCTAAAATTGCGTTTCGACTCGAATTCTGTTATAACTTTCTGAGTATTTTTTAGATCGCTGACTTTTATTCATCAGCTTTCATCGATGAAATAGCTCTTTTATTTTATTAAATATTCGTCTCTTTTGCGCATCACGCGATAATTCAAAATCTTCTCGATTTCATACTTCTCTTTCTCATTTACAATGTTTAAAGAAGACTCTTCGTAGTTCTCGTTAGATCTCGAATTATAATTTTTTAAAAGCGATACATAAAAAACATTATGTATGCGATAAATCTCTGACAATTTTAACTTATATGCTTGAGTCTCTATTTTGTTTTCTATTAAAAATGATCTCTTATATTTATCATTAAGTTTTTTACAAGATTTGCAAGTTCTTATGTTTTTTATGAAAAGATAAATTTTTTTTTTAACGTTGTAACATTTTCATTGATCGTTTTTGTTATGATATTTTGTTTGTCACAAAATCGCTTAATAATATCTCTTCTTTAAATTCTCGCGCATTATTTTCATCATTTTTACTTTGTTTATTGCAACGAGCGAGTCACTCTCGCGAAAGTTCTTGAGAATGATTTCTTCGAATCTGAGATTATAACTTATTAACAAAATGTACAACATTTTCTTTGTTGTCGAATGCTTGAATTGATTGTACGCGATTTTAACATGATTCAATCACTTTGCTTAATCATTCTGACGATAACTGCAATAATGTTTTAAATAATGTTTGAGTTTTTAATTCTGCATTTCTGTTTGCTCATTCGTTTGTGAATAAATGATCGTATTAAGTTTACGCATCATCTTCATGTAATAACAAAATAAGAATTAAAAATGACTCGTAAACAAACTATCTTTATCGAAAACGATGTTCTTCGAAACTTTATAGTGTTTTACGATTTCTTCGAAAATTATATTTGTTAGCGAGAGCGCAATGATTTTTTTTTGACAGATGAAATATCTGATCATCTTGATACAACAATTGATCATTATCAGTATTGAGTCATAAATCTGTTCGCGTTTTTTGAAAGATGAGAGATCTATTATGAAATTCATAAAAATAAATGATCAAAAAGTCTTCGCTTGTGAAAGCGATGCAAGACTTTCATAAAACTTGTGTCGTTTTGTTGTTAATCTTTAATAAATGTGATAAATTTTTACATACTTCTTCACATCGTTTGTGAAATTCTGTTAGTAGTATTTTTATTAAAGCAATGCAGTTGTTTTCGTCATGTCGAAATATCTCGCGAGAAAATTATCATGATGAATTTTTAATAGCTCTTATCTTACTGATTAATCTTTTAAAATATAAATACTATTTCTTTTTTGAAGAAAATCGTTCTCATTTATTAATTATTCTTCGAGTTTTGTGACTTTTTTGTTCTTTTTTTAAATTTTCTTTCGTTGCTCGTGCGCGAAGAAATTCTGTTTTTGAATTTGCAAAATCAATTCAAGAAAACTTTCAAAAAGCTTAAAATATGCAATTTTATTTACGATTACTCTCATGACTCGTAAACGTGACATGTGACGCGTCAACTCGTTTATATCAGTCATTCTCGAAAACGACAAATTTGAACGAAGTTCAATAAATGAGATTTTCATTATTTTTTGCTTGAAAATTCGTTTTTTTTATGAATTGTCAGTCTGAGACTGCGCGTTCTTTACTCATGTTTTTCAAAAATTTGAGATAACTTTATCTAGCTCTCGCTGAAAAGTATTAATATAAATACGTTGATTTTTTACTGTTAAAACTCTTTTGTATTTTAATTTTTTGTCAAATATAAGCAAATTCTCTTTCTTATTTTTCTCACGATAATTGAGTTTTCGCGATAAATCGTCTGCAAAATTTCTTTTTTCTGAGCGATGAGTAATGATAAAATCATATTTAAAAAAAAACTCTATTCATTGAATTTGTCTTTTGTTGATGATTTTGTAAATATTGAACATAAAACTACGAAAATTATTGTGATTGATTAACACTTCGATAAAATGCACTGCATTTTTAAGATAATGTCGTCAGTGAATAAAAACTCTTATGATAACTAACATTTCTTAATTTGAAATTTCATAATTTCTCTTTGCGTCATTGAACTTAAAGAAAAAAAATGTTACAAAGTGTCATTGAGAATTATTGTCATTTTTATCATTTCATTGCTGAGAGATGATGCATTTTGTGACGAATTCAAAAATATCGATTTCAAATTTAATAAGTTTTAAGAAATCGAAGTGTCTGAAAAAAGAATTCTTTGTGAACGCAGCTTTGAATTTTTCAAACGCTTTTTGCGTTTTTTGCATAAATTTAAAAAAATCACTCTTTTTCTCGTTTTGACTACTCTTCAACAGATTCGTGATAAAAACTGTGATGATGAAGTATAATCGAATAAATTTACAATAAAAATTTGTGAAACTCAAAAACACTTGAATATCGTGAAAACTTTGAGAAACAGATTATTTCAACACTGTTGCAACTCTTTCTGATTTCATCTTGACATTTTCGATATTCACGATAAAGTCTAAAAACTCAACAAAGATGATATAAAAGTAGCATTTAGATAACTTTGCATATAAATTAAACTCTCGCAATCGATTCAGCACTTTTTTAACATGATCTTAGTGTTTTTTCTCATTTTTCGAGAAAATTAAAATGTCGTTCAAATATATCACGTAATTAACATTCAACAAATTTGTTAAAGCTCGATTGATATAAGTTTGAAAGATTGCAGAAACGTTAACAAGATCAAAAAACATAACAATATATTCAAAATTTTCATATCGAGTTTTGAATGAGATCTTTCACTTATCGCTCTCTTTTATGCGAATGCGATAATAAATGTTTTTGAAATTTATCTTTGAGTAAATTTTCGTTTCTTGAAATCGATCAAACATTTCATTGACGAGAGATAAAAAATAATGATTTTTTTTTGTTATGATGTTCAATTCACGATAATTAATACAGAGATGTAAACTCTCATTCGACTTTGACGCGAATAACATTAACGTTTTCGCAAAATTACAAGTGAGTTGAATTCATTCTCACTGCGACATATTTTTTAGATATTCGCGTAAAATTTAAAATTTTTTCTCGAAAAAATTATAAATTGACATGTGTGATAATTATTTTCTCTTTTTTAATTCAATCACGTGAGTAACGAGATCGATGAGAAATAAACGTTTCGTTGAATTCATGAAAAAAACATTCTCGTATTTTTGTAACTTTAATAAAAAAGTTTTTTTATCATTCGCAAATTGCTGATGTATAATAAAAATTTGTTTTTCATTTTTACGCATCGCTTAAAGAAAGCGTTCAGAACTTTGCAACTTAATAAAAAAGTTTTGACAAAAATAACATCATTTTTTGAAAACTCAATCAATGTTGAAATTAACATTTTTCAATCATTCGATGTTCAATATGAGTTTTGATTTCTCATTCTCAATGTCAATTGCGACGAAAATGTGCTTTTACAATCACTTTTTATTTTTGCTATTTTTCATTTTAATTTGCGTGATGTACGTGTTATATAAAATAACATGTTAATCATTCATGTATTTGATGATTTCGAGAGATAAGTTTAATTAACTTTAATTCAAAGTTTTCATTAACGTTTGAAAAATGAAATTATTGTTAACAACAAAGTTTATCAATTCTTTCTTTACGAAGTTTTGTCTCGATGAAATGTCAACGTTAACGTCAAGAATAATACTTTTAATTCGCTCGCGAACTCTTGTTGTTTTTAACTTAAACGCGATATTTTTCGAAGATTTAAAATTCAATTTTTTCTCATTTGTGTTCGTTTGCGCGTGACAGTTTTTAATCATATGATTTGCTCGTTCACATCTTAAACATAAATTGTTGTTTTTGTGACAAGCATATTTTTCATTGAAAAATGTATATTAATTTCAAGATTTTTTATTTGCATTTACGTTATTGCGTTAACTATTGAATGAATTTTCAAATTTAAAATGTTCTCTCTTGTTTTGATTTTCAAACTTTCGTTCATTTTGAGAGAGCTTTAATAAGTTTTTTCAATTGACACTTTTCAGTTTTTCGACTTTTGAGACTCATTTCAATAATGTTTCAAAAAATTTTTACAATCTCAGCAACTTAGTTTTGAGTTTTAACAATATCTTGTTAATCAGAGACTTGATAATGTGACTTTTAAAAAAAATTTTTTTCATATTATTAAATAACTTTTGCACATAACTGTAAAAATTTCGAACATTTTAACTTGATCTTTAACGAGTCTCGTCAAATTTAACGACGATGTTTTGTTCTTTTTTAATTGAGTGCTCGATCTTGTTCTTACATTAATTAAAAAGCTTTAAAATTATGTCAGATATATTGTTGCTTGCGTTTACTTTATTATGTTATGCGATTATGATTTACTTTTTTGTGAGAGAGTTCTTCAAGCGAAAGATAGAAAATACGAGCTGAAACAATAAATCACTTCGAAAAAAACTGAAGACGCGTTTGCATTAATAAAAATGCGACTGTGATGTCATCAAAAGTAAAAGACTATATTGAATAATAGCTAGACTCATCGCTAGTCTTCTAAAAAGAGTTAGAGATGAGAGAATATTATATACAACGAAATTGTGCGAACGAGATATAAAATAGCTCTAAGCTTTAAATCACGTCATGAGTCATCATAATCGTACTTTATACAGATAAATCGCGAAAACGCATTACAATTGTCTCTTTTCTTAAAGAAGCTGTTCTCAGCGACTCAGTGCGATAATCAAGTGCTTTATAAAATACTGTTGAGTGAGCAAAGCTGCGTTTCTGCAATGATAAAAAAATAAGAGAAGAAATAAAATAGAAACAAAAGAATAATGAGATGAATAAGAGAAGAAAATAAGCAAAGAATAAGATGATAAAAAAAAGAAATTTTGAAGAAATGATGATTGATGTTTATTGTTTGTTTTGATGAGTCAGAAATCAATATTTCGATGATCGAAAATTTTGATGAGACATTAGCGTGTTTAATTTCTGTTTTGATGAGATTGTCACGCAATGACGTTGACATGATTCTGTCACAACAAAAACAAAGAAAAATTTTTATCAACATTTTTCTTTCTTTTTTTTCTTTCTTTTTTTCTTCTTTTTTTTTTTTTTTTTTTTTCAAGCAATTATCAGCTCTTTGATCGATGCTCGTTTTTTATGTTGTGTTTATGTTCTTTCTCTTTCTCTCTTTATTTGATGATTCGTTCTGAATCATGATCGAGTAAGTAAACAATCAGTGATTATTTTGCAATGTTTTCGTTGTTTTTTAAGTGAAATTCGCGAAAATTTGACGAAATTACTGCGTTGAACTTTTTTTGTGAAAGAATGCGTTTGTCTCACACTCAGTGCTTGCTATGCAAAAGATTGAAACTTTCAATGAAAGTTCTTGAGAGAATGATGATTGATTTCTTGATTATATGTTTTTTAAAGTTCTCATGACTTGTATACGAGCATGTGAAACGCGTTCTCGTTGATTTTCGATTACTTTTAACGCTTGCTTTGCGATGAAAGAAGTTTTGTCAATATTAACAAAGAATGTATATAAACTCGCTCGTCATAATAATGAGCTTTCTTGTTTGTAATACTTATCGTGTTTTAAGAACTCGTTGAAGACATGTGTGTTTTAAGAGAGTTGAGATAAACAATATACTCGTTGTGTTGATTTGCACAAAATTTGCGTGTTTGTAAGTTATACGACTTTTTATTCAATGAATAAGTGCGCTAACAAAGTATCACAAATTTCGAAATTTGATTTCGCGAAACGCGTGATGAATCTTCACAAATTCATTTATTACGTTGACTTAATTGAGTTTAACTCAAGTATTTAGCGTAAGAAATTGCGTAACTTGATTAATAATTTTGTGAAATAATTTCAGAGAAATCAGTTTGCGAAAGCTGTAACGAAATCTTAACTTTTTGAAATCGCGCATGAGACAACACTACAAAATATATTAAATCAACAGTTGATGAGCGAACTTGACGTCAATTTTGAAAAAACATCGCGTTTCAACGAGAGAGAAATCTTAAATGAAATTGAGATTATCGAGATTTTTCGAGTCGATTTTCTTGAATTTAAAAGTGATATTTTAATTTTTGAACGTTAGTTTTTAACTGTTGATCGCTTTGTCTGATTCGTTTCGTTCAGTCTCGATGAATCTTTTGTTGAGAATAATCTCACGTCTCAAACACGCAACTCGATCGATTTTTGCAAAATCGATAACGTTGATTGCTTTTTGAGTGCAAAAAAATCATTAATGAAAATTAATTTCTCATTTTTTGCAATTGTTTCGCGTTACAACTCTCGCGTCTTTCTTTTTGATTCAAGTGAGAGATGTTGTTTTAGCTCGCGATATTTGTCTCGTTCGAATGCAAATAATTTTCTTTTTGAGTGAGACTTTGCGTTGAAGAAAAATCTCATCTCTAAGCTGAAGCGTGAGACAAATTGCGATTCGTTCATTAATACTCTCTCAATTAGCTCGATCGTGATTGAGTGAGTTACTGAAATTGAAATTTCGAGCTCGCAAAAAATGATGAAGCAGAATTAAGTTGCTTAAATCGCTGAAAGACGAGAAGAAGTTGCGATAAAATGAAAGAAAAGAGTTTCTTTTGTCTAACTCTTCGAGAAATATTGTTGAGTCGACGATCTTGAAAATGAGAAGTGAATGAGATTGTTAAAATTCTATGCTTTGAAAATTTTCGATGAGAGAGATTTCGAGTTCTCATATAAGAAAAAGAATGAAATCTCTGAGAAAAACAAGAAAATGAGAGAGATGAAGAAAAAATGAGAGAGTTTCTCGTCTTAAAGTGCTCTTGTCGTGTTTTCGAGCGTTTTTTCACGATTTTTTCGTTTTTGAGCATTTTTTCGTTTTCGAGCACTTTTTTTATTGCGTGTTTTCAAGTTTTTGATTTTGTCTTTTTAAGCATTAATAGCTAATGTTTTCGAATAATGAAATTTTTTTTTTGTTTTTTATTTTTTTCGTTTTCATCAACATCGTAAATCTTTTTAAATCATTATTAAAAACTTTTCTTTTTGAGAAAAAAATTCGTAATGAAAGAGTATTTTAACAATGTGACTATTTAGTGCGTTTGCGACGCTTTGTTTGCGATATCTTTAACGTTTATTTTTGTTCAAGAAATATGTTCAATGCTTTAACATTTTTCATGTATTTAGCAAATTCTCATGAGTTCTTTTATGACTTTTAATTGAGTCAGCGAACAAGATATTCTGTTTTACGATAACGTGTTCGACTTTGAAAAATTTCTTCGACGTAATATTTCGAATTGTTATCAATGATTTCGAGATTGAATGACAATGACGCGTTTTCTTTATCATTATAACGCTTCAATAAATTTACATGAAACACGAGATGTATCATACAAAATCGCGATAATAAGCAAAGTTTATACGTCTGCGTGTCTCATTTGAATATTATTTCAAAGAAATCGATATATTTATGATTAAGTTTTCGAGATGAACGAAACATTTGCATGTTAATAATTTTAATTAAAATTTTGTTATCAACATTGAATTTTTGAAAAATATGATTCTTGTCATGATATTTCTTTTGACTTGCGTAAGTAACTTTTAATTTGATAGTAAGCTTCACGCGCACATTTTGTAAACGTTTTACGTGATTAGCTGCAGTTTGAACACGAAAATGATCAAAACTGAATTTCACGTCAATTTAAAAATCTGATCAATAACTTATTAAAGTTATTGTCGAAGATTGTCTCGTAACATTATGCTTTGAATTATTATATACGAACTGTGTTATGAGTATTCATTAAGCTCAATCATCTTGATTGTAGTTCGTGTAATAACGCAAATAATGCTCAAGCATTTGATTTTAACGTTTTGTTTATTTATCTGTTTGCGAGTAATACGCAGTAGAAAAACGTTTGTAAACATTTAAAAAGAAGCATAAATTTGATCAGAATTTACTTGTAAAAAGAGATTCATAATCAGAGATTAAGTTCTTGAACATGTCGTATACGATAAAAAAGCGCTCGTAAAGTAATTTTGCGAGATTTTTCGCGATGATATTCTCATTGCAAAAAAAATATCATGCGTATTTGATGAAAACATTAATCATGATTAGAATAGAATCATATGTATAATCACGTCAATGACAAAATGATAGTTCAGTAATAAAATCTAAGATAATTACATCAATTGAAATTGTTGACTTAAAAATAGTCTTTAATTCGTTATAAAATTTGTGTTTGCGTATCTTGACTCATTAACAAAGATCACAAATATTGTAATACGATTTAATATTCTTAATTATATCATGTCAATAATATTTATCGTGAATGATTTCGTTTATGCGCTTTATTTCGAAATGACTCTCTTGCGAGTCATCGTGATTTAATCGCAAAATTTTCGCTATGAGCGCTGAATGTAATGAAATGTACGTGCGATCATTGTATAGTAACAGCTTTTTTGATAACATTAATCAAATAAAATTTTCAGTCACTATTACGTCTTTTTTTTGTATTTCAGAGATGCGATTTTGAAACTGTTTATTCGTCGTTTAAAATAATTTAACATGCTGAATAAACGAGAATGAAATCGATTTGTATACTGATTTTGAAACAGTGACAACGTTAACTCTGTTTTGTGACATAAGATAATCAATGATATTTTTAACGTTTGCGAGTAAATTTTATGTCATTTGTCTCACTGCGCGTCAATACAATGAGCGATTTGCATTAATAACGTTTTTTTCGACAACATCATGCGCTCGAACGCTAGTTAACAAAGAAACTTTTTTTTTGAAAAAATTTTTAAATTTTCAACTCTCTTGAATTTCATGTCGTAACTTTTGTTGCAAGATTGATAATAATGTCTCATCATGAAAGAAATTCATATAATTTGCGCGTTAATTTAACGCGTTTGTGAGATTGCTTTTGCTCGTTTGATACAAAAGTACGAAATCGTAAACGTTCAGAATTTTTACTCAACATGTTTGATGTCGATTCAATTCTTTAGTTGACATAAAGTATTGAAGATTGACATGATTAAACAACATCTTTATTAAGTATTTAAAACTCTTAAGATAGTGTCTTCAGTGTTTGAAAATTGCAACAATAACGAGCAATTCAGAGTCGTGTGTTTCATAATGCGCTTCAACTCTTTGTAATTTGCGCGATCAAAAAATTACTGAATGTCAAGTGTCGTCATCTTGTAATTGAGATAAAATAACAACAACAGTTGCGTTAAAGATATCTAATTCTATGCGTATTCGCTTGTCTAAGTTAAAATGAACAAGTAAAAACGCTTTGATAAATTTAAGCTTTAACTTTTTAAAGACGCGAATTATCTTGTCTGTGAGCGTTTATAACGATTTTTTTTTCTTTTTTTTGTCGCTTTTGATGAGATCATGTAATGATGCGACAATGTGAAAGTAGTTCTCTATGAATCTGCAATAAAAATTCGCAAATCTTAAAAAGAATAATATTTTTTTAACGCTTTTGAGTAACGATCATTTTAGAATGATGTTAATTTGATCAAGTTTCATCTCTATATTCTCGAGTTCGATGACGTAGTCGAGATAGAAAATCTTTATAATTGAAAATTCACACTTGTTTTGCTTTATGAAGAATTTAGTGTCATGAAAACGTTAAAATACAGTCAAAATGTGCGTTTGATGCTTCTCTTCAATTTTAAAATAAATGAGAATGTCATTTAGATAAACGACGCAACAAACGTTTAATAAATCGCGCAAAGCGTTGTTTATAAAAACTTGAAACGTTGTTAACGCGTTTATAAAATTAAAAGACATGACTCGATACTCGTAATGATTATATCACATATGAAAAATAATAAATCAGCGATCGAATTTCTTGATGATTATACGATGATAAGCGTCTCGTAAATCAAGTTTGATAAAGATACTAGCATTAAAAAGACGATTCAAAATGTCACTTAATAAGAGTAATAAATATCGATTTTTAATAATGATGTTATTAACGTTTCGATAATTTATACAAAGACGCAGTTTGTCGTTCTTTTTGAGCGCGAAAAGCATTAATGTTTTAACAAAACTTTTAAACTCTTGAATTCATTCTTTACTGATGATCTTCTCAATATATTTGCGAAGTTTTTCAAGTTTCGTGAATGATTGATTATATATCAATCGAAAAAATGATATGATTTTTTCTTTTAAATCAATGCTATGTTCAGCATTTATTGAGATTTCAACAGTCAGTGTTTTCGAGAAGAGATTGACGTATGATTTAATATATTCTAATAAAATTGTTTAATTAATATCAAAAAATATTTCTTTCACAGCGTCAAAACGCGTCTCAGACATAAAATTTGCTAAGTGTCTCGCGTTATCTTCTCGAGTGTTTTTCAAAACAAGAGTGTAAGCTAAAGTCTCAGCTAAAACTTCATTTGTAATTGTGTTCGCGTCAATCAGTTCGATCTGTGATTCTTTAATTGATATTGAAGATATTGATTTGAAGTTTCAATTGTTTTTTTGTCAATCTATATCGAGATTCATATCTTTTAGTCAAAGAAAGCTCAGAATAAAATCATACTCTTGAATCTTTATTGTTTCGCAGTGTAAGAACTGATTTCGTGATATATCAATGACATTGATAACACGAATGTCACATGTTTTGCGATCAAAAAAACGTATGATATGATTATTTAAAATCTTAATCATTTTGAAACGAACTTTAATAAAAAGAAAATGATGCTGAATTAATCAAGTTTAATCGACGAAATTATTCTCAACGTCGAAATTCACTAAAGTAAACGTCTTGATCGAGCTCTTGAAAAATTGAACTTTGATTTCGATAACTAATGAAAGTGTCTGTCGCAAGAATTTAAGACTCAGAGTTGCAGCGACTTTTACAGTCTCGATTAATTTTTTTTTAAATTCTTTTTATTTTTAGAATCTTTAAACTTTTTATTCTTTTTTTTTTTCGCTTTGTAATCGAACGTATTATGCATACTGATGTTATAATGAGAGCATCATTTGTTGTTTTTATTGTCATCATCATTATTTGACGACGCATTTCTTTTACGTTTTGCGCGATTTTTACGATTTTTTTTGTTTTTGTCGCTTAATTTTTTGTTTTTATCTTTGTCTTTATTCTTGTTTGAAAATTGATTTTTGAACTTGAAGACATGCTTACGATCGAGAACATTGATTTTCACTGTGAAAATGCGCTTTAAAAATTTTTAATAATTCATGTTTTTATACTTGTCTGCGAATTTCTCGAATTTAGAGCGCACTTCTGATAAGACTTTCACGTAAATTTGCATCTTACGCTGATCATCAAAATAAATAATTGACAAATGATTTTCTAAATTCTTTAAATGCGTGACAAAGTCGTCAATAGATTAATTTTCTTTTTGTTTGCATTCGTGATATTTGAGCTCTGAATCGCGAATTGCGCGTTTGAGATTCATAATCAATCGTTTTAATCACTGTTTGAATTCTTCTCATGTTAAGAGATTCAAAAGATTTTTATTATAGTTTTGTCATCTCGTCTGAAGTCTAATGTTCAAGTGTTGAGCGACTTTTAAAATCTTGCGATAATCACGATTGTTAAAATAATCGAAATGATATTGATGAAAAACGTTGAATTAAGTTATAAACTTTTCTTATTCATTCATGTCATTCACTTTGAACTTCTTGTCAAACTTGCGATTGAGAGTTTTAATCATACTCGAATTTTCGAGCTTTTCATGTTATTTGCGTGTGTTCAAACTCTCAGAGTCACGATTTTAATCAATGTTTAACATGTCGAGCATGTTGTTATGATCAATTTTCGCGTTATTGAGTTTAGAGTTTTCAGTTCTTAAAGAGTTTATGCGCTTTAAGATGATTTGATTTTGACGTTTCTGTTAAGCGATCTCGAGCTTCGCAATTCTCTGTTGCATGAGACGAAAATTTTCGATTTTTTTCAAATATTTAAGATGTTTTTGAATCTCTCTAATTCTTTTATTGAGATTTGTAGCAAACAGAGTTTCAGAATTCTTTGAATTAATGTTCTCTGCTCTTTCAGTTTGATTAAAATCAGATTTTTCATTGCTTTACAGCAAATTTTCAATTTTCGCATCTTGAGTGTTTTCACAACTACGAAGAGAACGTAACTCTTGCAAACTTAGTGAGTTAATAATTTCGTCGTTAAACATGATTGTTTTTTCAAACTGACGAATCGTTTCTCTTTTAAAGCGATGAGAATTGTGAGAGAGTTCTTCAAGCGAAAAATAAAAAATACGAGCTGAAACGATGAATCACTTCAAAGAAGACTGAAGACGCGTTTGCATTAATAAAGATGCGACTATGACGTCGTCAAAAGTAGAAAATTATATTGAATGATAGTTAAACTCATCGCTAGTTTTTTAAGAAGAGTCAGAAATGAGAGAATATTATATACAACAAAATTATGTGAGCAAAATATGAAATAACTTTAAGCTCTAGATCATGTCATGAGTTATCATGATTGTACTTTATACAAATAAATCGCGAAGACGCATTACATTTTTGAAAAAACTGATTACTCACTTAACACTTTTTTTCGTGAATATGAAATTTTTATTAACATTCAATATTTTTTCTAACTTATTGAATCAGTTTTGACACTCGCTCAAAATTTTGTCATGATATCTCGAAAATTTAAGCGATTTTCATATAATGATTGATCGATGAGTCAATATTTGCTGAACGATCAAAAAGTGATTATTAGTTATAAAGAGTAATAAAAGTTTTTGTTTAATATGACGAGCATTTTTTTTCTCACGCTTTATCTCTTCTCATAACTTGTAAAAACGAGTTTTTTTTTTAGTAATATGTAAACGTTTTTTCATTTGCTGAATTTCTCGTGCATCATTCATTCTTTTGAGAAATTTATTTTCGAAACTTTAATTAGATATTTTTGAAGTAAATTGACGTTGTTTTTTAGATTTAAGAGTATTCTGTTTTTGATTTTTGATGTTGTTATTATCAACGAGTTACTCGTTTCTGATCTCGTTGTTGTGTGAGAACTAATAATTGAGATTGTTTTCATTCTCGTTGTTGAATTGATTTTGAGAACGTTCTCGTCGTGAAGTCATTGCGATAATTACTTAAGACTATCGTTAAAAAGCGTTTAAAATGTTAAAGATTTAAATTTTAAAAACAGAAATATATATATAAAAACGATAGACAGAAATAAATATGTATGTGACTCAACGATAATTAATGTAACAAAAGCAAAGAATAAATCTCGCAAAAATATAAGTTGATATTGCGAGAATAAAAGTAAATCTCACAAGAATTATAAATTGATATGATTTCATCAGAAAAGTTTTTAAGTGACGAATTTTTAAAATTTTGATATGAGAAAACATTAACGTCAGAAGTCGATCTTATAATTTTAATTAAACTCAATTTGATTTCATTGATTGATTACAAACGAAAATCGTCGTTTTATGACTTTCTTTTCTTCTTTCGCAATCAATGAAATCGACATTAATTTTAAATGTTGATCAGAGATTTCTCAAACTTTTTCACAATCAATTTCTGATTAACGAGACAAAAACATCGCGTTTTCTGATGTGCTCATAATCTTTTTTTTTTTATGAAATCAACGTCTTTTCATTCATACGACAAAGTCGATTGATTTCGCGCTTAATTTTTTCGAAAAATTGATATGTGAAAATCGCGTATTTTTATTTTTTTTATTCAGTCATATTCGCTTGCTAAATTAACGTAATTCAATTTCTTTCACTTAAACATATTCGCTCGCTGAATCAGCGTATAATTGACGAAATCAGTATATTCTTATTTTTTTTACTCAATTATATTCGCTCGCTGAATCAGCGTAGTTTGATTTCTCTCACTCAAACATATGATTCGCTCGTCAAATTAACATATAATTAACGAAATTAATGAGCTTTTATCTTTTTTATTCAGTCATATTCGTTCGTTGAATTAGCGTATGACTGACGAAATCAGTCAGACATATTTGCTCGTTAAATTAACGTGTGACTAACGAAATTGACGAAATATATTTGCTCGTTAAATCAACATATGATTGACGAATTCAGTCAGACATATTCGCTCGCTGAATCAACGTATGATTGACGAAATTAATGAAACATATTCACTTGCTGAATCAGCGTACTTATATCTTTCTCACTCAATCATATTCGCTCGTTGAATTAGCGTATGATTGACGAAATCAACGTATTTACATCTTTCTCACTTAATCATATTCGCTCGCTAAATCAGCGTATAATTAACGAAATCGACGAGACATATTCGTTTACTGAATCAGTTTATAACTGACAAAATCAATTAGACATATTCGCTCGTTAAATCAATTTATAATTGATGAAATCAATCAAATATATTCGCTTGCTAAATCAACATATGACTGACAAAATCGACGAGACATATTTATTTACTGAATTAACGTATGACTGACAAAATTAGCGTACTCACATTTTTCTCACTTAGTTATATTCGCTCGCTGAATTAGCGTATGATTAACGAAATCAGTATACTCACATTTTTCTCATTTAGTCATATTCGCTCGCTAAATTAGCGTATGATTGACAAAATCAATAAAACATATTCGCTCGTTAAATTAACGAATGATTAACAAAATCAGCATATTCACATTTTTCTTATTTAGTCATATTCGCTCGTTGAATTAGCGTATGACTGACGAAATTAACATACTCATATCTTTTTCACTTAGTCATATTCGCTCGTTGAATCAATGTATAACTGACGAAATCAACAAGACATATTCATTCGCTAATGTGAGAGAATTTTTCAAGCGAAAGATAGAAGATACGAGCTGAAATAATAAATCACTTCGAAAAAAACTGAAAACGCGTTTGCATTAATAAAGATGCGATTGTGACGTCGTCGAGAGTAAAAGATTATATTGAATGATAGCTAGACTCATCGCTAATCTTTTAAAAAGAGTCAGAGATGAGAGAATATTATATACAATGAGATTGTGCGAGCGAGATATAAAATAACTTTAAATTTTAAATCATGTTATGAGTCATCATAATCGTACTTTATACAGATAAATCGCGAAAACGCATTACAATTGTTTTTCTTCTTAAAGAAGCTGTTCTCAGCGACTCAGTGCGATGATCAAGTGCTTCATAAAACGTTGTTGAATAAGCAAAGCTGCGTTTCTGCAGTGATAGAAAAATAAAAGAAGAAATAAAATAAAAACAAGAAAATAGTGAGATGAATAAAAGAAGAAAATAAACAAAGAATAAAATAATAAAAAAAAAAGTTTTAAAAAGATGATGATTGATATTTATTGTTTGTTTTGATGAGTCAGAAATCAATATTTCGATGATTAAAGATTTTGATGAGACACTAACGTGCTTAGCTTTTATTTTGATAAGATTGTCACGTAATAACGTCGACGTGATTCTGTCATAACAAAAACAAAGAAAAATTTTCATTAATATTTTTTTTTCTTTTTTTCTTTTTTTTTTTTTCTTTCTTTTTTTTCTTTTTCAAGCAACTATCAGCTTTTTAATCGATGTTCGTTTTTTGTGTTATGTCTGTGTTTTCTCTCTTTTTCTCTTTATCTGATAATTCGTTTTGAATCATGATCGAGTAAGTAAACAATCAATAATTGTTTTGCAGCATTTTCGTTGTTTTTTGAGCGAAATTCGCGAGAATTTGACGAAGTTACTGCGTTGAACTTTCTTTGTGAAAAAATGCGTTTATCTCACACTTAGTGCTTGCTATGCAAGAGATTGAAGCTTTTAATGAAAATTCTTGAGAGAATAATGATTGATTTCTTGATTATATGTTTTTCGAAATTCTCATGACTTATATGCGAGCATGTGAAGCGCGTTCTCGTTGATTTTTAATTACTTTTGACGCTTGTTTTGCAATGAAAGAAGTTTTGTCAGTATTAACAGCGAATGTATATAAATTCGCTTATTATGATGATGAGCTTTTTTGCTTACAATGCTTGTCGCGTCTTAAGAACTCGTTGAAAACATGTGTGTTTTAAAAGAGTTGAAATAAGTGATATACTCGTTGTGCTGATTTGCACAAAATTTGCGTGTTTATGAGTTGTACGACTTCTTATTTAATAAATAAATGCGTTAATAAAGCATTACAGATCTCGAAATTTGATTTCATGAAGCGCGTGATAAATTTTCGCAAATTCATTTATTACGCTGACTTAATCGAGTTTAACTCAAGTACTCAACGTAAGAAGCTGCATAACTTAATCAGTGATTTTGTGAAACAATTTCAAAAAAGTCAACTCGCAAAAGCTGCGACGAAATCTCAACTTTTTGAAATCGCGCATGAGAAGACACTACAAAATGTGTTAAATCAACAATTAATGAGTGAATTTGACATCGATTTTGAGAAGACATCGCGCTTCAACAAGAGAGAAATCTCAAATGAAGTTAAGATTGTCGAGATTTTTTGAATTGATTCTTTTAAACTTGAGAATGATATTTCAGTTTCTGAATGTCAGTTCTTAACTGTTAATCGCTTTGTTTAATTCGTTTTGTTCAGTCTCGATGAGTCTTTTATTAAGAACGATCTCGCGTTTCAAACATGCAACTCGATCGATTTTTGCGAGATTGATGACGTTGATTGCTCTTCGAGTGCGAAAAAGTCATTAATGAAAATTAATCTCTTATTTTTTGCAATTGTTTCGCGTTATAACTCTCGCGTTTTTCTTTTTAATTCGAGTGAGAGATGTTGTTCTAGCTCGCGATATTCGTCTCGTTCGAACGCAAATGATTCTCTTTTTAAATGAGATTTTGCGTTGAAGAAAAATCTCATCTCTGAACTGAAACGTGAGACGAATTGTGATTCGTTCATCAACATTTTCTCGATTAACTCGATTGTGATTGAGTGAGTTACTGAAATTGAAATTTCGAGCTCGCAAAAAATGATGAAACAGAATTGAATTGCTTAAATCGTTGAAAGACGAGAAAAAGTTGCAATGAAATGAGAAAAGAAAGTTTCTTTCGTCTGACTTTTCGAGAAATATCGTTGAGTCGACGATCTCAAAAGTGAGAAATGAGTGAGATTATTAAAACTTTATGCTTCGAAAATTTTCAATGAGAGAGATTTCGAGTTCTCATATGAGAAGAAAAATGAAGTCTTTGAGAAAAACAAGAAAATGAAAGAAATGAAAAAAAAATGAGAAAATTTCTTGTCTTAAAGCGCTTTTGTCGTGTTTTCAAGCGTTTTTTTGCGATTTTTTTGTTTTCGAGTACTTTTTCGTCTTCGAGCACTTTTTTTATTACGTGTTTTCGAGCTTTTGATTTCGTCTTTTTAAACATTAATAGCTGATGTCTTCGAGCAATGAAGATTTTTTTTTCACTTTTTATTTTTTTCGTTTTTATCAACATCGTAAATCTCTTTAAATCATTGTTAAAAATTCTTCTTTTTAAGAAAAAAATTCGTAATGAAAGAGTATCTCGATGATGTGACTATTTAGTGCGTTTGCGACGCTTTGTTCGCGATATTTTTGACGCTTGTTTCTATTCAAGAAATATGTTCAATGTTTCAATATTTTTCATGTATTTAGTAAATTCTCATGAGTTCTCTTGTGACTCTCAATTGAGTCAGCGAACAAAATATTCTGTTTTACGATAACGTGTTTGATTTTGAAAAATTTCTTCGACATAATATTTCGAATTGTTATCAATGATTTCGAGATCGAGCGACAATAACGTGTTTTCTTTATCATTATAGCGTTTCAATAAATTTATATAAAACACGAGATGTATTATGCGAAGTCGCGATAACAAGCAAAATTTGTACGTCTGCGTGTTTTATTTGAATACTATTTCAAAGAAATCGATATATTTATGATCAAGTTTTCGAGATGAACGAAACATTTGCATGTTAATGATTTTAATTAAGATTTTGTCGTTAACATTAAATTCTTGAAAAATATGATTCTTGTTATGATATTTTTTTTGACTTACGTAAGCAGTTTTTAACTTGATAGTAAGTTTCGCGCGCATATTTTGTAAACGTTTCGCGTGATTGATTGCAATTTAAACACGAAAATAATTAGAATTGAATTTCACGTCGACTTAAAAATCTAATTAATAACTCATTAGAGCTATTGTCGAAAATTGTTTTGTAACGCTATACTTTGAATTATTATATACGAATTGTGTCATAAGTATTCATTGAGCTTAATCATTTTGATTGTAGTTCGTGTAACAGCGCAAATAGTGCTTAAGTATTTAATTTTAATATTTCGTTTGTTCATTTGTTTGCGAGTGATACGCAGTAGAAAAACGTCTGCGAATACTCAGAAAAAAACATAAACTTGATCAAAATTTATTTGTAAAGAGAGATTCATAATTAAAGATTAAGTTCTTAAACGTGTCGTATGCGATAAAAAAACGCTTGTAAAGTAGTTCTGCGAGATTTTTCGCGATGATATTCTCACTGCAAGAAAAATATCATGCGTATTTAATGAAAATATCAATCATAATTAAAATAAAATCATATGTATGATCACGTTAGTGATAAAATGATAATTCAGTAATAAAATCTAAAATAATCACATTAACTGAAATCGTTAACTTAGAGATAATCTCTAATTTGTTATAAGATTTGTGTTTGCGCATTTTGACTTATTAACAAAAATCACAGATATTGCAATACGATTTAATATTCTTAATTATATCATGTCAATAGTATTTATCGCGAATGATTTCGTTTGTACGTTTTATTTCGAAATGATTCTCTTGCGAGTCATTATGATTTAATCGCAAAATCTTCGCTATAAACGCTGAATGTGATGAAATATACGCGCGATCATTATATAGTAACAGTTCTTTTAATAATATTAATTAAATAGAATTTTCAGTCATTACTACGTCTTTTTTTTGTATTTCAGAGATGCGATCTTGAAGTTGTTTATTTGTCGTTTGAAATAATTTAACATGCTGAATAAACGAGAATGAAATCGATTTGTATACTAACTTGAAAACAGTGACAACGTTAACTCTGTTTCATGACATAAGATAATCAATGATATCTTTAATATTTGCGAGTAAATTTTGTGTCATTTGTCTTACTGCGCGTCAATATAGTAAGCGACTTGCGTTAATAACGTCTTTTTTAACGACATCATGCGCTCAAACACTAGCTAACAAAGAAGCTTTTTTTTTGAAAAAATTTTCGAATTTTCAACTCTCTTGAATTTCATGTTGTAACTTTTGTTGTAAAATTGATAATAGTGTTTTATTATGAAAAAAATTTATATAATTTGCGTATCAACTCGATGCGTTTGTGAGATTACTTTTGCTCGCTCGATACAGAAATATAAAATCGTAAACGTTTAAAACTTTTGTTTAACGTGTCTGACGTCAATTCAATTCTTTAATCAACATAAAGTATTGAAAATTGATATGATCAGACAACATCTTTATTAAATATTTAAAACTCTCAAGATAATGTCTTCAGTGTTTGAAAATTGCGACAATAGCGAGCAGTTTAAAGTTGTGTGTTTTATAATGCGCTTCGACTCTTTGTAATTTACGCGATCAAAAGATTATTAAATGTCAAATGTCGTCATCTTGTAATTGAGATAAAATAACAGCGACAATTATGTCGAAAATGTCTGACTCTATGCGTATTCGCTTGTCTGAGTTAAAATGAACAAGTAAAGACGCTTTGATAAATTTGAGCTTTAGCTTTTCAAAAACGCGAATTGTTTTGTTTGTGAACGCTTATGATAATTTTTTTTTTTTTTTTGTCACTCTTGATGAGATCATGTAACAATGCGATAATGTGAGAGTAGTTCTCTATGAATCTGCGATAAAAATTCGCAAATCTCAAAAAAAATAATATTTTCTTAACGCTTTTGAATAACGATCATTTTAGAATGATGTTAATTCGATCGAGTTTCATCTCTATACTTTCGAGTTCGATGACGTAGTCGAGATAGAAAATCTTTGTAATTAAAAATTCACACTTGCTTTGTTTTACGAAAAGTTTAGCGTCACAAAAACGCTGAAATACAGTCAAAACGTGCGTTTAATACTTTTTTTCGATTTTAAAATAGATGAGAATATCATCTAGATAAACGACGCAGTAAATATTTAACAAATCGCGCAAAGCGTTGTTTATAAAAATTTAAAACGTTGTTGACGTGTTTGCAAAATTAAAAAATATGACTCGATACTCGTAGTGATCATATCGCGTGCGAAAAACAGTGAGTTAATAATCGAATTTTTTAATAATTATACGATGATAAGCGTCTCGTAAATCAAGTTTGATAAAGATATTAGCATTAAAAAAATGATTTAAAATGTCACTCAATAAGAGTAGCGAATATCAATTTTTAATGATGATGCTATTAACGTTTTGATAGTCTATGCAAAGACGCAATTCATCGTTTTTTTTGAGCGCAAAAAGCACTGATGTTTCAGCAAAACTTTTAAACTCTTGAATTTATTCTTTACTAATGATCTTCTCAATATATTTACGAAGTTTTTCAAGTTTCGTGAATGATTGATTATATATCGATCGAAAAGATGATGTGATTCTCTCTTTTAAATTAATGTTATGTTCAGCATCTATTGAGATTTCAACAATCAATGTTTTTAAGAAAAGATCAACGTATAATCTGACATATTTTGATAAAATTGTTTAATTAATATCAGAAAATACTTCTTTCACAGCGTCAAAACGCGTTTTAAACGTAGAATTTGTTAAGTGTCTTGTGCTATTTTCTCAAGTGTTTTTTAAAACAAGAGTGTAAGCTAAAGTCTCAACTAAAACTTCATTTGTAATCGTGTTCGCGTCAATCAGCTCAATTTGTGATTTTTCAATTAATATCGAAAATGTCGATTTGAAATTTTAATCATTTCTTTATCAGTTTATATCGAGATTCATATTTTTTAATCAAAGAAAGTTCAAAATAAAATCATACTTTTGAATCTTTATTGCTTCGCAGTGTAAAAATTGATTTCGTGACATGTTAATAACATTAATAACATAAATGTCGCATGTTTTACAATCAAAAAAGCGTATGATATGATCATTTAAGATTTTAATTATTTTGAAACGAACTCTAATGAAGAGAAGATAATGCTAAATCAATCAAATTTAATCGACGAAATTATTCTCAACGTCGAAGTTCACTAAAGTAAACGTCTTGATCGAGCTCTTGAGAGATTGAACTTCGATTTTGATAACTAATGAAAGTGTTTGTCGCGAGAATTTAAAACTCAAAATTGCAACGACTCTTACAATCTCGATTAGTCTTTTTTTAAATTCTTTTTATTTTTAGAATCTTTAAACTCTTTATTTTTTTTCTTTTTCGTTTTGCAATCGAACGTATTATGCGTACTGATGTTATGATAAGAGCATTATTTGCTGTTTTTATTGTTATCATCATTATTCGACGACGCATTTCTCTTGCGTTTTGCACGATTTTTGCGATTTTTTTTATTCTTGTCGTTCGATTTCTTGTTTTTATCTTTGTTTTTATTCTTGTTTGAAAACTTATTTTTGAACTTGAAAACATGCTCACGATCGAGAACATTAATTTTCGCTGTGAAAATGCGCTTTAGAAATTTTTGATAATTCATATTTTCATACTTGTTTGCGAACTTCTCGAATTCAGAACGCATTTTTGATAAGATTTTCGCGTAAATTTGCATTTTACGCTGATCATCAGAATAAGTAATTGACAAATGATTTTTTAAATTTTCTAAATGCGCGACGAAATCGTTAACAGATTGATTTTTTTTTTGCTTGTATTCGTGATATCTGAGCTCTGAATTGCAAACTGTACGTTTGAAATTCATGATTAGTCGTTTCAATCACTGTTTGAACTCTTCTCATGTTGAGAGATTTGAAAAATTCTCGTTATAATTCTGTCATCTCGTCTGAAGTTTAATGTTCAAGTGTTAAGCGACTTCTAAAATCTTGCGATGATTACGATTGTTAAAATAATCGAAATGATATTGATGAAAGACGTTGAATTGAGTCATAAACTTTTCTTATTCATTTATGTTATTCGCTTTGAATTTCTTGTCAAGCTTGCGATTGAGAGTCTTAATTATACTCGAATTTTCGAGCTTTTCGTGTCATTTACGTGTGTTCAAATTCTCAAAGTCACAATTTTGATCGATGTTTGACATGTCGAGCGTGTTGTTACAATCGATTTTCACGTCATTGAATCTAGAGTTTTCAGTTTTTGAAGAGTTTATGCGTTTCGAGACGACTTAACTTTAACGTTTCTGTTAAGCGATCTCGAGCTTCGCAATTCTTTGTTACATGAGACGAAAATTTTCGATTTTTTTCAAATGTTTAAAATGTTTTTAAATCTCTCTGATTCTTTTATCGAGATTCGTAACAAACAGAGCTTCAAAATTCTTTGAATTGATATTTTTTGCTCTTTCAATTTGATTGAAATTAGATTTTTCATTACTTTGCAGTAAACTCTTGATTTTCATGTTTTGAGTGTTTTCACGACTGCGAAAAAGACGTAACTCTTGCAAACTTAATAAGTCGATAATTTCGTTGTTAAACATGATTGTTTTTTCAAACTGACGAATCGTTTCTCTTTTAAAGCGATGAGAATTGTGAGAGAGTTTTTTAAGCGAAAGATAAAAGATACGAACTGAAACGATAAATCATTTCGAAGAAAACTGAAAACGCGTTTGCACTAATAAAAATGTGACTGTGACGTCGTCAAGAGTAAAAGACTATATTAAATGATAGCTAGACTTATCGCTAGTCTTTTAAAAAAAGTTAAAGATGAGAAAATATTATATACAGCAAGATTGTGTGAGCGAGATATGAGATAGCTTTAAACTCTAAATCACGTTATAAGTTGTCATGATCGTATTTTATACAGATACATCGCGAAAACGCATTACAGCTAAATCAGCATATAATTAACGAAATCAGCGTACTCACATTTTTCTCACTCAGTTATATTTGCTCGCTAAATCAGCGTATAATTGACAAAATCAATGTATTCATATTTTTTTCACTCAATTATATTCTCTCGCTAAATCATTAGCGTATGATTAACGAAATCGACGAAACATATTCACTCACTAAATCAGTTTATAATTAACAAAATCAATTAAACATATTCGTTCGCTGAATCAACGTATGACTGATGAAATCGACAAGACATATTCGCTCGTTAAATTAATGTATAATTAATGAAATTAGCGTACTCACATTTTTTTTATTTAATTATATTCGCTCGTTGAATCAGCGTATGACTGACGAAATTAGCGTACTCACATTTTTCTCATTTAATTATATTCGCTCGCTGAATCAGCGTATGATTAACGAAATCAACAAGACATATTTGCTTGTTAAATTAATGAATGATTGACGAAATTAATGTATTTACATCTTTTTCACTCAGTTATATTCGCTCGCTGAATCAGCTTATAACTGACGAAATCAACGAAATATATTCGCTTATTGAATCAACTTATAATTGACGAAATCAGTCAGACATATTCGCTCGTTAAATCAGTTTATAACTGACGAAATTAATCAGACATATTCGCTCGCTAAATTAGCGTATGACTGACGAAAGCGACGAGACATATTCGCTCGTTAAATTAACGTATAACTGACGAAATCAATATACTTATATCTTTTTCACTTAGTTATATTCGCTCGCTAAATTAGTGTATGACTAACGAAATCAGCGTACTTACATTTTTCTCACTCAATTATATTCGCTCGCTAAATTAGCGTATAATTGATGAAATCGACGAGACATATTCGCTTGTTAAATTAGTGAATAATTAATCAAATCAACATACTTATATCTTTCTCACTCAATCATATTCGTTCATTGAATTAACGTATAACTGACGAAATCAACGAGACATATTCGCTCGTTAAATCAATGAATAACTGATAAAATTAACGTATTTACATCTTTTTCATTTAGTCATATTTGCTCGCTGAATCAATGTATGATTGATAAAATCAATCAAACATATTCGCTCACTAAATCAGCGAATAATTGACAAAATTAGCGTACTCACATCTTTTTCACTTAAACATATTCGCTTGCTAAATCAGTTTATAATTAACGAAATCAATCAAACATATTCGTTTGTTAAATCAATGTACTCACATCTTTCTCATTTAATCATATTCGTTTGCTGAATTAACTTATGACTGACGAAATTAGTTAAATATTTTCGCTTGTTGAATTAATATATGATTGATGAAATCAATATACTCTTATCTTTCTCATTTTATCATATTCGCTCGCTGAATTAGTGTATAACAGACTAGCATTTAACAATAAATACATGATAGTTTGAAATAATAACAGTTCTATAATATATATATATTTCAATATTGAAATGTGTAAATCAACAACTACATATTAATAAATGAAAAATTGAAAAATACAAATAAATTAAACATTGATTAATTGCTATTAATATACAAAAATCATGATTCGTGTTTTTAACACTTAATTACGTTACATTTTTTCACTTCAACAGTTTGAGTATTTAAATCTCTCTCATTATTTGCATATCATCATTCTCATTTTTTTTCTCAACAACTTTTTTTTTAATCTGTAAAATTATATTTTTGAATTTTGTTTAAAAAGTTTGATGTTTAACAATTTTTATTTCAACATCACAATTAGTGATAATCAAGTGATACGTAAACATTTATGCATTTTTTTGATTAATACGTCAAGCACGATATCATGTTTGTTTTTTTAACAATTGAATTTATTTTAAAATCATCATTATCATTCTAAAAGCTCGAGTTAACGTATAGCTCGTAATCATTAACAGTGATGTCTTAAGAATTATATTTACAAGAGATTGATTTTGTTTGAATTTCACGAAATCGTTAAAAATTTATATCATTTCAAATCGAGCTTTAATATTTATAAAACTTAACAAAATTTCGACGTTATATTTCAATTTTGTAAATCATTATTAAATTAATTAAATTAACATATTTCTCAGCATATACGTGAATATTCGTATAATGACAAAAAAACAAGAAATTGTTTGTGTTTTACTCAATTTATGATCAAATTAAAATATAAACTGAGCACGAAAATAATCAATTTTTTCAATCGTTTTTAATAATCATCAAGATTGCTTTTCATTTTTTTTATAACACGCAGTATCTTTTGACATTTCAAATTGCTTTCGCATAAAAAAGTAATCTTCTTAATATATAATGCTTGATTCGAGTTTAAATATCATTTTCGTTCGCGAAACTCAATTCATGTTAAATTGAGATTCACTGTATTATATTTAACTTGTAGTTTCAACAAACTCGAAATAAAACAAATCAACATGATCTCTTTAAATTTCGCGAAAAATTTCATCGACAACAATTTTAATTATTTGATCACTGTTTTGATCGCATTGAATTTTTAATGTCATTTTCGTATATTTTTGCAATGTTGTTTCGTCAATGCAATCATATTATTTTTATTTAATTATCGAACTTCATTGATTATGTGCGAAAACAGATTGCATTTTATGTTTGCATGAGAATTTAAAGAAAAATTCACAATGATTGCGTTAAATCAAGAATCGTTTGTCAAACGTTGTATTATAATTTTTTTTAACAATTAATTAAACTTTTCATTTAATTGAGTTAAATAGTTCGAGTTTTCGTTTTTAATCGTTTTATTGATTAATTTCGAGAAATGCGAGAGCTTGTCATATGTATAATCTTTTAAAACGTCGTTTTAATTTCACAAAGCATTTTTTAAGAATTGACAGTATCACAAAATGTCTTTTAATTCTTTCTTGAAAAAAGTTTCGAATATCATTCAGATGTTAATTTTTGATGAATTTTATTTAACTAATCGCATAACTCTCATCGAAACAGAGATATCTTTTCGCATGAGATAACTTTTATCGATTTTAATGAAACTATATCGAATAAAACTTTCATATAATTTGATGTTGAATTTTTCGTTTTTCATATGAGATATTCGCAACGTTACGTTCAATTTGAAAGCATTATTCACTCGTCGATCGTAAAACGAGCTCGTTGTGAGAATCATTAATCTCGTCAAATTTGTTCGAAATTTAAATGTTTTAGTTGTTTCGTTGTAATATGAAATAAGACTTTTCGTTTTATTTTTAATTGTGAAAACATTGTAGCTTTTTTCGCGAAATGTCATCAGATTACTCAACTTATTCACATCACTGTGATCAATCACTAAACTCAGTTTCAAAATATTATTTTTGATAAAATTCGAAATCATTGTCTTTCATTTCTTAACTCAAATCTGTAGCAAAGTTTTCATTAATAACAGTAAACATGATTTGAGTATTTTTAATTTAAATCTGATTATAACGCTATTCTTGACGCAATTACATTGCAAAGCATATTTAGATTACGAGAAACATGAATGATCGTCAATCGTTTTATGTATTAAAAAATGAATCTTTATCTTTCTCAATCAAATAAACTCAGTTATTGAATGTTTTCATTTTATAATAATTTTCGACATTCTTTTTGTTGATTACAATGACGATGTTGAAAAATTGTGCAATTATATGCATCGTAGTTTGCAACAATCAATTAATCAATCAAATTGCATCTTTATTACTATTTTGTGCTTTGATTTGATTATATCTTACTCAATCTCATCTCGTTTGTCAAAAAATCGTTTTCAATCGTTTCGATTTTTGTTTTAAATTTTCAAAACGAATCGTACATCTGATATTCTTATAATGAACGTTTTAAATTCTTTATAATTATTAAAACTTGAGAATTTTTCGACTGATTCGCATTTTTTAGACTTAAACTGAAGAGACGAATAAAATTGATTCAATTTTTATCAATTAATTGATCACACGCTTTAATTGATAAGACTTGTTTATGATGTGTTCAATTAATTTATAACGTTTTGAATCTTGAGTTAAAAGTCGAATAATTTACTTAAAAATTTATTCATGTTTCATAAAAGACTTTGTATCACTGTTTAAATATTATTTATCAATGTTCTCGTTCTTTGTTTTTGAATCAATCTCAATGATAAATGTAATATTGATTTTTACGTTTTCATTTGAGCGCATGAGCATATTACGATCAGAAAGTATATCAGCAAGCGCTTTTAATGCAGCGTCAATTATTAATGACAGTTTGAAATTGTTAATTTTCATGTTCAAGTTGTCGTTCTGATTGATTGACTCGAGAATGAGAAATTAAGTTGACTTGTTGATTTGACTGATTGATTCGAGAATAAGAGACTAAGTTGATTTGTCAATCTGACTAATTAACTCAAAAATGAGAAACTGAGTTGACTTGTCGATTTGATCGATTGATTCGAAGTTGAGAGACTGTATCGAATTCAAAAAAAAAATGAAAAACTGAGTTAACTTGTCAATTTAACTGATTGACTCGAGAATGAATAACTGAGTTGACTTGTCAATTTGACTGATTGACTCGAAAATGAAAAACTGAGTTGACTTATTGATTTAACTAATTGATTTAAAAATAAAAGACTAAGTTGACTTGTTAATTTAATTGATTGATTCGAAATTGAGAGACTGTATCGAATTCAAGAAAGAGATGAAAAACTAAGTTGACTTATCAATCTCATTGATTGACTCGAGAATGAGAGACTGAGTTGACTTGTTAATTTGACTGATTGACTCGAGAATAAGAGATTAAGTTGACTTGTCGATTTCACTGATTGACTCGAAAATGAAAAACTGAGTTAACTTGTTATTCTGACTAATTGATTTAGAAATGAAAAATTGAGTTGATTTGTTGTTTTGATCGATTGATTCGAGATTGAGAGACTGTATCGAATTTAAAAAAAAGATAAAAGATTGAATTGACTTGTTGTTTTGATTGATTGACTTAAAGATGAGAGACTGAGTTAACTTGTCATTCTGATTAATTGATTCAAGATTGAGAAATTGTATCGAATTTAAGAGAGAAATAAGAAACTGAATTGACTTATCGTTTTGATCAATTGATTCGAAATTGAAAGACTGAACTGACTCAACAGAGATGAGAGATTGACGAGAAAGTTAAAAACTTTCATGCTGATCAGTTAACTCTGTTTTGATCAATTGAAACTGATTCAATTAATTCGTTGTCTTCTCTCTCTTATTATTCATTTCAATTCGAGATCGTTTGATATTGATTTCATTTAAAAAATCATTATCATCTTCTTTTTTGCGATTTGTTATAATAAGAAAACTTATTTATCAGTAATTGAATCAATTATTAATTCAAGTACGAAAACAGATACATATTAATCGACTTTTAAATGTAAAATTTTATCGATCATGACAATAAAAAATTCAATACAAGTCTTTGCAATTGTTACTTTATTTTGACTTTTCACGATTTAACATTCATGATCTTTGATTTTTTTTCAAAATCATCAAGAATCTTGTCTGTGTGAAAATCGTAATCAAGTTTTTTTTGTAGTCATTTTTTTCATGCATTTTAATTGTTCTCATTGAAATACTTGATATCTTTTTTAATTTTACTAAAAAGTTTTTCAATCGCATCAATAGACTTCTCACTCTCTTTTAAAGTGATCATCTTATTTTTTAATAATATTTGAGACGTTAATATGATTATCTCGTTGAGTCTTAAATTTTATCTGTTATAAACTAATCTCTGATCAATTAATTTTAATGTGTTTGATGCGCATCTCATCGATTTTGTCTTTATTAATTGAAACTCATCAGCTTTGAAATTCAAGAGATCAAGATCGCGTTTCGAAATAAAAAGAATTTTGTAATTAAATAATACGTTGAACTTCTTATTCGCTGACACTGAGAAGTTGAAGTTATTTAAGTTTCGTTTTTTAAGAATTTTTTTTTTAATTGAGTTCGTGTCAAATTGTTTTTGATGATTGTAATATACGTTTCGTGTGAATTTAAATAACACATCTCTTTTTAAAGCATGTGTTTAAGAATGATTTCGAAATATAACAAAAAAAAAAAGTTAAAATCATTTAAAATTTTCATAATGAGAATCTCAATCTCGATTTTAACAATTGTAATGTTGAACTTGAAAAATTTATACAATAAACTCGTTTAATATATTATTTTTTGTCATTAACTCTTCAAATCTCTGACGTTCGAGATAATCATATCAAATCAATTTATTAAATCATTTTTCTTCATTTTCTTAACATTCAAAAAAGTTTTGAGAGAATGATTATTGTCGAAAACTTTATTGAAAGCGTTCATTTCGATTGTAATTTCGATGATTTTTAACTTTTATATTTTCAATTTATTAACGTCATCGACGAAATCAATACGATATTAAGTTAATTTATCGAGAGTTTTCATTGATTTAATAAAAGAAAACGTGTTGTAAAATGTTAAAGATTTAAATCTTAAAAGTAAAAATATATATATAAGAATGATAGACAGAAATAAATATGTGTATAACTCAACGATGATTAATGTAACAAAAATAAAAAGTAAATTTTGCAAAAATATGAATTGATGTTGCGAGAGCAAAGATAAATCTCGCAAAAGCTATAAGTTGATATAATTCAATAATGAAATGATATTTCATAATGAGAGAATAATGTAAAATACGATTTAGAAATATACGAAACTGAACGTTAATTTTTAAAATATTTGAGAGCTCGCGTTTCTTTTGAAAATTTCTTCATTTATTAAGCTCTCTTGAAAAGAGATCGCAAGAGATAGCATTCTTTTTGTGATAATCAATAAAATTCTTTTCTAAAGTCAAATGCATAATGAGTGTGAGTTTTCTTTAATGAAAGCTTTTTATTTTTGAATATCGTTGAGTTCTTTCACGCGAGAGCTAATATTTTTTTATCGTGATTAAGTTTTCTTTAACGAGAGCTTTTTACTTTTAAATATAATCGAATTTTCTCACGCGAGAGCTAATATCTTTTCGTCATGATTAAATATTTTCGTGCGAGAGTTAAACTCTTTTAACACGATCAAACAATCTCATGCGAAAACTCTCGCTTTTTAACATGATTATATTTTCTCTTGCAAGTGAGCATTTTCTTTGATAATGCTCATGCGAGAATAACATTTTTGTTCTTTTAATATTTTTAACATGCTCTCGCGATATAAACATTTTTTCTGAATGTGCTTATGCGAGAGCAACGCTTTTGTTTTTTCAATATCTTTGATATGCTCTTGCTATGACTTACGTATGTTGTTTTTTAATATTATTTTTTTTTCAAAGATTCTGATCTTCAGAGTTTCACATAAAGAAATGCGTTGTTAAAATTTTTAAAAATTTTTTTCTTTCAAAATAGCATCATGTAAACATTAACTATGATTTTTAACTCTTTGCAAGTTTGCTGTTTTGAGATCAAGAGTTGATGACTCAGAATCATGAAACATTTTCATAATTGATGAGCTTCGCAAATGATATTAATTTTAAGAAAAATGCAAATGTGTCTTAAAGTGATATGAAATTTCTTGATATGATTCGTTTAATAAAATGAATAAAATACTTTTTTGTTATTAAATCAAAACAAATTGATATGATTTGACGTGATACAACTTACAAAATCAAAGTTTGTTGATTTTTCGTTCTCATTGATTCGAGAAGAGTGATTTTTTTTAATTAAAACAAAATAAACGAGCGCGTCGCGAAAAATCGAGTAAATATAAATAAAATTTTCATTTTTCTCGCGCGAAAGAATCTTTTCTTTTTTTTCGCTTTAGCTTTTTCGTCGTTTATTTTCAAACTCTTTTCTCTTTTATTATAGCGACACTTTCTCTAAATATCATTTATTTCTTTATTAAAACTCTCTTTTTAAAACATCATGTTCAATTTTTTTGAGAATAATGCGTTTTTTGCGATCGACGAAATGTGTTATACAACAATGAATACTTTTTACATGCGCTATTTTTAACGTATTTTTATTAAGAACGATTTTCATTACAAATACGAAAACTCTGTGAACGATTTGTGCGAGCATTGCGACAAATAAAAACAGTTCAAAGATTATTTACTTATGCGTTTTTTTGCTCTTTTTTTGATTTTATTTTAAGATGTGTTTTGTTGCTAATGATCTATCTCATAATTGACTTTTAAATTTCTCAAATTTACAAACTTATTGTGACGAAGTTACTTGTCGAACGAGTTCAGATTTTTGAGATGAATCTCGAGAGTATGACATACAAAGTGACTGTTGACGAGTTATTTGCGAAAATCAATATTATTTCGAAAAACTATGCAATTTTTTGCAAGAAAAAGTCGATTGCGAAAAAAAATTAGCGAATAATATTTAATAAATACAGTTTTTTTACGAAACACATCATCGCTGCGCTTTCTCTCGCGCTTTTCTTTCATTTCGACGAGTTATTGTTTCTATTTAAAAAAGATGATCTTTATTATAAATTAGCGCTTCGAATTCTAATCTCTATCAAAATGATTAAAGAAGTTATGATCGAATGTGTTACGAGAACAAATTCTCTCATTTAATTATTTTCTTTTTACTTTGTCATTGCTAACTCATCTATTGAGAAACTCATAATTCGAAAAAAAAAAAAAAGTTCTTGAGAAAAAATAAACGAAATTAAAGAAAATCAAAATCGTCTTTAAAATCACTCAATCTGTCATTGAGAATGCATTTATTGTTCATCATCTTTTTGATGATAATGAAATTTTTCTTTTTTCGCAGTCTGTTACTTCTGACAAGATTAGAAAAATCTTTTGTAAAAAAAAAACGCTTGTAATTCTTGCTCATTTTGTCATTGCGAATTCTGCATCTCGCAAAATTATCATGTCTTTTTTTTCTGTTTTAAAAACAAAGTTTTTTTCATGCAAGCGTCGTTTTGACACGAAAAAAATCTCTTTTGATGCAATCTTTTTTAAAAGATTCAAGAAATAATTTTAAAGCTTTTCTTTGTTTTTCTTTTGTTTTGATTTTGTTCTTGATTGTTTTTCGATGATTGAGTGCTCTTCGAGATTTTAGTTTTTGTTTTTAAATTCTCGAGATTTATTTCTTTTTTTTAAAATCTCAATAAAAGTTATTTTCGCGTTTTTTATCTTGATTTATCATTCTTGTTTATTTCGTACGTTTAAAACATCTTTTATTGAAATTGCGTTTCGACTCGAATTCTGTTATAATTTTCTGAGCATTTTTTAAATCGTTGACTCTTATTCATCAGCTCTTATTAATGAAATAATTTTTTCATTTTATTAAATATTCGTCTTTTCTGCGCGTTACGCGATAATTTAGAATTTTTTTGACTTCATACTTCTCTTCTTTATTTATGATGTTCAAAGAAGACTTTTCGTAGTTCTCGTCAAATCTTAAATTATAATTCTTTAAAAACAATACATGAAAAACGTTATGTATGTGATAAATCTTTAATAATTTTAACTTATACGCTTGAGTCTCTATTTTGTTCTTTATCAAAAATGATCTCTTATATTTATTATTGAGTTTTTTACAAGATCTGCGAATTCTTATGTTTTTTATGAAGAGATAAATCTTTTTTTTAACGTTGTAGCGTTTTCACTGATTGTTTTTGTTATGATGTTTTGTTTATTACAGAGTCGTTTGATAATATCTCTTTTTCAAATTTTCGCGTATTATTTTCATCATTTTTACTTTATTTATTGCAACGAGCGAGTCATTCTCGCGCGAGTTTTTGAGAATAATTTCTTCGAATTTAAAATTATAACTCATCAACAAGATGTACAACATTTTCTTTATTATCGAATGTTTGAATCGATTGTACATGATCTCAGCATGATTCAATCATTTCGTTTAATCATTCTGACAATAATTGCAATAATGTTTCAAATAACATTTGAGTTTTTGATTTTGCATCTCTGTTTGTTCATTCGTTTATAAATAAAAAATCATATTAAGTTTACACGTCATCTTCATATAATAACAAAGTGAGAATTAAAAATAACTCGTAAACAAATTATTTTTATCGAAAACAATGTTCTTCGAAGTTTCATAATGTTTTACGATCTTTTTAAAAATTATATTTATTAACGAAAGTGTAATGATCTTTTTTTAATAAACGAAATATCTGATCATCTTAATGCAACAATCGATCACTATCAATATCAAGTCATAAATCTGTTCGCGTTTTTTAAAAGATGAGAGATCTGTTATGAAATTCATGAAAATAAATAATCAGAGAGTTTTCGCTTGTAAAAATGATGCGAAATTTTTATAAAACTTGTGTCGTTTTGTTATTAATCTTTGACAAATGCAATAGATTTTTACATACTTTTTCACATCGTTTGTAAGATTCTGTCAGTAATATTTTTGTTAAAATAATGCAATTATTTTCATCATGTCAAAGTGTCTCGTGAGAGAATTATCGTGATAAACTCTTAATAACTTTTATTTTATTGATTGATTTTTTTGAAATATAAATATTATCTCTTTTTCGAAGAAAATCGTTCTCATTTATTGATCATTTTTCGAGCTTTGCGACTTTTTTGTTCTTTTTTTAAATTTTCTTTTGTTGCTCGTGCGCGAAGAAATTCTGTTTTTGAATTTACAAAATCAGTTTAAAAAAACTTTCAAAAAACTCAAAATATGCAATTTCATTTACGATTATTTTCGTGATTTGCAAACGTGACACGTGACACGTTAACTCATTTATATCAATTATTTTCAAAAATAATAAATTTAAATAAAATTCAATAAATGAGATTTTCATTACTCTCTGCTCGAAAATTCGTTCTCTTTATGAATCGTCAGTTTAAGACTGCGCGTTTTTCATTTATGTTTTTTGAAAATTTAAAATAGCTTTATCTAGCTTTCGCTGAAGAGTATTAATAGAAATATGTTGATTTTTCATTGTTAAAACTTTTTCATATTTTAATTTCTTGTTAAATATAAGCAAATTCTTTTTTTTATTTTTTTCATAATAATCGAGTTTTCGCGATGAATTGTTTACAAAATTTCTTTTTTCTGAGCGATGAGTAATGATGAAATCATATTTGAAAAGAAATTTTATTCATCGAATCTGTTTTTTATTGATGATTTTATGAGCACTGAACATAAAACTACGAAGATTATTGTGATTGATTAACATTTTAATAAAGTGCGTTGCATTTTCAAAATAATGTTATCAATGAATGAAAACTTTTATAATGATTAACATTTTTTGATCTGAGATTTTATAATTTCTCTTCACATCATTGAATTTGAAAAAAAAGAATGTTACAAAGTGTTATTAAAAATTATTATCATTCTCATTATTTCATTATTGAGAGATGATGCATTTTGCGATAAATCTCGAAACATTGATTTCAAATTTGATAAGTCTTGAAAAATCGAAATGTTTAAAAAGAGAATTTTTTGTGAACACAATTTTAAGTTTCTCAAACACTTCGTGCGTTTTTTGCATAAATTTGAAAAAAATTTTTTTTTTCTCGTTTTGACTACTCTTTAACAAATTCGTGATGAGAGCTGTGATGATGAAATATAATCGAATAAATTTACGATAAAAATTTATAAAACTTAAAAACACTTAAATATCGTGAAAACTTCGAGAAACAAATTATTTCAACACTGTTGCAATTTTTTCTGATTTTATTTTAACACTCTCAATATTCACGATAAAGTTTAGAAACTCAACAAAGATGATATAAAAGTAACATTTAAATAACTTTGTATACAAATTGAATTCTCGCAATCGATTCAACACTTTTTTAACATGATTTCAATGTTTCTTCTCATTTTTCGAGAAAATTAAAATGTCGTTCAAATATATCACGCAATTAACATTTAACAAATTTATTAAAGCTTGATTGATATAAGTCTGAAAAATTGTAAAAACGTTAACGAAATTAAAAAGCATAATAACATATTCAAAATTTTCATATTGAGTTTTAAATGAGATTTTTCATTCATCGCTCTTTTTTATGCGAATGCGATGATAAACGTCTTTAAAATTTATTTTTAAGTAAATTTTCGCTCTCTGAAGTTGATCAAGCATTTCATTAACGAGAAATAAAGAATAATGATTTTTTTTTGTTATAACATTCAATTCACGATAGTCAACACAAAGATGTAAACTTTCATTTAATTTTGACGCAAATAGCACTGACGCTCTCGCAAAATTACAAGTAAGTTGAATTTACTCTTGTTGCGACATATTTTTTAGATATTCGTGCAAAATCTTAAATTTCTTTTTGAAGAAATTATAAATTAACATATGTGACGATTGTTTTTTCTTTTTTAATTCAATCGCGTGAATAACGAGATCAATGAAAGATAAACATTTCATTGAATTCATGAAAAAAACATTCTCGTACTTTTGCAATTTTAATGAAAAAGTTTTTTTATCACTCGCAAATTGTTGATGTATAACAAAAATTTGTTTTTCATTTTTATGTATCACTCGAAAAAAGCGTTCAAAATTCTGCAACTCAATAAAAGAGTTTTGATAAGAATAATGTCATTTCTTGAAAACTTAATCAATGTTGAAATTAACATTTTTTAATCATTTGATGCTCAATATAAGTTTTGACTTTTCATTCTCGATGTTAATTGCGATGAAAATGTGCTTTTACGATTACTTTTTGTCTTTGTTATTCTTCATTTTAATTTGCGTAATGTACGTGTTATACAAAATAACACGTTAATCATTTATGTATTTGATAATTTCGAGAAATAAATCTAACTGACTTTAATTCAAAGCTTTCACTAACGTTTGAGAAATGAAATTGTTATTAATAGCAAAGTTTATCAATTTTTTCTTTACGAAACTTTGTCTCGATGAAGTGTCAACGTTAATGTCGAAAATAATATTCTTGATTTGCTCGCAAATTCTTGTTGTTTTCAACTCGAGAGCGATATTCTTCGAAAATTTAAAATTTAGTTTTTTCTCATTTGTGTTCGTTTGCGCGTGACAATTTTTAGTTATATAATTCGCTCGTTCACATTTCAAATATAAATTATTGTTTTTGCGACAAGCATACTTCTCATTGAAAAGCGTATGCTGATTTCAAGACTTTTTATTTACATTTGTGTTGTTGCGTTGATTATTGAACGAATTCTTGAACTTGAAATGTTCTTTTTTATTTCGATTTTCGAGCTTTTGTTCATTTTGAGAAAGCTTTAATAAACTTTTTCAATTGACACTTTTCAGTCTTTCGACTTTCGAGACTTATTTCAATAATGTTTTAAAAAATTTTTACAGTTTTAACAACTCAATTTTGAGTTCTGACAGTATCTTGTTGATCAAAAACTTAATGATATGATTTTCGAAAAAAGTTTTTTTTATATTATTAATCAATTTTTGCATATAACTGTAAAAACTTTCAACATTTTAACTCGATCTTTAACGAGTCTTGTTAAATTTGACGACAATGTTTTGTTCTTTTTTAATTAAATGCTTGATTTTGTTCTTGCATTAATTGAAAAATTCTGAAATCGTGTTAGACATATTATTGTTCGCGTTTACTTTATCATGTCATATAATTATGATTTGTTCTTTAAAAAAATTGATTGCTCACTTAACACTTTTTTTTGTGAACATGAAATTTTCACTGATATTCAATATTTTTTTTAACTCATTGAATCAGTTTTAACACTCGCTCAAGATCTTGTCATGATATCTCAAAAATTTGAGCGATTTTCACATAATGATTAATCGATGAGTTAATGTTTACTAAGCGATCAAAAAGTGATCATCAATTATAAAAAATAATAAAAGTTTTTGTTTAACGCGACGAGCATTTTTCTTTTTATGTTTCATCTCTTTTCGTAATTTGTAAAAATGAGTTTTCTTTTTAACAATATGTAAACGTTCTTTCATTTATTAAATTTCTCATGCACGATTCATTTTTTCGAAAGATTTATTTTTAAAATTCTGATTAAATATTTCTGAAGTAAATTGACGTTGTTTTTTAAACTCGAGAATATTCTATTTTTGACTTTCGATGTTGTTGTTATCAACAAGTTGTTTGTTTCTGATCTCGTTGTCGTGCGAGAGCTGATAATTGAGATCATTTTCGCTCTTGTCGTTAAACTGATTTTGAGAACGTTCTCGTCATGAAATTATTATAATAATTATTTAAGATTATCGTTAAAGAGCGTTCAAAATGTTAAAAATTTAAGTCTTAAAAATAAAAATATATATATAAAAACGATAGACAGAAATAAATATGTGTATGATTCAACGATGATTAATATGACGAGAGTAAAGAATAAATCTCACAAAAATATAAGCTGATGTTGCGAGAGCAAAAATAAATCTCGCAAGAATTATGAGTTGATGTGATTCAGTGATGAAATGATATTTCGTAATAAAAAAATAATGTAAAATATGACTTAAAAATATACGAGACTGAACGCTAATTTTCAAAATATCTGAAAGCTCGCGTTTCTTTTGAAGATTTTTTCATTTGTTAAACTCTTTCAAAAAGAGATCATAAAAAATAACATTTTTTTTACGATAATCAATAAAGTTCTTTTCTAAAGTTAAATGCATAATGAGTGTGAGTTTTTTCTAACGAGAACTTTTTATTTCTGAACATCGTTGAGTTCTCTCACGTAAGAGTTAATATCTTTTCGTCGTGATTAAGTTTTTTTTAATGAGAACTTTTTATTTTTGAACATAGTCGAGTTCTCTTACGTGAAAACTAATATTTTTTCATCGTGATTAAGTATTCTCGTGCGAGAACTAAACTCTTTCAACACAATTGAGCAATTTCATGCGAAAGCTCTCGTTTTTCGACATGATTACGTTTTTTTTCGTAAATAAGTATCTTTTTTAACAGTGCTTATGCGAAAGTAATGTTCTTATTCTTTCAATATCTTTAACGTGCTTTCGCGATATAAATATCTTTTCTGAATATGTTCATGCGAGAGTAACGCTTTTGTCTTTTCAGTATTTTTAATATGCTCTTGCTATGACTTACGTATATTGTTTTCTAACATAAAATTAGATAAAAGTGTTCAATGAGAAATTTAATCAAAGAAAAAATAAATGTTCAAATGATTAAGTCATTAATATGCAAAACTAAACGATAACTAATATAACACAAAAAAAGTTAAAAACAAAGAAAACTAAAAAATATTAACTCATTGCTTGATTTTGATCGCATTAATCGAAATATTCATTCTCAGAATAAAAATTAGCAAAGAAATCTTTTCAAATCAGAAAAGAAAACGCGTTCAATAAAAACAATTGAAAAATCAAGACTTTAATAAGTGTTAAATAACAACAGTACGTAATATAATCAAAATGAAGCAAAATAACTCAAAAGAATTGTTATATTGATTCACAGCTGATTTTTTTAGTTGTGAATGTAACTGATTTGTTAGAATAGAATCGAGTTGACAACGTAACGAATGACGAAAGTAACAGAAAAATAAAAAAAGAAAAAAAATAAAAAAAAAAAGTAAATAACAAAATATTTATCAGTTAAATTGACATCACTGATTGTTGATGCGTTTGTTGTGTGATTGAAATGAAGACTGAACGTGTAAAAATATAAAAAATAATATTAAATTTAACTCAATTGATTAAAAGTGTTTTTAATTAAAAAAAGCTTCAATTCGTCGCGTTTGAGCAACAGAAAATACTTTCAATTTTTGAAAAAAAAGATGCTCATGTTAGAAAACAACATACATAAATCATAGCAAGAGCATATTAAAGATGTTGAAAGAATAAGAGTATTACTCTCGCATGAGCACATTCAAAAAAGATGTTCATATCGCGAGAGCACGTTAGAAATACTGAAAGAACAAGAACGTTATTCTCGCATGAACACTATTAAAGAAAATGCTCATTTGCGAGAGAAAGCGTAATCGTGTCGAAAAACGAGAGCTTTCACATGAAATTGCTTGATTATGTTGAGAAAGTTTAGTTCTCGCGTGAGAGAACTCGACTATGTTCAAAAATAAAAAGCTCTTGTTAAAGACGACTCAATCACGACGAAGAAATATTAGCTCTCGCGTGAGAGAACTCGATGATGTTCAAAAGTAAAAAGCTTTCGTTAAAAAAGACTCACACTCATTATGTATTTAACTTTAGAAAAGAACTTTATTGATTATTGTAAGAAAAATGCTATCTCTTGCGATCTCTTTTCGAGAGAGCTTGACGAATGAAGAAATCTTTAAAAGAAACGCGAGTCTTTAAATATTTTAAAGATTAGCGTTCAGTCTTATATATTTCTAAATCGTATCTTACATTATTTTTTTATCATGAAATATCATTTCATCACTGAATCATAACTCTTGCGAGATTTATCTTTGCTCTCGTAATCTCAACTCATATTTTTGTGAAATTTATTTTTTGTTTTCGTTATATCAATCATTGTTGAGTCATACACATATTTATTTCTGTTTATCGTTCTTATATATATATTTCTACTTTTAAAATTTAGATCTTTAACATTTTGAACACTCTTTAACAATAGTCTTAAGTAATTATCACAATGACTTCACGACGAGAACGTTCTCAAAATCAGTTCAATGACGAGAGCGAAAACGATCTCGATTATTAATTCTCGCACGACGATGAGATCAGAGACGAACAATTCGTTGAAAATAATAACGTCGAAAATCAGAAACAAAAAACTCTCGAGTTTAAAAAACAATGTCAATCTATTTCGAGAACATTTAATCAAGATTTTGAAAATAAATCTTTCGAAAGAATGAATCATGCACGAAAAATTCAACAAATAAAAGAACATTTACGTATTACTAGAGAGAAAACACGTTTCTATAAGCTATAAGAAGAGATGAAACGTGAAAAAAAAAATGCTTATCGCGTCAAACAAAAACTGTCATTACTTTTTATAATTAATAATCACTTTTCGATCGCTCAATAAATATTAACTTATTGATCAATCACTATGTGAAAATTGCTCAAATTTTCGAGATATCATGACAAGATCTTGAGCGAGTGTTAAAACTGATTCAATGAGTTAAAAAAGATATTGAATGTCAATGAGAGTTTCATGTTCATGAAAAAAAGTATTAAATGAGTAATCAGTTTTTTTAAAAAGCAAATCATGATCGCATAACGTGATAAAGTAAACGCGAGCAACGATATATTTGATATAATCTCAAAGCTTTTCAACTAATACAAAAATAAAATCGAGCACTCAATTAAAAAAAAACAGAATATTGTCGTTAAGTTTGACGAGACTCGTCAGAGATCGAGTCAAGACATTTAAAGTTTTTACAGTTATGTGCAAAAATTAATTAATGATATGAAGAAAACTTTTCTCAAAAATTATATCATTAAGTCTTTGATCAATAAGATACTGTCGAAACTCAAAACTGAGTTGCTAAAATTGCAAAAATTTTTTGAAACATTATTGAAGTGAGTCTCGAAAGTCGAAAGACTGAAGAGTGTCAACTGAAAAAGTTCATCGAAGTTCTCTTAAAATGAACGAAAACTCGAAAATCGAAACAAGAGAGAGTATTTCAAGTTTAAAAATTCGTTCAATAGTCAACGCAACAACGCAAATGCAAATAAAAAGTCTCGAGATTAGTGTACGCTTTTCAATGAGAAATATGTTCGTCGCAAAAACAATAATTTATGTCTGAAATATGAACGAGCAAATTACATGACTAAGAACTATTACGCGTAAACGAACACAAATGAAAAAAAGCTGAATTTTAAATTTTCGAAAAATATCGCTTTCGAGTTGAAAATAACAAGAGTTCGCAAGTGAATCAAAAATATTATTTTTAACGTCAACATTGACACTTCGTCGAGACAAAATTTTGTAAAGAAAGAGTTGATGAATTTTGTTATTGACAACAATTTCATTTCTTAAACGTTAGTGAAGACTTTGAATTGAAATTAGTCAAACTCATCTCTCGAAATCATCAAATATATAAATGATTAGCGTGTTATTTTATATGACACGTATATTACGCAAATCAAAATAAAAAATAGCAAAAACGAAAAACGATCGCAAGAACACATTTTCGTCGCAATTGACATCGAAAATGAGAAGTCAAAACTCATATTAAGCATTGAATGATTAAAGAATATTAATCTCAACATTGATTGAATCTTTAAGAAGTGACGTTATTCTTGTCAAAATTTTTTCATTAAACTGTAGAGTTCTGAACGTTTTTTTCGAGCGATGCATAAGAATGAAAAATAAATTTTTATTATACATTAACAATCTGCGAGTGATGAAAAAACTCTTTCATTAGAGTTACAAAAATACGAGAATGTTTTTTTCATGAATTCAACGAAATGTTTATTTTTCATCAATCTCGTTACTCACGCGATTGAGTTAAAAGAGAGAAAACAGTTGTCATACATATCAATTTATAATTTCTTTAAAAAGAAATTTAAGATCTTGTGCGAATATCTGAAAAATATGTCGCAGCGAGAGTGAATTCGACTCACTTATAGTTTTGTGAGAACGTCAGTGCTATTTATGTCAAAATCGAATGAGAATTTATGTCTTTGTGTTGATTATCGTGAATTGAACGTCATAACAAAAAAAAATCGTTATTTTTTATCTCTCGTCAATGAAATGCTTGATCGACTTCAAGAAACGAAGATTTATTCAAAAATAAATTTTAAAGACATTTATCATCGCATTCGTATAAAAGAGAGCGATGAGTAAAAGATCTCGTTCAGAACTCAATATAAAAATTTTGAATATGTTATTATGCTTTTTGATTTCGTTAACATTTCTGCAATCTTTCAAACTTATATTAATCAAACTTTAACAAATTTGTTAAATGTTAATTGCGTGATATATTTGAACGACATTTTAATTTTCTCAAAAAATGAGAAGAAACATTGAAATCATGTTAGAAAAGTGCTGAATTAATTGTGAGAGTTCAATTTATATGCAAAGTTATTTAAATATTACTTTTATATTATCTCTGTTGAGTTTCTAGACTTTATTGTGAATATCGAAAATGTCAAAATGAAATCAAAAAGAGTTATAATAGTGCTAAAATGATCTGTTTCTCAAAGTTTTCACGATATTCAAGTGTTTTTGAATTTCATAAATTTTTATTGTAAATTTATTCGATTATATTTTATCATCACAGCTCTCATTACGAATCTGTTAAAAAGTAGTCAGAATGAGAAAAAGAGTGATTTTTTCAAGTTTATACAAAAAGTGCAAAAAGCGTTTAAAAAGCTTAAAGTTACGTTCACAAAGAATTCTTTTCTCAGACACTTCGATCTCTCAAGATTTATCAAATTTGAAATCGATGTTTTCGAATTTATCGCAAAATGCATCATTTCTCAGCAATGAGATGATAAGAATGACAATGATTCTTAATGACACTCTGTAACATTCTTTTTCTTTAAATTTAATGACGCGAAAAGAAATTATGAAATTTTAAATTAAAAAATGTTAGTCATCGTAAGAGTTTTTATTCATTGACGACATTATCTTGAAAATGCAACGCACTTTATTAAAATGTTAATCGATCACAATAATTTTCGTAGTTTTATGTTCAGTGTTCACAAAATTATCAATAAAAAACAAATTCAATGAATAAAGTTTCTTTTTAAATATGATTTTATCATTACTTATCGCTCAGAAAAAAGAAATTTTGCAAACGATTCATCGCGAAAACTCGATTATCGTGAGAAAAATAAGAAAGAGAATCTGTTCACATTTAACAAAAAATTAGAATACGAAAGAGTTTTAACAGTGAAAAATCAACGTATTTCTATTAATACTTTTCAGCGAGAGCTAAATAAAATTATCTCAGATTTTCGAAAAACACGAGTAAAGAACGCGCAATTTCAGACTGACGATTCACAAAAAGAACGAATTTTCAAGCAAAAAGTAATGAAAATCTCATTCATTGAATTTTGTTCAAACTTGTCATTTTCGAGAATGATTAATATAAATAAGTTAACGCGTCACGTATCACGTCTGCAAGTCACGAAAATAATCGCAAATGAAATTGCATATTTTAAGCTTTTCGAAAGTCTTTTTGAACTGATTTTATAAATTTAAAAACAGAATTTCTTCGCGCACGAGCAATGAAAGAAAATTCAAAAAAAGAACAAGAAAGTCGTAAAACTCGAAAAATGATTGATAAATCAAAATGATTTTTTTCGAAAAAAAGATAGTATTTATATTTCAAAAAATCAATTAGTAAGACAAGAGCTATTAAGAATTCATCACAATAATTCTTTCGCGAGACACTTTAACGTGACGAAAACAATTGCATTATTTCAACAAAAATATTACTGACAGAATCTCACAGACAATGTAAAAAAGTATGTAAAAATTTGTTACATTTATCAAAAATCAACAACAAAACGATATAAGTTTTATGAAAGTCTCGTATTGCTTTCACGAGCGAAAACTTTTTAATCATTCATTTTCATGAATTTCATAACAAATCTTTTATCTTTTAAAAGACGCGAACAGATTTATGACTCGATACTAATAATAATCGATTGTTGTATTAAAATGATTAGATATTTTGTTTGTTAAAAAAAAATCATTGCGCTCTCGCTAACAAATATAATTTTCAAAAAGATCGTAAAACACTATGAAGTTTCAAAAAACATCGTTTTCGATAGAAATAGTTTGTTTATGAGTCATTTCTGATTCTCGTTTTGCTATTACATAAAGATGACGCGTAAGCTTAATACGATCTTTCATTCACAGATGAATGAGCAAACAAAGATATAAAATCAAAAATTTAAACATTATTTGCAACGTTATTGCAATTATCGTTAGAATAATTGAGCGAAATGATTGAATCATGCTGAGATCGCGTACAATCGATTTAAGTATTTAACAACAAAAAAGACGTCGTATATCTTGTTAATGAATTATAATTTCAGATTCAAAGAAATCATTCTTAAGAACTCTCGCGAGAATGACTCGCTTGCTACAATAAACAAAGTAAAAATAATGAAAATAATGCGCGAAAATCTGAAAAAAAAATATTATCAAACAACTCTGTAACAAACAAAACATCATGACAAAAACAATCAGTGAAAACGTTACAACGTTAAAAAGAAGATTTATCTCTTCATAAAAAACATAAGAATTCGCAAATCTTGTAAAAAACTTAATAATAAATATAAGAGATCATTTTTGATAGAGAACAAAATAGAGACTCAAGCGTATAAGTTAAAATTGTTAAAGATTTATCACATACATAACGTTTTTCATGTATTATTTTTAAAGAATTATAATTCGAGATTTGACGAGAACTACGAAAAGTTTTTTTTAGACATCGTAGATGAGAAAGAGAAATATAAAATCGAGAAAATTCTGAATTATTGCGTAATGCGCAAAAAAGACGAATATTTAATAAAATAAAAAAACTATTTCATCAATGAGAGTTGATGAATAAGAGTCAGCGATTTAAAAAATGCTCAAAAAGTCATAACAAAATTCGAGTCAAAACGCAATTTCAACAAAAAACGTTTTAGACGTACGAAATAAACAAGAATGATAAATCAAAATAAAAAACGCGAGAATAATTTTTATTGAGATTTTAAAAAAGAGAGATAGATCTCGAGAATTTAAAAACAAAAATCAAAATCTCAAAAAGCATTTAATTATCGAAAAACAATCAAGAGCAAAATCAGAACAAAAGAAAAATAAAAAAAAGTTTTAAGACTATTTCTTGAATCTTTTAAAAAAGATTGCATTAGAAGAAATCTTTTTCGCGTTAAAACGACGCTTGCATGAAAAAAATTTTGTTTTTAAAATAAAAAAGAAAAACATGACAATTTTGCGAAATGCAGAATTCGTAATAATGAGATGAACAAAAACGATAAATGTTTTTTTCTTGCGAGAGATTTTTCTGATCTTGTCAGAAGTAACAGATTGCGAGAAAAGAAAAATTTCATTATTATCAAAAAAATGATGAACAACAGATACATTCTTAACGACAGACTGAGCGATTTTAAAAACGATTTTGATTTTTTTTAATTTCGTTTATCTCTTTTTAAGAATTTTTTTTTTTTTTTCGAATTATGAGTTTCTCAATAGATGAGTTAGCAATAACAAGACAAAAAAAAAACAATTGAACGAAAAAATTTGTTTTTGCAACGCATTCTGTCATGATTTTTTCGATCATTTCGATAGAGACTAAAATTCAAAACGTCAATTTATAATAAAGTTCGTCTTTTTTAAATAAAAATAACAACTCATTGAAGTGAGAGAAGAGCGCGAGAGAGAGCGCAACGATGATGTGTTTCGTAAAGAAACTGTATTCATTAAATATCATTCGTTAACTCTTTTTCGCAATCGACTTCTTTTTGCAGAAAACTGTATAATTCTTGAAGATGATATCAACTTTCGTAAACAATTTGTCAATAGTCACTTTGTATGTCATACTCTCGAGATTCATTTCAAGAATTTGAGCTTGTTCGACAAGCAATTTCGTCACGATGAGTTTGTAAGTTTGAGAAATCTAAAAATCAATTATGAGATAAATTATTAGCAATAAAACACATTTCAAAATAAAATCAAAAAAAGAGCAGAAAAATACATAAATAAACAATCTTTGAACTGTTTCTGTCTGTCGCAATGCTCGCATAAATCGTTCACGAGATTTTCACACTCATAATGAAGATCATTCTTGATGAAAATACGCTGAAAATAGCGTATACAAAAAGTATTCGTCGTGATATAACACATTTCGTCGATATCAAAAAACGCAATACTCTCGAAAAAATCGAACATGTTGTTTTGAAAAGAAAGATTGATAAAAAAACAAATGATATTCTGAGAAAGCGTCGCAATGAGATGAGAATATAAAGTTTAAAAACAAATAACAAAAAAACTGAAACGAAAAAAGAGAAAAAGTTCTTTCGTGCGAGAAAAATCAGAACTTTATTTATACTTACTCGATCTCTCGCGACACGCTCGCTTATTTTATTTTAATTAAGAAAAATCACTTCTTCTCAAATCAATGAAAACGAAAAATCAACAAACTCTAATCTCGCGAGTCGTATCGCGTCAAATTATATCAATTTGTTTTGATTTGATAACGAAGAGATATTTTATTCATTTTATTAAACGAATTATATCAAGAAATTTTATATCATTTTAAAACACATCTATATCTCTCTCAAAATTAATATCATTTGCGAAACTCATTAATTATGAAAGTGTTTCGTGATTCTGAGTCATCAATTTTCGATTTTAAAACAACAGACTTGTAAAAAGTTAAGTATTATAGTCAATGTTTACATGATACTATTTTGAGAAAAAAAAATTTTTAAAATTTTTAACAAAGCACTTTTTCATGTGAAATTCTGAAGATCAGAGTCTTTGAGAGAAAGATAATGTTAAAAAACAATATACATAAGTTATAACAAGAGCATATTAAAGATGTTGAAAAAACAAAAACGTTGCTTTCGCATAAGCACATTCAGAGAAAATGTTCATATCGTGAGAACACATCAAAGATATTAAAAAAATAAAAGCGTTGTTCTCGCATGAACACTATCAAAGAAAATACTCACTTGCGAAAGAAAGTGTAATCGTGTTGAGAAACGAAAGCTTTCACACGAAATTGCTCGATCGTGTCGAGAGAGTTTAACTCTCGTATGAGAGAACTCGACTATGTTCAGAAATAGAAAACTCTCGTTAAAGATGACTCAATCACGACAAAGAAATATTAACTCTCGCGTGAGAAAACTCGACAATGTTTAGAAATAAAAAGCTTTTGTTAAAGAAAACTCACACTCACTATATATTTAACTTTAAAAGAGAACTCTATTGATCATCGTAAGAAGAATGCTATCTTTTGTGATTTCTTTTCGAAAGAGTTTGACGAATGAAAAAATCTTCAAAAGAAACGCGAGCTCTCAAATATTTTGAAAATCAGCGTTTAGTCTTATATATTTCTAAATCGTATTTTACATTATTTTTTTATCACGAAATATCATTTCATTACTGAATCATAACTCTTACGAAATCTATCTTTACTTTTGCAACTTCAACTCATATTTTTGTAAGATCTATTTTTTGCTCTCATCACATTAATTACTATTGAGTCATATACATATTTATTTCTGTCTATCGTTTTTATATATATATTTCTACTCTTAAAATTTAAATCTTTAACAGCTCGAAAGCTGAAAAGAGAAAATTTTTTTATTCTAATGATTAATACTAATTGCAGTTTTATAGTTTGCTGAATTGACATTCAATTCAATAAATTATATGTCAAATCAATCGAGTCTTATCATATTGATTACAAAAAAAGATTATCATTACTTGATTTCAATCGTCGTTTCACTTCTCGATTCATTAGTGATCTCAATCGTGATTTCATTTCTTGATTTATCAATGTTATTAATCGTTGTTTCACTTTTCAATTCATTAGTGATGTTATTATTCTCATATTTAAATTGATTTTCAGAAGTATAATCATTAGTTTCGTTTTCGCAAATCTTATTTGTAATCAAGTTAATTACATCGACATTTTTCGCATTTGAGTCATATTCGATTGTTAAGAAAAACTCATTCATGATATTTAAAATCGAGATCTTCGTACAACAACGACGCGTTTTAAAAAATAAAAACATTTATTGAATGAATAAAGTTTGACGTTTTTTAACTTTGAAATGATTATCGCGACGTTCAAAGAAAGTGACTGTCTTGTTAATAATAAACAATTCTTAACGAGCGCGAAACATTTCAATTGTTAGTTTTTTTGCATTAGCGACAAATTCGACTTTAACATTGAAAATGAAATTTAAAATTACGACGTTACTCTTTTTTTTTTGAAAATTGTCAAAAGTGACAGCGCAAACATTTTTAATAATTTTCAAATCAAATATGCTGCGTAAATAAAAAAGAACGCTTAAGTAAAATTAATATTGACGATAATAAAAGATGAGAATAACGATGTATTTAATGTCGATATCATTATTAATCAAACGTTGAATGAGATTGAGAGTTATCTTGACATTGAAAACGTTTTACAAAGAACAATTAATCAAATTAATTTTGTTTTTCTCGTTCGCGATGTTTAGTTAATACAAGTAAATGTTTTTATTTCAGTTTTTTTAATAAAACGCTCGAACTTATCTTTTTAACGCGATGTTCGCGACAATCAATGAGTCTTTTAACTTGTTGTTATAAACAAGAGACGAAACAAGTTTGCTGATAAAAGAAACGCTGCGATATTGAATTTTGAGCATATAAAACGTAACATCATTTTGTAAAAATCAAGTGAATAAAGAGATTTCGAGTTGAGCGAAAAGATTATTGACGAAAGTTTCTTTGTTTTCATCAAGTACTGTTAAATCGAGTTGCTTGTGATCATCAAGAAAAATAATGATAATCGAGTTAAAATAAGTCAAAACGTTTCACATTTTCGATTTCGAAATTTTAATTATTTCGTCGATGTTTATGATAATGAGACTAAGATTATTGTACAGTTTGATTTCATTCATGTTAAACGTCGTTGTGCAAATAACGTTCATTTGACGAAAAATGTATTTCATGAGTCGAATTCTTTTCTTTTTGTGCTTAATGTGTTTCTCTTTATTCATCTTATCTTTTTGTTGAAAACGAGAGAAATCATTGCGAAAGACGACGAACATTTAAAATGCAATTAACTCACAGAAAATCATATCAACAAAACGCAGCATTCACATATTCAGAGAATTCTTGTATTTTTTCACACAATAATTGTTGATTTTAAATTTATTCTCAATAGCGATTTGATACAATTTTCAAAGAATTTTATTCGTTATGAGATCGATATTCTCGACATCGAATTTCAGAGTTGTTTCATTGATGATAGTAAAGTGACTATCTGTTTTTCGCGAAAAATCTGTTGTGACTTTCTTATTAATGATTTTTTTTTTAATTTTCACTGAATGCACTTGAATGATCACAGTTTGTTTTTCAAGAATATGTTTTTAATAAGTTTGCGTAATGTATGAGCAAGCGCAATAATCGCATCGTTTAAAAAGTTTAAAATCGTGAGTAATATCTGATTGTTAATTGATGTTGCATCAAAGTCGAAAACAAAATTTTTAATTTTGAATTTGATGAATGAGAGAATCAGATTGATCATGAGAAAAATTTTCTCGATATCAGAAAATTTTTGAAACATTGTAACTTTTTTTAAAAAAATACGAAACTTTTTTGTGACTTTTTTTTGTGACACATTAAACTCACATTTTGTTAAAAATTTTTGAATATCACTTATTAAATTGACATAAACATTCACGATAAACTGTTTATTCATATATTTCAACAGTAACGCTCAAATTCAATAATAAAACATTTTCTTTTGTAAAAAATGAAAAGAGTTGATTTATCAATGATAGAATTTGTTTAATGTCTTAAAACGAACGATCGTGAAATATTTAAGAGCATTATGAATTGTTATGACAAGTCTTTTATAACTCATATTAGTGATTTTAATGATGCGTGATTTTGAGTTTTTTTTAAACGAAATAATAAAAATCTTTTTTTTCGAGTTTCATAAATGTCGCACATAAAAATACACATCATTATCTCGCATTTATGATAAAGAATTGACGATAACGACAATTCAATCGTTAAAATTGTCGTTAATCACAAAATTAAAATTAAGCTTAAGATAATCGCTTAAATGACATTTAATAATAGTACTCATGTCAGAGACGTTCACGAAATCAAAATATATACAATAGTCAGTTTTAAAAATGATAATAAAAATAATCATTAACATGCTCATGTTATTGACAATTATAATAACTTTTTATTTTGTTTTGTGTTTCTGAATCATTGTTATGTCATAAATGATGATGTATTTGTTTATGTCATTGAAAGAGTGTCAAAAGTTCAATTTAAAAGTAAAACGTTTTTTCTGAAATTGTAATTGATTGTCGTCGACTTAAATAAACACTCGAGTGTATTTTTTGTGATTGATGAGCATTTATACTTTCAAAGAGTTCTTTTCGTACTAATAACAAAATTGAATTAACGTTTTAATTAAACACGTCTCAGTGACATCATTCGAATGACGCATATAAAAGATCAACTTTTCTTGAAATTGCACGAAAAAAAATTGATTTTCAAAAGATTGAGAAGAAAGATTAAATAATTGTTGAATTTTTGTAATTTTCTCGTTTAATTTGTCGTCATATGTCATTGAGATGTGAAACTTTGAAATGTAAATATTGCGATAATCAAAAAAAATAATGATTTAAAAAATTATATTATTTTTCACAAATTGTTTAAATCTTGTCATTGTTATTTAAACATATTTGAGAACGCTCGCAATAAGAATTTCGTCGATAATATTAATATAAAATTTATTAATATTGTTTTACTCGACTTCTATATCAAAGAAAAAATCAGAGTTTGATTTATATGAGAAATCGAACAAATAATTGCAATACGTAAATGAATAATGTTTATCTTTTTGAGTCTCTGCATTCAATGACAAGTTTTCGATTAAAATTGAAAAAGAAATTATTATTTTTTTCATGATGATACTAACTTTGTTCAAACATTCTAAATAACAGTGAATGTTAAATTTGAGAAGAAGATTATTCATATTTTTTGCGTCATTAATATGAACAGACTTTAAATTGATGTGAGTGACGAGAAATTTCACATTAATTTAAAAGCGATACTCTTTTTAAAACATAATTTTCATTTTCAGTTTTAAAAAAAATGACTCGATTCGCGTTTTGTTTGTTTCGTCATTTTGAGAGTTATGCTCAATACACTCAATCGTTAAGTTGTCATTGATTGACAATAATATAACGAAAAAGAAGTACAATTATATAATCATTTTTGAGATTTTAAATTAATCAACTCTCATTTCTTTGTAAAGAAAAAGAGAAGAATGAAAAAAAAAAACAATAATCTAAAAAAGTATAAAAAATGAGAAATGCAAAATAAAAAAAAAAAAAATAAAAGAAAGATATGTTAAAAGAAATGTGTTGAAAGAAAAAAAATGAGAAAAAAAAAATCAAAAAAAAAAATTTTTAAAAGACTCGATTTAACGTATGACGACTTCAGTAAACAAAACATTATTTTTTAAAATAACATCGAATTTAACTTAATCAATAAAATGCTTTTCGAGTTAATATTTAAGAAAGTATTAAAAACTCGCAGACAGTATTAAAAAACAATGTAATTTGTCATAGAATGATTATAAACTCGAGTTGCAAAATGAGAATTGAAATTGTTAACAGCTTGCTGATTTGTCATTTATATTCTTGAAAATAACTGCTCAAGAATTCTATGAGATGAAAATTAACGAGAAGTTCAAATAAATAATAAACAGAGATTGAAAATAAGTCAAATTTGCATTCAAAAATTTTCTTGATAACAGTTTGAAAATACTAACTTTAAACAGAGATATATCGACTTTTAAATTGTTATTATTTTTATCTCTTTTCTTGAAATTGTCAATCGAGCGAAAATGAGATTTTTAATTATTTAAACGTCTCGAATATTATTGTTTATAATGTTATCGTTTGACAAAACATATTTTCTGTTTCGCAAATCTTAACGCAACTATTATTCACGAGAAAATAAATTGACTTTGATATTAATTGAAATGTAATTTGCATGCATGAAAAAGAGAGATTATTTCAAATTTTTGAAAATTGCATACTATCACTAAAGTGAGAGAAATCTGTTTGTTAATGAAAATTTGCAATGAACACGTATCAAACGCAGCTGCAATTTTCAAAATGAGATTAAAACGAAAGAAAATAATTAGCTTAATTAAAATTAAAAATAAACTTAATTTAACTTATCACTTGATAGCTGAAATTCATCTACTACTCTTTTTTCATTCATCATTAAAAATTCATCGCAAAATGACTTACGAATTAAGCGAGAGCAAACGAGTCATAAAGAAAGAGAAAATAATTCATTAAAAGAGATGCTTTCACTGTCATAAACAGATTTATATAAACTTTTTTCTCATTTTTGTTTTTTTTTTTTTCTTTTTTTTTTTTTTTCTTTTATTACGTCTATTTTATATATATTGATTATTTTTCTCGTTAATTGATTTTTTTTCTTTTTTCTCTGATTAATTTTCTTTCTTTCTTTTTTAATCGATTCTCACTCTCGCTTTTTCAATCAACTTAAGACAATCTCGAATATACGTAAAGATCAATGATTAGACATACAAAATACAAAACATTTTTTTTTTTTAAAATCTTTTAAAAAATCTTAAAAGAAAAATATAATGTTGTGATTCTTTCTCTCTTTCATTATCAATCGATTCGCGAAGTTTGTCTCTTGAACATTATTGTTCAAAATGAACAAAGTTATCAAACTGTTGATTTGTGAATTTTTTGATTGAGTCATTCATTTATATATATATAGAATTTCAATCTTAATATAAATTCAAAGAATCAAATGACATTTCGAAAGTTAAAAGTTTAATTTATTCATTTAATTTATATAAACGATTACGCTCTCACTTGAACAAAAATGTTCAAATGAAATTCATGTGCAATAAAGACAAAAAACGCGACTTTGATTTAAATTCGAAAAATCGCATGATATTACGAGAAATGATGTTGTTTTTTTTTTTTCACGTTTATACTTATATATATATAGAAAAGACGTTGAGAAATCAATAAATCAATAATATGACTCGCGCATAAACAACATATATATGTGACTTAAAATTTACATTTAATTTGTTTTTTTCAAGACTCGAGCTCGAAAAAATTAACTTATTGAAATGATTTGCGAGACTGACGTTGTAATTGAAGTACTATTTTAAGCATTTACAAAAGATGCAAACGATTTTCTGAAATAAGAATCTTTCATTTCTGTTTCAGATCACGCATTGACGACATGTATACAAAGAAAAAATTTACAAAATTCAATTTAATTATTTGTTGAAATTTGCGAAATCATGATTGATCAATCATTCAACGACGAATAAATAAAACAAAACACGTATAATATATATATACAGCTTTTTCGAATAAAATATTCGAGAAACATTTTAAAAGACAAGTTTCTCGCGTGATTAAATTGTTCATATTAATGAATTTCTTTCAATTATTATCGAAAGTTGAAAACGATCTCAAAAGAAATCGAAGAATGTCAAAATCGTTAATATTGATTAAATATTCTTGTCAAAAACATGAAACAATTCACAATTTAACAAGATAACATACTTTTATCATCAAGTTGAAGTTAAATATCGAAGTCGAAATCGAACAATACTTGAGAAACAGATCGAGTGTGAAACTATATGTGTGAATTTTACAAATCAAATCAAAAATTATGTTATTTCTGTTAAGAAATTATATTAAAATAACTCAAAGTAATTAAGCACATTCATTTTATCGATTTTCGTATGCATTAATCACATGTATGCAAAGAAAATTATGAGATTTGTTTTAAAACACAAATTGACAATATGTATACTGAGATGATCGTTTGTTTTTTTTAATTTAACACGCAAAAATCTTGTTTCACGTCGTCTCAATCTCTCAATCATTTCTGTCGCTCAAAGATCACGAAGAATTGATGAAATGATATATTAAATGAAAATGAAACGAAAACACATTGAATTACTCTCTCAACGTTGATGAGCGTTTTCACTTTGACATGATTTTTTCTTATCGATTTGATTTAAAAAGAAAGATTCGATAATAAATTTTTCATCATGATTAGTTTGTATATTAAATATCTTTTTTTAAGCATTCTTTAATCATTATCGCTGTCAGATCACACTTGAGTGAAAGATTAAAATTTTGCTCTTATTATTTAATTTCTCATGACTTTACTTGAAGTCAATGAAACTCGTGTGCATTCGTCAATTTTGCGAAAGCAAGTAAAAAATGATGTTTGTTAAAATCGTGCGAAAATATTTTGACGTTAAAATTCATGTTAATTCACTTTTTAAGTATTTATTCAACGATTTTTTTACTTATCACACGATTGCAATATTGAAAGACTGAATTACAAATTTCTTATGTGTCATTATTTGTTATCACAGTTGTTGATCGATTTTGTCGATATATAAATTTAAAATTAATGTAAATTGACATTTTAACTGATTTATCTCTCGAGTTAACACGTGATTCTTGTATATAGTCAAGCTCTATTTTTTATTTATAAAAAACTAATGTAATACAACTCTTCATAATAAGACAGCGTTATATTTCAACGCAATATTTTAACGTAATATTTCAACGTTATATTTTAACGTCATATCTCAGTGTTATATTTTAACGTTATATTTTAACGTCATATCTCAGTGTTATATTTTAATGCGATATCTCAATATGATATCTCAACGCGATATTTTCACGTTATATCTTAACGTCATATTTTAACGTCATATTTTAGCGTTATATCGCAATGTTATATTTCAGCGTGATATTTCAACGTCATATTTTAATGTGATATTTTAACATGATATTTTAACGTGATATTTTAATGTCATATTTTAACGCGATATTTTAGCGCGATATCTCAGCAATGATAATTATGTTTTAAATTTTAAATTGAGTATGCTTATACTGTGAAAAATACAAGTTTAATAAAAATTTCAGTAACATATCTTGTCACAAGAAAACTTGTGCAATCAAATTTAAAACAGTTAAACAGCAAATTTTTAACGATCATTTTCAATTAATGTTGAATATTTTATTTTCGCAAATAACATTTCATAATCTCACGAAATTAAACGTTTTCGTATTTTTTGCATTAAATGATGCAAAAAATCTATTTTGATAACTTTACATAAAAAATGTTTCTGACATAAATTTGAATAATGAATTATCATCGATCTCGAGCTTTGATTTTTTGAATGAAAAGACATTATTTCTTAATGCATCAGAAAAAGATTTCACGACTCGAAATTAATTAAATTGAGTGTATTTTGAGAACATAAACTTTTAAAATTGATAAATCTCGAACTAGCTCGAGACTATTTTCGAGATTGAAATCTCGTCTCAAACTAGCTCGAGACACGACTCGAAAAAAATCTCAAACTTGAGAATCAATTCTCGAGTTTAATTTTTAAAAATATGTTTTTCGAGCTAATCTCGAGCTTATCAGCTGCTTAATCAGCAAATTCAAAATTTTTTTAAAAAGTGTCAAAATTGCTTATTAATCATAAAAAAATCAAAATTAAAATTTTTTTAAAAAATATATATTTTTTGACATGAACTCATGCAACGTAGTGACATTTCAACTTGTAACTAGCTAATATATAACTATAAGTCAAAATTGATCATTTTTCTCTTTCAAATATTTTTCTGATGCGTCGCGAATGCGAATGTGAAAATGAATATCGTTAACAGCGAACATTAATGCGATCTTAAAGATTTAGCTACGAATAATAATAATGAAATCATTTCACGCGCAAAAAAAAAACTGTTTATAAATTTCGACATACAAATCATCACATACGAGAAGTTCATAAAAAGAAAGACAAGAACACTTATTAACAAGAAAAATATAAAAAATCACAATAACATTAATGAAAATGATATTTCAAAGTCAATGATTTGCTTTGATTTTTCATCGAAATTCACGTATGATTTCTTTGTAAATGAGATGAATTACGTCATGACTTAATAATTTCATTAAAGAAACTTAATTAAGAGTGACGTGCAAAATTTTTTTCATAACACGCGATTAAAGAAAATACACAAACTACTTAATTTCTCGAGTGCGAAAGAGTGACTGACAAAAATGAATAAAATTTTCAAAAATATTCTTGATAACGAGTGAATGAAAAAGCAAATTGAAATTGAGTTTCGAATTATTAATGTTAAAACTGCAAGATACAACTTTTAATATTAAAACGTTTAACGAGTCGTGCATTTTTTGTTAAAACATAAATCATTTGCGAACGATTTATTTTACGCATTCGTTAAACAAGTAAACGATGATGACAGTAAAATATACATGAAAATGTATATAATGAACTGATGATAAAAGATGCAAAAGAAGTTTTTCGACGATTCAACAGTAATTTTCTTGTTAATAAATATTGACAAAACAATTTTAACTCAGCATCATGAAAATTTATTCGTTTAATTAATTTATTTGATAATAAAAAATCTCAATCACGTTGCACGACGTCAATCAAAACGTTTGAAATTAATTTTAATCGATTTCATGCTTAATATCTCAAATGCAAATCGATTGATCAAAGTTCAAATTTATTATGAGATTCTAGACTTAATATTTCAATGTGAGTGCATTTGTTCGAAATTTAAATTGAATTGTTAACAACGTTTATATACTCTCGTTTAATCATTGAATATTAATATTGCAAATATTAAGAAATTAATTAAATCGAAAATATTTATATGATATGCGAACGAACAAACACGTTTTTATTTTTTGATTATAATTGAGATGATAACAAATTATGAGAAACAGACTTTTATTACAAATATCAAAAACGATTGTTAATGCATGATTTGTCAAATATCATCTGATGAGCGTCAAAATTTAAAAAAGAAATGATTGATGAGAACGCACGAAAACATCAAAGTACAAATTAACAAGTAATTGCATAAGAATAATTTTCTTACTGTCGCGACATACGATAAAATGAAACTCACGAAAAAAAAAAATATAATGCTTAACAAAAGTTGAAATAAAACAATTAAATATATGAAATTTAAAATTTCGTTTAAAAGCATTATCACATCAACATTTATGCTGTTATAATAATTGATTTTTTTTATTAAATATTTAAAGATATTGTCGATTATTTTATCATGTGAATATAAGAGCATTTAAAGTATGTAATGCTCGCTCGTGACAAATAACAAAAAAATAATAATACGACAATGTGAAATGCGAGAGATTTGATTTAATTAAACGAACGTTTTTGCAGCGTGTCAACGTTTTCGAAACTTAAAAACTTCAAAAGTTTCAGTGATGTCAAACAATGAATAAATGTGAAATAGAAATCGATCGCTTGATAATTGTTATCAATTATCGTCTCTTTACTGAGTTCGATCTCGAATGAGCAAAATGTTGTTGTTTTCACTAAAAACGTATTAAACTTTTTCATGTTTAATTAATATTAATTACATGATAAAAAGACTTTGAAATACATAAAACTGATCATCGAACAAATTGATAAAATGAAATGAGTGTTTGTCTCTTATTATTTAGACGTTAATTCTGATCAAGCGAAAAATAACACGCATTTCAACTTTTTTAAATTTCATGTTTTGTTTTATTATTTGAAATTCATTCATCAGTATAATACGTCAGATAATTTCGATATATCTCATTGCGAATTGACGTATAAATATCTGATTAAAAAATTATTCGCTCGCACGAACAAGAAAGACAATTATTAAAAATAAATTATTGCTCATTTATCTCGATGATTGAAAATGATGATTATAAAAAAGAGAATCATTTGTTAAACAATCATAATCAACAGAAATTCAACGTTAAAATAAAAAATGATCGCTTTTGTTACTTAATTCAGTGAATCTTTGAATTTGATAAAACATGACTTTAAGAGTCAATCAGCTCGAAGTGAAATCTTTCATATTTTAAAATTTCGTGAAATAAAAGTCATTGATTTAAATATCAGATTTCACATAAAAAACTTTCTTAATATGTTCACGATCTTTTTCAAAGAAAGTTAAAAAACATTTAATAAAAAGCGAGTGAAATCTCATTTTTTGAATTAACAAGAGAAAAATTCAATTTGAGCAAATGATTTGATAATTAAAATATATAATTTTTTGATCTGTTGAAAATATGACGAGAAAAACAATAATAACATGAATTTCATAACAAAAAAGAAAATCAAATATTCTCTCGTTTGACTAAATAATGAGAATGATAAATGAAAACGAGATTTTATATGAATGCAAAAGAGCGAGTCTGACAATGCTTAACGTCGTTTTAAATTAATATTGCAAAAATATCGTGTTAATTAAATGCAATTGATAATTAACGTTCTCAATCGAGAGAGACAACGAGAAAAAATCACAAGTTTGTTTTTTTTTGAAGAGAATCAACAAAGCTTTCAAAAAAATAAAAAAAAAAAATATGATACATGAAAGTTTTGCTGAATATTATGCACTTGTTATTTGATGAACGTTCTCATAAAATATATAAAATGTTGAAAATGTAACATTTTGAGTTATCGTATTTGAGTGACAAATTTATATTCGCATTTATTGATTAACAACGAAAAACTTTAGACGCATGTCGTTTTTATTTAATGAATAATATAATTCAAAGTGCTCATTTAGTATCAACTCATACAGAAATTGAGTCGAACATTCAAAAAAATAATGTGAGAACATGAAATAAATTTTATATTAATAATTATATAAATTGAAATCAATATAATGTGTTATACGATCTCGACTTTATTGAAAACAATAAGAAACTTGTGAAGTGACTGACAAAAAAACGAAAAAATATACGTGTTAAAATCAATAAAAATTAACAATCACATCAATATACAATGAATCACGAAAAGAGATTTAACAAATGATAAAGAAATGTAAATGTTAAAATGATTTAAATTAAATCAGCGACTAAGAAAGCATTGATTTAAAGAAAGTGTTGTTGCTGATTCAACGATAAAAGAAATGTTAGAATGATTCAAATTAAATCAACGACTAAGAGAGCGTTGAATCAAAGAAAGTGATGTTGCTGATTCAACAATAAAAAAAATGTTACAATGATTCGAGTTAAATCAGCGATTGAAAGAACGTTGAATTAAAAAAAGTAATATTGCTGATTTAATGATAAAAAAGATGTTAAAATGACTTGAGTTAAATCAATGATTGAAAAAACGTTGAATCAAAGAAAGTGTTATTGTTGATTCAATGATAAAAAAAATGTTAAAATGACTCGAGTTAAATTAACGACTGAGAAAGCGTTGAATTAAAAAAAGTGATGTTACTGATTCAATAATAAAAGAGATGTTAAAATGACTTAAGTTGAATTAGCGACTAAGAAAGCGTTGAATCAAAGAAAGTGATGTTGCTGATTTAATGATAAAAAAGATATTAAAATGACTTGAGTTGAATTAATGACTAATAAAACGTTGAATTATTAAATGTGCTAAAATCATTAACATACATTATTTAGCGCATGATATTATATTAGAAAGTCAAGTTTTATAAAAATGACTGTCAATGTAAATACTTTTAAATAATAACTCAATTATTTACATCTCGAAACGTGTCAAGTGACAATAAGTAATTTTATTCGTAATATACTGACAAGAAATATATATATAAATCAAATAAACACTAATAATTTTATCACTATCTATCAAAGAGAATAAGTTTGAGCATTAATTAAAAATCACACTCTCAACACATATGTCTCAAAATTTTCACGTTTTAACGTTTATCATTAATTGATACTAATTTCTCAAGCGTCGATATCTTGTAATAATATGTTAAATTAGCTAGCGTATATTATTTGAAAACATTTAAATAACAACAATCAGAATAAGTTTTGTTACGATGATTTGAGCATTATTAATTTGCTTAATTTTGATCGTTTATTTGATTGAGAAAAATGATTGATCAATTTCGTTGAGACTTTGCGAATAACTGTTAATGAGAATCGATCGTGACAGTGAAATAATTTCGTTAAGTCACAGAGCTTGAGATTTCACGAAATTTAATTAATTTTCAAATCAGAAATTTTTTGACGCGTTTATTAAAACATAAATATCATTTTATATGTCATATGTGCGATAAAAACTTAAACATGAATTTAATAATAATTTCAAAATGTTAACGATTGCATCTTGACTCAAGAATTGAAGAAAACTCATCTATCAAAATATAGTATTGAATTCGAAATAATATTAATAAATGTTCAAGTTCTTTAATTTAATTTGAAATTGTGACATCGTTGTATCATGATGACTTGAAATAAAAACATAATGCTAACTTGAATTTTTAACGAATCACTCAAACTGTTGATATCAGTGACAATAATCTGTTATTAATAATATTTATTATAAAATCAAAGTCAATCTCAATCGTGATGTCAAATTCGTCGAGTCATTAATACTTTTTAAAATATTTTGTTCTTTGAATATGAATGTGATCATTTTCTCGAATAACAGCAATGACAAAATTGAAATTAAAAAAATAATAACATCACTCTCGACGAAAACACGTTTCATAATGAAAAACTAATTGATGAGTTTTCTTAAATTCACGTTGAGAGTGAGTAACGAAAACTATGCGATTATTTATGTGACATTAAAAGAGAAAATGAACGTTTTAAATTTAATAATCGAACGATTAAATCAACGAAAAACAAAAACGATATTAAAAAAGACAATTACTCGCGTGCGTTCTCAATTTTCAATCATATTTACAACTTTGTTTATATCGCAAACTCGACGCTGTTTTATCATGTTAACTCAGAAATGTAATTACAATTAACAACGATGATTTTTTAAAAGTGTCAAAAACACGATGTTAAAAAATAACATACGTCAGTTATAACAAAAGCATATCAAAGACATTGAAAGAACAAAAGTGTTGTTCTCGCATGAGCACATTCAAAAGAGATGCTCATATCGCGAGAACATATTAAAGATATTAAAAGAACAGAAACGTTGCTCTTACATAAGCACATTCAAAGAAAATGTTCACTCGCGAGAAAAAACGCAATCATGTTGAGAAGCGAAAGCTCTCACACGAGATTGTTCGATCGTGTTAAGAGAACTTAACTCTCACACGAGAATACTCAATCATGACGAAAAGATATTAATTTTCGCGTGAGAGAACTCGACTATATTCAAAAGTAAAAAGCTTTTATTAAAGAAAACTCGCACTTATTATGCATCTGACTTTAGAAAAGAACTCTATTGATCATCGCAAGAAAAATGTTATCTTTTGCGATCTCACTTCGAAAGAGCTTAACGAATGAAGAAATTTTTAAAAGAAACGCGAGCTTTCAGATATTTTGAAAATCAACGTTCAGTCTCGTATATTTCTAAGTTGTATCTTGCATTATTTTCTTATCACGAAATATCATTTCATCACTGAATCACATCAAATTATAACTTTTGTGAAATCTTTTTTTGTTTTCGCAACATCAACTCATATCTTTGCGAGATTTATTCTTTGTTTTCGTTTTATTAATCATTGTTGAGTCACACACATATTTATTTCTGTTTATCGTTCTTATATATATATATTTTTACTTTTGAGACTTAAATCTTTAACATTTTAAATGCTCTTTAACGATAATCTTGAGTAACTATCGTAATGACTTCACAACGAGAACGTTTTCAAAATCAGTTCAATAACGAGAGTGAAAATGATTTTGATTATCAGCTCTCGCATGACAACGAAATCAAAGACAAACAATTCGTTGAAAACAATAACATCGAAGATCAAAAGCAGAAAACTTTTGAATTTAAAAAATAATGTCAATTTACTTTGAGAACATCTAATCAAAATCTTAAAAATAGATCTCTCGAAAGAATGAATCGTGCACGAGAAATTCAACAAATGAAAAAACGTTTACATATTGTTAGAGAAAAAACTCGTTTTTATAAATTACGAGAAGAGATGAAGCGTGAGAAAAAGAATACTCGTCGTGTCAAATAAGAATTGTTATTACTCTCTATGATTAATGATCACTTTTCGATCGCTCAGCAAACATTGACTTATCGATCAATCATTATGTAAAAATCGCTCAAATCTTCAAGATATCATAACAAGATCTTGAGCAAGTGTCAAAACTGATTCAATGAATTAAAAAAGATATTGAATGTCAGTGAAAACTTCATGTTCACAAAAAAAAATGTTAAATGAGTAATCAATTTCTTCAAAGAGCAGATCATAATCGCATGACGTGATGAAATAAACGCGAACAACAATATGTCTGACATAATCTCAAAGCTTTTCAATTAATGCAAAAATAAAATCGAGCATTCAGTTAAAAAAAGACAAAATATCATCGTCAAATTTGACGAGACTCGTCAGAAATCGAGTCAAAATGTTCGAAGTTTTTACAGTTATATGCAGAAATTGATCAATGATATGAAAAAAATTCTTTTTGAAAATCATATTATCAAGTCTCTGATCAACAAGATACTGTCAAAACTTAAAACTGAGTTGTTAAAATTACAAAAATCTTTTGAAACATTATTAAAGTGAGTCTCGAAAGTCGAAAGACTGAAAAGTGTCAATTGAAAGAACTCATCAAAGCTCTCTCAGAATGAACGAAAGCTCGAAAATTGAAACAAGAGAGAGCATTTCAAGTTTGAAAGTTCATTCAATAGTCAGCGCAATAACGCAAATGTGAATAAAAAATCTCGAAATCAACGTACGCTTTTTAATGAGAAGTATGCTTATCGCAAAAATAACAATTTATGTCTGAAATATAAACGAGCAAATCACATGACTAAAAATTATCATATGTAAACAAACATAAATGAGAAAAAGCTGAATTCTAAGTTTTCGAAAAATATCGTTTTCGAGTTAAAGATAACAAGAGTTCGCGAACGAATCAAGAATATTATTCTCAACATTAACGTTGACATTTCATCGAAATAAAGTTTCGTAAAGAAAGAATTGATAAACTTTACTGTTAACAACAATTTCATTTCTCAAACGTTAGTGAAAACTTTAAATTGAAATTAGTCAGACTCATCTCTCGAAATCATCAAATATATGAATGATTAACATGTTATTTTGTATGACACATACATTATGCAAATCAAAATGAAGAATAGTAAAAACGAAAAACGATCATAAGAGCACATTTTCGTCGCAATTAACATCGAGAATAGAAAGTCAGAACTTATATTAAACATCGAATGATTGAAAAATGTTAATTTCAACATTGATTGAATTTTCAAGAAATGACGTTACTTTCGTCAAAACTTTTTCATTAAGTTGCAAAGTTCTGAACACTTTTTTCGAGCGATGCGTAAGAATGAAAAACAAATCTTTGTTATGCATCAACAATTTGCGAGTGATAAAAAAACTCTTTCATTAAAATTGTGAGAGTACGAGAATGTTTTTTTCATAAATTCGACGAAACGTTTATCTTTCATCGATCTCGTTACTCACGCGATTGAATTAAAGAAAAGAAAACAATCGTCACACATATCAATTTATAATCTTTTTAAGAAGAAGCTTAAGATTTTGCGCGAATATCTGAAAAATATATTGCAACGAAAGTGAATTCAATTCACTTGTAATTTTGCGAGAGCGTCAGTGCTATTCACGTCAAAGTCGAATGAGAGTTTACGTCTCTGTGTTAATTATCGTGAATTGAACGTTATAACAAGAAAAAATCGTTATTTTCTATCTCTCGTCAATGAAATGCTTAATCGACTTCAAAAAGCGAAGATTTACTCAAAAATAAATCTTAAAAACGTCTATTATCGCATTCGCATAAAAGAGAGCGATGAGTGAAAGATTTTATTCAAAACTCGATATGAAAATTTTGAATATGTTATTATACTTTTTGATCTCGTTAACGCTTTTGCAATCTTTCAGACTTATATTAATCGAGCTTTAACAAATTTATTGAATGTTAATTGCGTGATATATCTGAACGACATTTTAATTTTTTTGAAAAATGAGAAGAAACACTGAGATCATGTTAAAAGAGTGCTGAATCGATTGCGAGAGTTCAATTTGTATGCAAAGTTATTTAAATGCTATTTTCATATCATCTTTGTTGAGTTTCTAGACTTTATCGTGAATATCGAGAGTGTTAAAATGAAATTAAAAAAAGTTATAACAGTGTTGAAATGATCTGTTTCTTGAAGTTTTCACGATATTCAAGTGTTTTTAAGTTTCACAAATTTTTCTCATAAATTTATTTGATTATACTTCATTATCACAGCTCTCATCACGAATTTGTTGAAGAATAATCAGAACGAAAAGAAAAATGATTCTTTTAAATTTACGCAAAAAACGTAAAAAACGTTTGAGAAACTCAAAGTTACGTTCACAAAGAATTCTTTTTTCAAACATTTCGATCTCTCAAGACTTATCAGACTTGAAATCGATGTTTTTGAATTCATCGTAAAATGCGTCATCTTTTAGCAATAAAATGATAAAAATGACAATGATTTTTAATGATACTCTGTAACATTCTTTTTTTTCAAGTTCAATGATGCGAAAAGAAATTATGAAATCTCAAATCAAAAAATGTTAATCATCGTAAAAGTTTTTATTCACTGACGATATTATCTTGAAAATGTAGCGCACTTTATTGAAGTGTTAATCAATCACAATAATCTTTGTAGTTTTATGTTCAGTGCTCATAAAATCATCAACAAAAAACAAATTCGATGAATAAAACTTCTTTTTAAATATGATTTCATCATTACTCATCGCTCAGAAAAAAGAAATTTTGTAGATGATTTATTACGAAAACTCGATTATCGTGAGAAAAATAAGAAAGAGAATCTGTTTATATTTAATAAGAAGTTAAAATATGAAAGAGTTTTAGCAATAAAAGATTAACGTATTTCTATTAATACTCTTTAACAAGAGTTAGATAAAGCTATTTCAAATCTTTGAAAAACGTGAGTGAAGAACGCGCAATCTCAAACTAACGATTCACAAAAAGAACGAATTTTCGAGCAAAAAATAATGAAAATCTCATTCACTAAATTTCGTTCAAACTTGTCGTTTTCGAGAATGACTGACATAAATGAGTTGACACGTCACGTATCATGTCTGCGAATCACGAAAGTAATCACAGACGAAATTGCATATTTTGAACTTTTCGAAAGTCTTTTTGAACTGATTTTGTGAATTCAAAAACAGAATTTTTTCGCGCACGAGCAACGAAAGAAGATTCAAAAAAAAACAAAAAAGTCGCAAAGCTCGAAAAATGATTGATAAATGAGAACGATCTTCTTTAAAGAAGAGATAATATTTATATTTCAAAAAATCAATCAGTAAAACAAGAGTTATTAAAAGTTTATCACGATGATTCTTTTGTGAGACATTTCGACGTGACGAAAACAACTGCATTATTTCAATAAAAATATCACTGACAAAATCTTATCGATGATGTGAAGAAATACGTAAAAATCTATCACACTTGTTAAAAATTAACAACAAAACAACACAAGTTTTATAAAAGTCTCGTATCGTTTTCGCGAGCGAAGACTCTCTAATTATTTATTTTCATGAATTTCATAACAGATCTCTCATTTTTCAAAAAATGCAAACAGATTTATGACTCGATGTTAATAATGATCGATCGTTGCATCAAGATGATCAAATATTTTATTTATCAAAAAAAAATCACTGCGCTCTTGCTAACGAATATAATTTTCGAAAAAATTGTAAAACATTATGAAACTTCGAAAAACATCGTTTTCGATAAAGATAGTTTGTTTACAAATCATTTCTGATTCTCGCTTTGCTATTACATAAAAATGACGCGTAAACTTAATACGATCTTTTATTCACAAACGAATAAACAAACAAAGATGCAAAATTAAAAACTTAAACATTATTTGAAACGTTATTGCAGTTATCGTCAGAATGACTAAGCGAAATGATTAAATCATGTTGAGATCGCGTACAATCGATTCAAGCATTTAACAACAAAGAAAACGTCATACATTTTATTAATGAGTTATAATTTCAGATTCGAAGAAATTATTCTCAAAAATTCGCGCGAGAGTGATTCACTCGTTGTAATAAACAGAGTAAAAATGATAAAAACAATACGCGAGAATTTGAAAAAAAGATATTATTAAGCGACTTTGTGACAAACAAAACATCATGACAAAAATAATCAATGAAAACGTTACAACGTTGAGAAAAAGATTTATCTTTTCATAAAAAACATAAAAACTCGCAAATCTTGCAAAAAACTCAATGATAAATATAAGAGATTATTTTTGATAGAGAACAAAATAAAAACTCAAGCGTATAAATTAAAATTGTCAAAAATTTATCGCATATATAACGTTTTTTATGTATCGCTTTTGAAAAATTATAATTCGAAATCTGACAAGAACTACGAAAAGTTTTTTTCAGACATCGTAAATAAGAAAGAGAAGTATGAAGTCGAGAAAATTCTGAATTATCACGTGATACGTAAAAGAGACGAATATCTGATAAAATGAAAAAGCTATTTCATCAATAAAAACTGATGAATAAGAATCAGCAATTTAGAAAATGCTTAAAAAATCATAACGAAATTCGAGTCGAAACACAATCTCGATAAAAAACGTTCTAGACGTACGAAATAAACAAGAATGATAAATTAAAATAAAAAACGCGAGAATGACTTTTATTGAGATTTTAAAAAAAGAGAAATAAATCTTAAGAATTTAAAGACAAAAATCAAAATTTCGAAAAGCACTCAATCATCGAAAAACAATCAAGAGCAAAATCAAAACAAAAGAAAAGCAAAGAAAAATTTCAAAACTATTTCTTGAATCTTTTAGAAGAGATTACATTAAAAGAGATCTTTTTCGCGTCGAGACGACACTTACGTAAGAAGAACTTTGTTCTTAAAACAGAAAAGAAAAATATAACAATTCTGCAAAATGCAAAATTCGCAATGACAAGACGAGCAAGAATGACAAGCGTCTTTTTTTTACGAAAAATTTTTCTGATCTTATCAGAAGTAACAGACTGCGAGAAAAAAGAAATTTCATCATCATCAAAAAAATAATGAACAACGAGTGCATTCTCAGCGACAAACTGAGCGATTTTAAAAACAATCTCGATTTTTTTCAATTTCGCTCATTTTTTCTTAAGAACTTCTTTTTTTTTTTCGAATTATGAGTTTCTCAATAGATGAGTTAGCAATGACAAAATAAAAAGAAAACAATTAAACGAGAGAACTTGCTTTCACAACGCATTCTGTCATGATCTTTTCGATCATTTCGATAGAGACTAAAATTCGAAGCGTCAATTTATAATAAAGTTCGTCTTCTCTAAACAGAGATAACAACTCGTCGAAATGAGAGAAGAGCGCGAGAAAAAGCGCAACGATAATGTATTTCGTAAAAAAACTGTATTTATTGAATATCATTCGCTAACTCTTTTTTGCAGTCGACTTCTTCTTGCAAAAAATCGCATAGTTTTTCGAGATTATATTGATTTTCGTCAGTAACTCATTAACAGTCATCTTGTATGTCATATTCTCAAGATTCATTTCAAGAATTTGAATTCGCTCAACAAGCAACTTCGTCACGATGATTTTGTAAGTTTAAGAAATCTAAAAGTCAATTATGAGATAAATCATTAGCAACAAAACACATCTTAAAATAAAATCAAAAAAAAAGCAAAAAAACGCATAAATAAACAGTCTTTGAATTGTCTCTGTCTGTCGCAGTGCTCGCATAAATCGTTTACAAGATTTTCGCATTCATAGTGAAGATTATTCTTAATGAAAATACACTGAAAATAGCACATGCAAAGAGTATTCGTTGTGATATGACACATTTCGTCGATGTTAGAAAATGCACTGCTCTCGAAAAAATCGAACATGATGTTTTGAGAAAAAAGATTGATAAAAAAACAAATGATATTCTGAGAAAGCGTCGCTATAAAATGAGAGTATGAAATTCAAAGACAAACGACGAAAAAGCTGAAGTGAAAAAAGAGAAAAAGTTTTCTCGCGCGAAAAAGATGAGAACTTTATTTATACTTACTCGACTTCTCGCGACGCGCTCGCTTATTTTGTTTTGATTAAGAAAAATCATCTCTTCTCGAATTAATAATAACGAAAAATTAATAAACTCTGATCTCGCGAGTCGTATCACGTCAGATTATATCAGTTTGTTTTAATTTGATAACGAAAAGATATTTTATTCATTTTATCAAACGAATCATATTAAGAAATTTCATATCATTTCAAGACATATTTGCATCTCTTTCAAGATCAATATCATTTGCGAAGTCAATCAATTATGAGAATGTTTTGTGATTCTAAGTTATCAGCTCTCGATTTCAAAACAACAAACTTGCAAAAAGTCAAAAATCATAGTCAATGTTTACATGATGTTATTTTAAGAGAAAAAAATCTTTTAAAATTTTTAGCAAAACACTTTTTTATGTGAAACTTTGAAGATCAAAGTCTTTGAGAAGAAAATAATGTTAAAAAACAATATACGTCAGTCATAGCAAGAGCATGTCAGAGATATTGAAAAAATAAGAGCGTTGTTCTCGCATGAGCACATTCAAAAGAAATGTTCATATCGCGAGAGCATATCAGAGACATTGAAAAAACAGAGACATTACTCTCGCATGAACACATTCAAAGAAAATGTTTACTCACAAAAAAAAGCGTAATTATGTTAAGAAACGAGAGCTCTCGCATAAAATTGTTTGATCGTGTTAAAAGAGTTTAACTCTCGCATGAGAACATTTAATCACGATGAAAAAATATTAGCTCTCGCGTAAAAGAACTCGATTATGTTCAGAAATAAAAAGCTTTCATTAAAAAAAACTCGCACTCATTATGTATCTGACTTTAGAAAAGAACTCTATTGATTATCACAAAAAAAATGCTATCTCTTGTGATCTCACTTCGAGAGAGCTTGACGAATGAAGAAATTTTCAAAAAAAACGCGAACTCTTAAATATTCTGAAGATCAACGTTCAGTTTCGTATATTTTTAAGTCGTATCTTGCATTATTCTCTCATTACGAAATATCATTTCATCATTGAATCACATCAGATTATAGCTCTTGCGAGATCTTTCTTTGCTCTCGCAACATCAACTTATATCTTTGCGAGATCTATTCTTTGTTTTTACTTTATCAATCACTGTTGAGTCACACACATATTTATTTCTGTTTATCGTTCTTATATATATATATTTTTACTCTTGAGACTTAAATCTTTAACACACGAATGCTCAAAAAAGAGTCATGTCGTCATTTAAATTCAATATCATTTCAAATACATTTCTCAAATTGAATATTGTTGAGAAACTTGTTGTAAATGATACGAAAACATTGAACATAAAATTTAAAAAAGCATCGTTTGAAAAGTCAAGTTTTAGTGAGCGATATGCACTCAAATTAGTGAAAAGAAATTACGTTAATAATTGTTGCTCAATTTTCATTCTCAACGACTCGAATCAAAATCTGTCAAACGTTGAAGACTTTATGTGAAAAGTCAAAACTTACTCGAAATTTACAAAAACGATTGACAATGTTACGCATTAAGAAAATTGAAAAAAAATATGCTTTACATTGCTGAACTTTTCGAACTGAAAAATCTTGAGAAATCAAAAACTCGAAAATGAAAAAATTAAATTAAATTTCATGATTTTGAAAATTTATTCGATTCAATACTCGCAATGCGAGAGACAGATATATTAACTGAAAAATATTATAATAAATTTGAACGTTTTCTCAAACAACAAATTATTCTCAAAGTCGAGATTGAAAAATTTGAATGATGTGTATTTTCGCAATTTTCAAAATATATTAAAGAAAAACTTTGATTTTGATATTAAACATAACATTATTGTTTGTGATATCGAGAAAAAAGTTTAAAAAATCATGAATAATCAATTTCTGAAAGATGCATTAACACATGTTTACAAAAATCAAATAAACAAAGAAATTGTTATTTAAATAATTAAAATACTCAAGTTTTCGACACAAGTTTCGAGTCATAATGAAGTCGCGATTTCTTGTCAACGTTTCATGCGTTTAAGAATCAACTTTGAATGAAACATCACACGCATTAGTGATGATAAAATTTATGAGTTTAAACATGTCTTAAAATTGAATTGAAAATTGAAAATGTTCTTAATGAAGAAAAGACTTTAATTAGTAAATGTTTTACTTTTTTTTCAATTTTCGTTGTTGATGAAAGACATTACTGAAAGTGACTGTATGTATGTTCTTGATTATATCATAAATTTGTGAAAAATGATCGATTTGAAAAGTTGATTTGTTAAAAAACGATTACATTAAATTAAATTAACGAATATTAGCTTTTACGCGTCGACATAACACGTTAATTTAGTTAAGATTTTTTTAACGCGCGATATTTTCTTTTATAAACAAATTTTTCGCTCACGTTTTTCAATTTCATTTTCTTTTTTTTCTTTCTCTATATTTCTCAAAATTCTTTAAAGCGTAAATAGAGTCAATTTTTTACACATTTCTCAACTTTCACTTGCGCTTGTGTACATCACATGACGTTAACGCATTTTGTTTATTACATTTTAAAATGTGAATTTTTTGTTTATTGAAACTTCAAACACGCGCGTTAATAATTTTAAGTTGATGATGAATTTCATATTTAAGATAGTGTTAAAATTATACTTTTTTCATTATATTATCAAAAGTAAGTTATGTGATGATTTAAACGTGTTTCATTGTTTCGTGAAAATTAACAATGTCTATTCAATTGAGATTAAAGAGTATTGAAAATGTTATATTAATTTATTTAACGCGTGTGAATATAGATGACGACAAAAGCACGTTTTTTTACGCGAAAAGTCTTAACTGAATTTTTAAATGCATCGCAAGAGAATACTTAGCGAATCAATAATTAATTAAATAAAAATGAAAAGCGAGTGAATAATGAGATCAAAAAATCGTATTTAAATCTTTTTAATAAAAAAACTCAATTTTTAAATGCGAATTATGATGACATTGACGCGATATGTTATCAATTTTCTATATTTACTAATTTGTTTTGAAATTTAAAATGTGAGACGATCAAATATTTACTTCATTGTTAAAAAAAAAAATCTCATCGACTAATTAACAAAATCATGTGTTCAGAATGACGAGATGCTCTTTGAAAATAATAAAGTAAGCGTGCAGATAGAATATATTGATATGTTTCAATTAATAATCAAATAATGTAATAAGTTAGATTTAAACGACAATTAGTTAACATATAACGAAATAAAGCGAACAACTCATAAATTAAAAATATCAAAACAATAAATGTATCAAATCAAACTCATCGTCGTTCTCTTGACGAGTGAGTAATAATTGATCAAACAGTGTTTTCAACGAAACGATAAGAGAACGTGACGAAAACTTGATCAGTCAATTCATTTCATTATTCAACGTCAACAGATCGATGAATAATCTTGATAATGAGAAGATAACTCGATTCAAATTAAATGAGAATTTATGAAAACTCATTTGAGCGAATGTCAGTAAATGATTCAAAGTCAAGCTTAATGTAGCAAACGAGATTATAATTAAAAGAGTCGAGTTCAATTTGTTAACAGCAATTCTGTCAAGTAAGAAATTTGAGTGAGATGAAATAACATCGTGATTGAAACATAACAAGAAACAATTGAATGATCTTATTAAAAAAACATGAATTGAGAAAAGAGAGAAAAAGTTGCGATTACGAGCACAATCGAACGATTCAATAAATGAATTTCTCAATCGTGTTTTAACGTGCTATATTGCAAAAAAAATGAGTTAAAGTGACAATATTAAATCATGAATGTGATTAAATTTTGAGCATTTGATTAATACATTTTCTTAATGAGTATTTTAAATGCGAGATACGATCGAAAATGCTTGAAGTTATAATTTCAAGTTCATTTGAGATTTGATTCAAAATCATTATATCGCAGTGAATAGTAATGAAAACTCGAAAATTAAAAATAAAAACTATTTAAAATCTCTGTTACACAATGATAATTTCGAATGTTTGAACTTTTTAACAATAAATATTTCGTTGCATTGTTTATTTACGAATTTGAATATTGACATACTCATTTTTTTTTTTAAAAGATAACGACAATTTCTGTCTGATATTATTGTAAAAGTCATAAAAAAAACGTTTTATAAAACAAATAAATAGACATTAAACATTGATTATTATACTCGTTAACTTTTCGAGTCATTGCTCGCGTTTTCAATGTTGATGATTTGCACACAAATTCAACATGCATTAAAAGAATGAAACTCGAGTTTTAAAAATGTCAACAAGTTCGAGAGTGAGAAAAATGAATTTCAAAGTAAAATTATCAAATTAGCGTTAACGTAAAGATTAATTTTACATTTTATTATCACATATGAAAAAGAAAGTTTTAATGTTACATATAATTTAATAACATTATATGAGCGTATTCAAAATATGTGATCAAAACAAATAAAAAAAAAACAAAAATGATTATTAAAAATTTTTAAACAAAAACTTGAAAGCTTTTAACGCACGCAAACAAGAACATTAAAAAAAACAATTCAATTGCGATTGTTAACGCTTTTAAAAATTTTTTGAATGATCTTGAAAATGAAATGACGAAATGTGTGAGAGAATTAAACGTTGACAACAACATGATAAAATTTTATACATCATAATATTGATCAACAGATATGAGAGTACATATTAATAATTCGTAAAATTCGAGAGACAACGATGAGAATTTGAACGAGAATACGTCACATGACTTAGTTGAGTAATATAATATGAAATTATTGCGATTTATAAATAATATACATTGTTGAGATATATAAATATTAAGTTGCATGTAAAATCTTTAATCATGACGCAATTAAATTAAGCGAGAAAAAGATTTGAAAGATACTGTGCATATAAAAGATGAAACGTGTTTGAAAAAAAAAACAAAGACACTAAAATATATTGACGACAAGTCAATAAAAAAATAACGAAAACGAGAATGAGTATTGAGTGTTATAATAAATGAGAAATGATTATATATAATATTAGTACATCTAAAATAAATGAAACGAGCAATAATAAATGAAGCGTGAGCATTTACAGCACAATTGAAATGACATATCATTATAAGATACAATGAATTTTAAAACACAAACACAACGTCATGTTAATATGAGTTGACAAATTACAAAATATTAAAGAATTGAGATGAAAACAGATAATGCAATAATTTTATCAGTAATAATTAAGTTGAATTTACGTATGAAACGATATGTTAATCTGAAATTAAAAAATGAAACGAGCGATTGACTTAACGCGACAAGTTGAGTTGAAATCGCGAGCGAAATTAAAATGACAGACTAAATTGAAATCGCGAGCGAAATTGAAATGACAGACTGAGTTGAAATCGCAAATTGAGTTGAGATGACAGACTGAACAGAGACAGCGAACTGAGTTGAAATGATAAATTAAATTGAAATCGTGAGTTGAATTGAAATGACGAGCTGAGTTGAAATGACGAACTGAGTTGAAATGACGAACTGAATTGAAATGACGAGTTGAATTGAAATGACGAACTGAGTTAAAATGACGAGTTGAGTTAAAATGACGAGCTGAGTTGAAATGATGAGCTGAGTTGAAATGACGAGCTGAATTGAAATGACGAACTGAGTTGAAATAATAAATTGAATTGAAATGACAAATTGAGCTGAGACAACGAGCGAAATTGAAATGACGAGCTGAATTGAAATAACAGACTGAGTTGAAACAGCAAGCGAAATTGAAATGACGAGCTGAATTGAAATGACGAGCTGAATTGAAATGACAAACTGAATTGAGATAGCGAGCGAAGTTGAAATGACAAGCTGAGTTGAAATGACAGACTGAATTGAGACAACGAGCGAAATTAAAAAAGCGAACAAAGTTGAGTTGAAATGACAAACTGAAATGAGATAGCGAGCGAAGTTGAAATGATAAACTGAATTAAAATAACAGATAGAGCTGAAATCGCGAGCTGAGTTGAAATGACAAATAAAATTGAAACAGCGAGCGAAATTGAAAGAGCGAACAAAGTTGAGACAACAAGCGAAATTAAAAAAGCGAGCAAAGTTGAGACAGCGAGTAAAGTTGAAAGAGCAAACAATTATGACAAAACAAACAAATACATAATTTTTAAAATTGACTTTGTTGCAAAATGTTACAATGAGAACAGCGATTACTTTAACTTTGACAATACTGATGACGCGTTTGAAAAAATCACATTTCATGAGTGTTATACGTTAATCGCGAGTTACTTATAAACAGTTCGTGATTAATGCATGATCTCGACATAAGTTCTCATGACATATCAGCTCGTAAAATTCAAGATTAATCTCGAGCTTTAAAATGTTTTTTTGATGTCAGTGATGAAATGATATTTCGTGATAAAAAAATAATGCAAAATATGATTTAAAAATATATGAAACTGAACACTGATTTTTAAAATATCTGAGAGCTCGCGTTTCTTTTAAAAATTTTTTCATTCGTCAAGCTTTCTCGAAAAAAAATCGCAAGAGATAGCATTTTTTTTACGATAATTAATAAAGTTTTTTTCTAAAGTTAAATGCATAATGAGTGTGAGTTTTCTTTAATGAAAACTTTTTACTTTTGAACATTGTCGAGTTCTTTTACGTGAAAACTAATATCTCTTTATCATGATTGAGTTTTCTTTAACAAGAGCTTTTTATTTTTGAACATAGTCGAGTTTTCTCACGCAAGAGCTAATATCTCTTTGTCGTGATTAAGTATTCTTGTGCGAGAATTAAACTCTTTTAACACGATCGAGCAATCTCATGCGAAAGCTCTTGTTTTTTGACACAATTACACTTTTTTTCGCAAGTGAGCATTTTTTTTGATAATGTTTATACGAGAACAACGCTTTTATTCTTTTAATATCTCTGACGTGCTCTCGCGATGTGAACATCTTCTCTAAATGTACTCATGCGAGAGTAACGCTTTTGTTCTTTCAGTATTTCTGATATGCTCTTGTTATGACTTACGTATGTTGTTTTCTAACAGAATGAGAGAGTGTTGAGAAGATTTCTAATCTGATAGAGTTAGCTTTGAAGCTTCAAGCATGATATCAAGCAACTTACTGACATCATCTTTTTGCTATAGAATTCTAGTAGAAGTTAGATAGAGAGAGAAACTCTAAAGATCAAAGAGAGAGAACTAAGCAAGAGATTGAATCTAATCAATAATAATGAAATATCTTGATGAAACTCTTGAGACTCATAAAAACTCGTATTTTCAGCCCGAGGTTTTCGGGCACTGTATGCTTAATCAGATAATCGGGTTCATCAAAGTTTTGGGGGTGCTAGGGAAAAACTGGGGGAACGTGGGGTTGATTTCTTACCACCCAGTATATATAAAGCCCTGTCTCACTACCTATGAGACCGAATCCTATCTCTAACAAATATAATCAGACTATAAATTCGTATCTTTACTAGAAACATGACTAAACCCTACCCACCAGGGATTCATGTCCCGTCATTGACCTTCTTCCGGAATAATGCACGCCAGGATATAGATTGGGAAGTCCAAGAAACCCATATGGAATTCCTGATTTCTTCTGGGTTGCACGGGAGTGAGTTGTAAATAGTCGACACAGTTGGCCCATCCACTAACGCTTCTGATAGTTGTACTGGCCGGCTCAAACGGTGAAGCCGTCACCCTTTCCGTTTCCGAAAAATGTGAGCTTATCCGAAGAACGCGGGATATCGCCACAAAAGTCGGTCGACCCGACATCCCTCTTACTCTCGGCTGCGGAGGGGGGTGTACCCGAGACGTCATCGACCAGACCATCCAAGCCAAAGAGGCAGGCACGGATTTTGCTCTCGTCCTAATCCCGAGCTTCTTCCATTTCGCTATAGATGAGGAAGCTATTATCTCCTTCTTTAAGGAGGTAGCGGACGCGAGTCCGATTCCTATTGTGATATATAATTTCCCGGGTGTTACCGCGGGTCTTGACGTTAATTCGGATATAATTGACGCCCTCGGAGATCATCCGAATATCGTGGGGGTTAAGTTTACCTGTGGGGGGATTGCTAAAGTGGCGAGAGCTGCTGCTGCGTTCCCTCCTGAACAGTTCAGCGTTTTGGCCGGGCAGGGTGACTGGTTGATCCCAGCAATGTCGGTTGGTGGAAAGGGGTGTATAACGGGTCTTGCGAATCTATATCCACGGGTAAGTTGTCTATAATCATTCCCTTCGCTATTAGCCAAGACAATTACCCCTTTTTCTATGAAGCCTTGTTTGCTAAGCAATTATAGACCTGCGTGGAAGCCTTCAATTTGCAGAGTTCGGGCAAGTTAGAAGAAGCAGAGAAACTGCAACTACGTATCGCGGTTGCTGAACTGGGACTTGGAAAAGGAGGGATCAATGGAACAAAATGGGTGGTTGCGAAATTCCGTGGATACCCTGACTCCAGCGCCGCTTGTCGGAGACCGTATCCCCTATACAAGGATAAGGGGAAACAGGATATGATTGTTAGCCGGATGAAGACCCTGGAGGATATCGAGAAAGCTCTCGTCAAGTAAGCAAGAAAAGGGTATCTAGGATCATGATAGCTTCTGTTTGTACTTTAACTCTTGGAGTATGGGGGGCCACGCTTCCGTATATGTACGAATATGCCACCAGTTAAAATCCATAGTCCTTTAAAAAGCGCCATCCCTTTCCTTTCCCATGCCTTCTTCGCCACCTTACTTTACCTTATCGACCCTAACAGCAAAACACCCCGGGCCAGCATAATGCGCATGAAGATATTCCGCCCCTAAATCTTTAAACAAGCCTTCCGCCTTCTCCGCCAAATCCTTCCCTTCCGTAACGGCAAATCCAACCAGCATATGCTTCTCATCAAACGCACGAACAGATAGGAGACGACGACGTTGCTGGTCAGGTACAGATCCGTCACACTCGTATCTTTCACAGGCTTTACGGTGGACAAATATGGGTCCGAGGCCGGAGTATGGTGAAGTGTCGAGAAACGGGTCGTAGGGAGTGAGGACCATCTCTTCGCCGACTTTGCCATCTTGGAGGCAGCGTCGGCATGGGGCACTACTTTCTTCATCGACGATTCTCGTGACTGACCGAGCTTCATCCACAGCTAGTGGGGCGGGGAGGGCTACGAATTTCAACATATTCGTATCGTAGCTGTGCGGTGGATGTCTGTATCGTGTCCAGAAGAAATGTGAGTGGTTTTCAACAACGCAGCATGGGATTATTTGAAGGATATAGATACCTAGATGCGTAGTGTTTAGCGATCCTTACGTTCAAGATCCGGCTTGTCCTAAATATTTTTGAAGGTATTATAAAGAAATAAATCTCAATAAATCGGGAGGAAACACACTCCTGATTTATATAGAATCGCCGTTGTAGTGGAATTGTCCAATAGGGGACCAGTATTCTTTTTGCGTCGAAATTGACCAATAGACAAATTGATCACACATACGCCTTCGACCAGGGGCCGAAATGTACGTTCCATGCAGAAAATTCAGTTGGCTTTTCAGCGAACGTGCTTGGTCAATCCCCGCAGGATACTGTTGTTTATAAGACGAGATCGACGACTTCTAAAACAGAAAGGTTCCAGGATACCGTGGGAAATCGATATCCGATGAAATGAAACAGTAGGTATGGCGAGCTTGGACGGGGAAGACTGCTCTTTCTTGATACCAAATTTGCCGATAAAGACGTCTGCCGTGGGCACGTAAAGGGGCGAGCACCCAATGCGAATAGATAGGAATATAATGCACTCCTCGGGGATTGCCGAGTCAGTGAGGTATTAACATACGGATTTTTTCCGTATCTATCATCCGCAGCACACAAACCAGCAAGATGGGGTGCAGCCCGAAAGGAAGTTGTAGAACACGCGCATTCTTGTGAATCCGGCCTCATTAAGGTGCACCATAAACAGTAAAAGACCGATGAGAAAATGCAGCTGCGGGCATCGGGGGGTCGATATTGACGGTCTCCGTTGACCTGTCTGTCTGCAGTTATAGGTAGTTAAGAGATCTCGACTGCTCATAAGAGACAAAGGCCTCGAGGCCAAGAGTAGTTCTCGACAGTTTCCAATTCGTAGTCCAGATATTATCGGGGTCAAGCCCTTCGAGAGTGGAAACAACGCTGACATTCTTTCAGGTTGAGGCTGAGCTATTATTTGGCACGTCTGTCATTGTTGGCCTCTCAATTCGGAGATTGTGGCGGGAAAAGCCAGTGCTCAATAAAATCCCGTCTCCAGCGCTCTCTGCTCTGCTCAGCGAATGCGCAGCTGATTTGTAGTGTTGAGATCCATATTAATTCGATCGCATGAATCAGATCTCAGGGGAAGAGGGATCTCGCATTCTGGACCGTCTCAGCAAGGTTCCTCTGCTTGTCCAGAAACCTATCATAACCCGCAGTTCGCAGTTTCAAACGAAAATACGGGGCGATTCGAAGAATAAAAAGGAGAAAAAGGGATTGCTTGCTGGGGTCGGTTGTCCCTGAAGACTCTTCTCGAGCGTACGAGCCTCTATGCGGTCCCTGCCTTGCGCAAACACACATCAGCGCTAAACCCAATTGCTGGGATACGAAAGGGAACCCTTCGGCCTTCCTTGAATGATTCCCTGGAGTCTCGCCAGATAAATCTTTGGATTCCTCACCGACGTCAACTGGATACGAACTTTGTTGTACCTCACCAACGACGTCGCAGAGGGTCGACAAAGAAACGATTTTTGCCGTTATTTCGGTAGTCATGCGCATGGACTGGCTTACCCATTGCGATCTTTCCAGAAAATCCATCGCCTTCTCCGTGGATCCCGCCGGGCTCTTGCAATCTATTTTTTGGAGCTGAGACAAGCATTCGCCATCTGCGAGCCGCCGTACGACCTGACATATACGGACATATACTATTTCACGATAATAATATACAAACGAAGGTGTCGCGAACGCCACAGCTTTTCTTGCCCCTATTCACTGTTTGCTCTTATCATGTCGCCAGGTCTTTTTATGAGTCTCCGAAAACGATAATAGACTAAAGGACGTCACGATCTCTCACCAGAGCTCTGTTCCCAGCAACAGCCATGAACGGCAGCTATCGATCGAGTAACTCCGACTATGGGGACCCTCGATACCTGTCCTCGACATCGATGGGGGGCATCCCGCCTTCGAATGTACTTTTGGATGGGTACCGCAATGTTCTCGACTCGAACAATGGGAACTCCCGATACAATTCCGTAAGTACTTCAGGCCCGCTGTTCTATTCGCGCTTGCAGCCTGTGTATATGTCTTTGCTGATAACCTCCGATTTGTGTAGATAAACCCAACGAACAATGCTAGAACCTCACACCTCCTCGATGTCACCGATCCCGTTGCGATGCATTTGCTGGCCGAAACGGCGATGGGGGATAGTTTGGCCTTCGAGGTCTTGCCATACGAGGAGGTGGAGTCATTAAAGAAGGAACACTCATTTTACTCGAACCGAATCGACGCTCTGAAGAGAAAACTTGCCCTTGAAACGAAACTTCGCGATGCGGCACAATCATTAAGCAGACTCGATGGTCCGAAGGGGAGGAATGGAAACGTATACGAGCAAGGTGGTGGGCAATATGGCCAAACCGACGAGGAACTTAATGCGAGCACGCGCAAATGCGAAGATTTGGCCCAGGAAATCTGGAAAAATGAGCGCAAGGCGCAAGCTCTGCAGAAACGGTTCCTAGAACATACAGCTGGAGTTCTCCAGATGACACACAAAGGTCTCAAGAAAAATCTTAAGCAAAACGAGAACAAGGATCGCAATTCGGGGAGTGTCTACGGGGATTCCTATGGCGCTACAAATGGTATGACCGAGTTCGACGATCGGAGTCTTTACAAGTCTGCGGGATATATTGATGATATGAATGGGGGTTATGGTAGCAGAGGAATCGAAGGCCAAAATGGTGTCGTGGGAGTAGACCTCAGGTCGATACAAGAAACGGAAAAGAAGCTGGAAGACCTCAATAGCCGTATGCGCCAAATGATACTCCAGGTCAACCCAAACCAATATCTCGATCCGATTCCCCAGACTACCGGTGATGGAGAACCGGCTAATCGGGCAGCTGCGCTCCAAGCGCACTTGGCTTACCTGGAGAATAGCTTGAACGTTATGGATTCAACTCAGTCTCAAGGTCCACGGGGCTCTACCGGGTCTAGTTACGATACGGAGGAGCGTCTTGAACAGATTAATTCACAGCTACGCGACATTCTCAAGGATTCCGCTTCGCCTCACTCTCAATCACCTGCTCTCACCCCTCCACCTGGTGCTACGGGCAGATTACAAGCTCAGCTAAGTTACCTTAGCGTCGGGGTCGATAATTTCAAAAGGAGAGTTGAAGGTTTGACCGAACAGAAAGATATCCTCAAAACTCAGATACAACAGCAACGAGAGCTCAACTCGAAGTCGGATGCGCAGAGAGACGCGCATATTTTAGAGCTGTCTGAGGAAATCGAGAGCCTCAAAAAGGAGCTTGAACTTTCTGAAAGGGAAGGGCAGGGCACCAGAGATGAACTTTCGTTGGTCATGGAACAACTGGATGCTTCGCGACAGGGTGCCATGCTTGACGAGCAAGATCGCAGTGTGAGCCAGGCTGGTAAGGAGGCCTTGCGGCAAGCAGAGGAGAGCTCACGAGCCAAAGATGACGAAATACTACGACTGGAGGCAGAGAAGAACGCGATCGAGGAGGATTCGCGCGCCAAAGATAACGAAATTTCCCGACTTGAGGCGGAGAAAGACGCGTTACAGCAAGTCGAGGCAAACTCACACTCGAAAGACAACGAGATCTCCAAACTCGAAGCTTCCATCTTACAGATGAGGACCGAATCTGACCAGAGTATTAAGGAAGCTATGGAGGCACGAGAGCAGGCCGAAGAGGAGGTTAAACGACTTCGAGCAGAGTTGTCCGACCTTGAAGGTGAAGCTATAAGAGCTCGAACAGAGTTGACGATTGCACAAGCAGAACTCGACGGGGCATATGGAAGCAGAGCTGAGCGTGCCGCGGCTGTGGCTGCTAACCCGGCCGTCCGTAAGGAACTCGATGAGCTTAACGAGCGGAACGCCACTCTTGTTACTGAGAATGCGGCTCTAAAGGCTGAACAAGGCAACAAGAGCGGTAGCCCGCAGGTACAGGAAAGGGTCCAGACTCTAGAAAGAGAACTTCGAGAGACTATTGAAGATTACGAGGTTATGACCAAGGCCAGCATCGAGTTTGAGAAAGAAAGGGACAAGCTTGAAAACGTGATCGATGGGCTTCGTGATCGCTGCGAAAGCCTAGAGTCACAGCTTAACGAGGAGAAGATCCAATGGCTCAATGGACCTCCTTCTGGCGGCGTCCGTGACGGGATGCCCTCTGAAACGACCTCGACGACGGTTCTGAAGAACGAGTTTAAGAGAATGATGCGCGATACTAGAGCAGAGAATATGAAAGCTCTCAAGGTATGTGGCTCGAATGCTTTACGTGTTGAGTCTCTACTAACATTTCATGATCCATAGGCCGAGCAAGAAGAACGAAGGAAACTTGAGGCTCTAGTGAGGACCCTCAAGAAGGAGCAATCTTCAGGCAAAGTGAACCTGAGCCAAAGTACGACGGCGTCATAATTGACTTGATAGTCGCCCAATCGACATTGTATTATCTACCCCAGCGTATATTTCATTTCCTTTACATCTTACATTTTATTGAAGCGTATACGGGATATATCTTTTGTGGAGTTTCGTGCCCGGAAACTACAATATACACATAGACCGTGTAGTTTTCCTATATCATTCCCTTTGCTAATCTCTGTTTTTTTTCTTTTGGATACGATCCCCGTTTTCTTTTTCGCTTAAGAAAACGAAGGTTTATGTGAGATATTGATGATTGTATAGAAGGAGCTTTTTGTTCTTGCTATTCCCAAACGTTTTGTACACGGAGGCTGTTTCCCTCTTTTCATCGACACGACTTCACTATATCAATTCAAGACGAGACCTCAATCAACTTTCTTTGATTGCTCAAACATTCTTTTACATGAGGCACCACGGGCCGTCGTTCTCTTCCCATCCACCCACGCCTACTAGTATTTTACAATCGTTATCTCTTACTAACCCAATGACATCTGCGACGCATATTCACCTAAACTTCGCCAAAGATGCCCTTCCATCGACTATGGAGCATAACGAAAGTTTCAGCCATTCCCTCTCGGTACAGCATGGGAACCAGAATCTCGATTCGTCCGAATCGATCCCTAGTGAGCACAGCTCTCTTTATGAAGCTGCTCGGTTCAGTTTCCAAGCCGAGGATGGCTTAAACCAAGCGGAAGGTCTATATGATAATGGCATCGATCATACCGCTATGGATAACACCTCGATGCTCCCAAGTGAGCAGTCGAGTACCCCCAAAGCTGGACCAACAACATCCTCCGGGAAGCATGTGACATGGTGTCTAAACAATCTAGATACAATCACAGAGCAGAGAAACGCAACCCTTCTGGGCCCTTCGGCAGTGTTACCCGATAGTTTCATTAGCCGCCCAAAGCCTTCTCAACCGAACTTCTATGGCTCACGGAGGCGTGATGCATTCTCACTTGACGACCTTGACGCTCAAATGCTACATCGCAAACGATCCCTCCTAGAAAGACACCATGATCCCGACTCTTCCTCTTCCAACGGTTTTGAGCCACTCCGAGAGTATCGATCACCCGCTGAACCTGCGCAACCTATCCTACCACCTCCCGTCCGAGTACCAACACCTCCGGGGCTCCCATCATTCGGGTCTCCAGAAGCAATGCGCTACAGAAATCGAAACCCTCCGAGCCCCTCCCATGGTCGTCATTCGTCATCCCACAGCGCACACCAACCTCACTCCACCTTGTCACAGGGCACAGCAGATCCCAACACCGGAAACAACGGCAGCGTATCTTCCCCTTTCCGCGGAGGATCCCTACGAAGACTCTTCATCTCATGCTTCGAACCCCAACCCACCCCCCTAGCCCCCGGTGTAATTGGCAGGGCAGAAGACGGCACCCTCGTCCGCGGACGATTCGGCACCCGACAAAGTGGCCATGGAATAGGAGCTGGGCCCGGATCGAGGGGCTTAGCTGCTCATCCTTTCCATAGGAGCTCGCTCCCAACAGCTAGGCCTAATGAAGTCGTGCAGGTGGATGGAAGTCCTCAGAGTAGTCGTGATGAAGGACTATTATCTCAACCTGAGGCGTTTGCTCCACCGCGAACGAGTCGCGCATCTTCTTCCGAGTCGCATTCTTCCGTGCCGTTTCCTAGTGTGCCAGCTCGTCTACGAGTTAAACCCTCCCCGAATATCGGTACTCGAACGGCGTCACATGCAGGCACGGGTACATCAGTGACTCCTTACCCTGCCTATCGTAATCCGGAACCACGGCTGCCGCGCATCATAGAAATGACAAATCTATCCAGAGCAGATACACGCGTACGGACATCAAGTGGGCAGGACTCGGGACTCCAAAGAAACGACACAGCACCATCCCCACCTAATCCAACCAAAGAGAAGAGTTATTGGACCCAATTCCAGGGGTTAATGTCATTATTCTGCTGTGGCGCTGAGGACGAGAAAGAACACACCGCTGGGCGGAGATCTCAGGTTGACGGGAACGGTGAGGCCTCTGTCCCCGTGGGGAGAAGCCGCAGCGGTTCAATGGCAGGGAGCAGAAGTGGTAGCTTGAGAATGGGTGCATTGGGGCCTGGTACCGGAAATACACCGTGGAGACCAGCTTGGGGTTGTCAGCCTGGACGGATTATGGGCGCGGATGGGGTATCTGAGGATGGGTAGAATGGGTTCTAGCTTAGTCCTCCTTGTCGTGGGGCTTTGGCTTTGCTCTAGTCTTTTGGTCTTTTGGCTAATCCCGTGGGTTCGGGGATAAGACCCCGTTCATTTATTCCTTTTGGGATAATCGACGGTCTCCATCTGGATTTTTATTCTTAAATACACCTTGGAAACAATATTGTTATTCCTCTACCTGCTCGCCATCACTTATTCACATCCTTCCTTACCCTGCAACCGCCGTATGTCTCAACTAAATATATATAGATGACGCCCAGTGGCAAGTCGCCTAGGGGCTTCAATAAGAATATATTCGTACCAATAAATGGTCCAGCCAACGAGTAGCTGAGGTAGGGTATAGTCCACACCATACACGAGTAATCTACGGCAGCGTAAGAGCAGAGTAAAAAAGTGTCATCAATCATAGTTTTCAATTCTTCTCTCACTGCATACTTAAGATCTCACCCCAACTTCAATTCTGCCTGCGCTTTGAAAAAAAACTGGAATATGGAAATAAGATGTATAGCCAATACAAGGCGAGAAATAGAATGGATAGAAAAGGTAGATGAAGAGAGGATGGAGAGAAAAGCAATGGTGATGATGGTGGTAGATGGTAATGTAAGAAAGGATTCGAGGGTGGTGGGTGGAGAAGAGGACTATCTGGAAAATAGAAGAGAGGGAAGAAAAAGGAAAACTCCTGCTTGCAAATGCTAGATTGGTTGGAAGTCAAAAAGATGGACGCCTCGCTGCTTGGTTTGGTATTTGGAAATGGTCCCTTCTGTGGTGGGTTTCTTGCTGGTAAGATGGTGGTTCCTGTCTCTGGTTGTTGATGTCAAAATCTTATTATGGGGGTGGGTCCGGTTCGAGTATATCTTGTAGGATGAGGTGATTGATGGTGGTCGTAAGTGGCGAGCATAGGGGTAAAAGGACAAGAGATGGAATGAAATAAATCACCCATATATGATAACGCGTACGCGAACATGAAGCTCAAAGCCCCGTGAAGAAGCGGCATGCTTGTTCAATGTCTGGATCTCCATTGGCGAAATCCCATCCGACTATCTTAGTGTCCTGGCTCGCGCATATGATCTTGCGATCATCAAATTGGAGCTTGAAGACTCTGGATGTGGGTTGAATAACTGGTGGGACAGGTCGGTTTAGTGGGTGCGGGGGTTGGGCGTTTCCTGGGACTGGTGCCTGAGGCTGAGGTGGAGGATTCGGGGTCGGGGTATTGGTAGTAGAAGGCCCTGGGTGGGGAGGGTTTCCGGCCTGGTTCGGAGCCTGCTGGGGGATTTGGTGAGGTTGTTGGGTATTTCCGTTTGAGGACCCCCAGTTTGGTAGCGGAGGTTGCTGGGGGTTATTGGCTTGCCCGTGAATTCCAGGGGGTGTGTTCTGATGGGATGCTTGACTGGCGCCCGAGATTTGTGAAGCATGCTGTGGTCCTTGAGGGGTTGAAGATGACGAGGACGGATGGGGCGTGGATGCTGCCTGGATGGGTTGACGTCGAGGAGCCGCATACGGATTTTCTGGGAACATATGGCGGCCATAGCTATGTGACGCACTAGCTGCCTTCGCTGCGTCCTCTTGACGGAGTCTCTGGCCAATCACCCATCTCCCGTCTCGATCTTTCCTCCAAATAATTATTGTTTCGTCATACGATCCCGACACAATTCTTCCCCAGCGGCTACCACCACCGCCAGGGGGGATCTTCGCGCCGATGGCCATGATGTCCTCGGGATTTTTGGAGCCGGCATTACGTGGGCGGCGAGGTTCCCCGCTGCGACGGTGATTTGGAACACTGTCTGAAATGAACCCAGATCGTCTAGCATTCCAGTAACTATTGTCCACTGCCATCGCTTCCTCTCGCAAAGTCTCCTCGGCACCAGGAAGATCACCAAATCCTGCCTGAACCGTTCGCACCAAATTCAGGTGGCCTTGGAGACAAGCTACCTCGGCCCCGGAAATATGGTCATAGATGCGCACGGTATCATCGTTACTACCGCTAACGATCCTCCGACTGTCAAATTGCACGCAAGCGATTCCTTTTTGATGGCCTATTAGCGTCTTGAGACAGGCACCGCTGTGAATATCCCATATTTTGATGTGACGGTCTCCGGAAGCAGAGACAATCTCATTTTCGCCGATTTGAATTGCGTTCACCGCAGCACCATGCCCGTCAAGTATCATGAGCAAAGAATAAGGCGCAAGCGTCTTAACTTGGCGAATCCCAATTTCGGCCTCTAAAACAGCCGATGGGATGGTCTTAATATCCACAATGTAGGAAGGGTATCTCACCCCTTGACCATTGGACACTTTTGGGTAGTTCTTATCTGTAGGTGAAAGCTCATGGCGGTTCCAGACCTTGATCATCTTGTCTTTCGAACAGGTCACTAAGAACCGTTCGTCAAACCGCAGATTCAAGACGGAATCTTTATGAGCGTCACAGATTTCCTGTATCTTTTCACCAGTAGAGAACCGCCATAAAATGACGTTTTTGTCGCTACTTCCTGACACGATTAGGTCCTCTTTCTCGCTTGGATCGAATTGTAGACATAGAACGGATTTTGTGTGCCCGATTAGAGGTGCTCCTCTCAACCTTCTCGTTTCCAAATTCCACACCCTTACAGTCTTGTCTCGACTACCACTAACCAGCCAATTGCCGGAAAATTGGATAGCATACACGCATTCGCGATGTGCTTCGCCAGGGTGAGAAGGATGAGGAAGTTGAAAATTCGTAAAACGGCCTTTGGACCAGTTTTCTTCCAGCCTTCTTCGTTGCTTGTATAAGTAGAGCCAGTTTACACTTGCAGAACCTCCGGGATAATGAGTGAGAATCGACGGCTTTAAAGGTGGTATAAAGGACAGAGTCGGTGCGTGGGAAAGTGCCGTATTCGTTGAATTGTCCATTGGAATCGACTCCTGACGGCCTGACTGGTCGATGGGGGAAAGGGATTGCTGGGGGACTGTGTCCTTTGTTGTCTGCTCATCATAAGTAGCATCATACATTTCATGATCGCCTTCAGCGTCAGCTCGGGCTTCCTCAGGTGTATTGTTATCGTCCGCTTCCACCAAACCATGCTGTTCCTTCCAAGGAGGGTACGCGCTGTTCGTGTTGCTATCCTTGGAGAGGGGGCTATTCCGTGAGTTAAACCAACTGGGTGGAACACGCTTCTTGAGTTTTGGCTGACGCGCCTCGGTGTCCGCATGTCTGGTCCTTGATTTGCGGGTTTGTCTTTGGGCGGCCTCTGCACGTTCCTTCTCGAATTGGCGGACCTCGCTAATATCCAACCCCCATCCCTCGCCGAAATAAAGATCCCTCCATAAGCGCGAATCCAAAATACGTGCTCTCCAGTCTCGCGATGCTAGCGTTGCGGCAAGTAAGGTCTGGGGGTCGAGGTATGAGAAGATCTCGGCCGTGATCTCAGGCGGGAGCTTGAAGACGGGGTCCATATGGAGGAGCGGGGTCAGTCTGTCAACAACGGCCGCAACTGTTGATGTCCGCAGCGTCCGTAAAACACTATATGCTATTTCTATAAGATAGTGTTAGGCTCAGAAAGCGCGCAAAAGGTTGAGTGGTGGTGGTTGTGTTACCAGCTCTGTCGGCTTCGCTGCGGGCAAGAATCCATCCGGGCAGCTTCAGAGCTTCGTCTGACACTTGAGCCATCTCGTTTTCCGCTTGACTTCTTGTCTCATCCGAGTATCCTTCATCCAGCTTAAAAGAACCTGCGACGGAGGATGGCGGGAGGTCAGGGCGGTAGTTGCCGGACTGCAGCCCTATAAGTGAGGGCGCACCCGTCGCGGGAGCAGGTGGGCGTTCCATGAGCTTTCAATGTTTGTTGTCAATGGTTTCCTGGTGTTTTTTCATGTGCGCATGCCCTATGTTCGCGAAAGCGTCCTCACGGTTAGTCTTGATCGTCAACAAACACCTGAGCTCCAGCGAGACTAACAAGATGCAACAATAGGACGTGACTCAGCTAGGAGATGGGAGATGGGATAGCGCAGAGAAGGGACTGTGAGATATCATATCAGTCTCAGTTCACTCCATCTCCTAGCTCTCAATATCAAACAAAGCTATGCGCAGAAGAAGAGAAAGATGCTCCCTTTGTATTGTTTATTTCTCCCCCCCAGGCTCTCTCTCTCTCTCTCCCTGGATGCTACTTCTCCTTTCTGCCTAGCGTCTACCACTGCACGTGCCTTCCCGCTAACCCTTTCTGGGTATGCACTGCTTGGCATCGGAGTAACTGTTTCTCCGAGAGATAAGCCTCGCTTAACGCCTTCAATCCCTGTCATGGAACGATACCCTTTTGGGACTGGAGGCTCTGTCTCTCTCCCCAGTCACTCTCACAGAGACTAGCATAACACAAGTTCAACCTCTCGTTGTTTCTACTGTCGATGCAACACTGAGGTCGGTCCTGCAAGAGACTCTCGAACTTCTTCACCATCTATCTTTCTATCCTGTGGTTTCTGCAGCTATCTACCTTCCTTCAGATATCTACCATCCTTCTATCGCATCTTCGGAGCAGTATCACTTTTCGCTGGGTTGCTGTTCTTGAATCCCCCACCATCGGATTTAACCCCCTTGACGCGCACTGTCAGTACGACCTTGCAGCCTGTCGCTGGTTTCAGAATCATTTATTAAATATATTCAACAATATCCGCATCTCCTGATCCTTCACCGGCGTCCTAGTTACTGGGTGTAGTTGGCAGAGACGAGGTCAGTTTCGGCTTCATTTCATCAAGTCCATTTCGCCCGAACTTCCGTTCAATCTCAAAATACTCTTCATCATAGTGTCACCAGCCAGGCAGTTCCGTTCTCAAGATCGCTCTCAGGAGGTTCTGGAATTAACTCGATTTTTCAGTAGTCTCACACCGCTGATTGCAACGGTCGGATTCGCAAGAGAGTTACCGATATCCACTCCCTATTCTCCGTTCCGCATCATCCATCCGCTCCCAATACCGGTTGTTCATCAGGAAACCCATGGTCTCCATCTCTTGTGTGCAGGACCAGGAAGTCTGGGTTTACTCGAAGTATTTCACGGTTTAAAGAAGATATACTTGCAGGTTGCTGAATACTCGCCAGACCACCGTGAAGATGGACGGCACAGGAAACGGAGGGCCGGTCATGGCTGACGACAATATTATTAATCGAAGAGGAGGGGAGTCACTTTATCAAAGTTGCATGAATTTTAAGAAACGGTTGGCAGAAGTACCGGGTTTTGAACAGCATCTGGCGGAGATGGAGGAGGAAGACCGCGCTTCAGGAGCTACCGATCCTGTCGCATCAGTATGGGGTTGTCTTCGCAATGGATATCCTTTGATGACGATATATAATGCATCGAACCCGGATGAACCCCTAGTTATCGACACTGCGAAAGTTCCGGAAGCCAAAAGACCCAAAGCTGCGACATTTAAATTTCTACAGGCTTGCCTGCAAGATATGGCTTTCCCGCAGCGTGACTGTTTTTTGATTACCGATCTGTACGGTGAGAATACTACAGGGTTCGTGAAGGTGTGTTTTCCTCTCAACAATACCGAGACTTCCTGCGACTGTTAGTCTACACCGTTTGCCGGATAAGTTTCTAATATTTGGTAAAGGTCATAAAAATGGTCAATCGTGTTTTAGATATACTCGAAATGCAGGGCCAACTCTACAAACCATCGGAAACCACTTCCGGTCCTAACAAGGGTGAAGGGGTGAAGCTCACGAGGAGGCAGCATATTCTCAAGGAACTACTTGAAACCGAACGAGATTACGTCCATCATCTTCAGAATTTACAGGCCCTCAAGAAAGAACTCGAAGAGACAGGCGCGCTTACTGGAGATACGAGCCATCAGATCTTCCTCAACCTTAACAACCTGCTCGACTTTGCACAACGATTCCTTATCCGCATGGAACAACATCACGCCCTCCCGGAGGAGAGACAGAATTGGGGCAAATTGTTCATCCAAAACCAAGAAGCATTCCCACAGTACGAGCCGTTTATTGCAAATCAGATGCGCTGTGATGCCGTTTGCCTGCAGGAATGGGACAAAATAAAGGTTGCCCCTCGTTCCGTCGATCTCCAGCAGATGGTTGCATTACCTTCGACTCTGAATGGCTTTTTCGTGAAGCCGTTTCAGCGTTTGACAAAGTACCCATTGATGCTCTTCGTAAGAACTAACCCCTTATTCGTCGTTCCTTCAATGGCACGGATTTTAAACATCCGTTCTTACTGACCACTTTGCGCAGGAACTCTCAAAGCAAACGGACAACGAGGAACTGAAATCAGACATCGCCGAAGCTGTCGATACAATTCAGTCGGTTTTGGACCAAGCGAACCATGCTGTCGCCCAAGAACACCTCGCAGCTGCTGTTGTCGACCTCGAAAGCCGAGTTGATGACTGGAAGACTCTCAAGGTAGATGGGTTTGGGGAACTACTCCGGTTCGGAACTTTCACCGTGTTGAAGGGCGATGGAGGCAAAGATTCTGAAAGAGAGGTTCGTACATTTCGCATCTTTCTTTCAAATCACTGTGAGAGACTTTTCAATTCCCAGGAGTTACTGGACCGAGCTACGCTCGGAAAACCCGTTCACACAGAAATTAGCCTGCCGAGGCATTCATTATCTGAGAACCACTGGCATCACCCACCGGACTGTTTCCCATGTTACCACGTCCCGGAGTGGCAGATTCATCGGCCATCTCAAACAACCAAGTTACTTTTCTATTTGCCCAGGAAAAGACTCCCAATTCCCAAGAAGAAGGGAGAAAAGAAGAAGAAAGGTAAACGGGAGCGGATCCGGGCGATCGGACACAAGTTCTCAGTCGCCAGTTTCTTTCCGAAACCGAAGCCTTCGGGTGGCTTACATTCTTCTTCTACTGAGACCATAGTCCCTTGTCGGACACCAAGGGCATCTAGTAGCTTACCCAAAATAAGCGAAGATGCTCCTAATCCTCCTGTTCCCAATCTTTCTACCATTGACCGCTTAATCATAGCCAACAGGACTTCCGGTTCTGGCTCTGATAATAGCGGACCTGACTGGGGAAGCAGAAGGCTGAGGAAAAGGGCAAGCACTTACTTTCTTAATGCGTTTCAACCCAAACCAAAAACACCCAGACATCTATCTGATTCAAACTAAAATCTCCTTCCAATTTCCTTATTCTGTCATGATAACCTATTTTTCGAGAGGTTATCGACCCAAAATCCAGGAGCCAGGAGCCTTTTATACCAGGACATACCGATACAGGACGCCAGTAACTCTCGACGGGATCCCCTATTAAACGTCACGGATTATTTCGCAAGAAACTTGGCTAATGTATATGGCTGGGCTGCCGCCTTCGATCGATCAGTATCACGTCTACCTTTTCGAACGCATTCTACTTTGCTGCAAAGATATAAACCCGAACAAACAGAAAGCAAAACTTATGGGAAATAAGGACAAGCCTGCTTCGAACCAAAAAGGAAAACCCCGTCTCCAGCTTAAAGGTCGCATTTACATGGCGAATGTGACGGAAATAGTGTCTCTTCAACGACCCGGTAATGACCTAATTTGCCTCTATGAAGATTTGCCAGATGGCTAATTGTTTTCTGTCACTTATAGGGTCATATAGGATTCAAATATTCTGGAAGGGAGATCCCGGTGTAGTTGACAATTTTGCCATCCGTTTCCAGAACGAAGATATGATGCGAAAGTGGTATAAAGATATTGATACCCAACGAGCGATTCAACACGAAGAACGAACTTCCCGACAAACTGGAACGTCGGATTCAGAGTTTACCTACCTCCGAAACGGACCGCAGATGCCAAATCCTTACCAGCAAGAATATGATGCTGAGGAAGAACTATCAAGAGAATCGGCAGTCTTTTCGGAATTCCCCGTCAGCCGAAATACCTCGAGTACCAGTTTGAGGACAAGGTCTGCGACTGGGGGAAGTGGAGGGTCCGGCCCGCTCTCTGCAGGCCGACCGCCGCGGTTCCCCATGCCAGAGCCTCCACTTTCACTACACACTCAATTTTCCGGTGGTGCGGGCTCCCCTGCGGAGCGCAATGGTGGTTCTTATTTCTCACCAATGACAGAAGCACCCTCGGCACGCTCCAGCTCCCAGTCTACAATGTACTATTCCCGCCAAGGGACACCTACCAGTGCATGGAACGAAGATTCAAACAGGTACACTGCACCAGCCACATCCAGGGCAACGTCAAGGGACGGCTCTAATGTAAACCCGTACTTCAGCAACGCGAGAGGCGCACAGCGACCTTCTCTCCCGCCAATGTCGGGCCCACAGAACCCACAACCCAATGGTACGAATCAGTCGAGATCGCGATCAGCCAGCAGCCCCGACATTCACAACCAGAACAATCAATCCGACTCGCGGCGATATATGAGCAATGGGCATATGATGCACACCGTCGACAACGTGCCCGTTCCTCCGATTCCAGCACACATGACAAACATGATGGCTCCCGTCAACCACCGAAACCAAAACAACAACTCCCCGCCCAACAATGCCTTCCCTATCCGAACAGCAACCCAGTCCCCGCAATTACAGCATCAGCATTCCCAGCGCCAGCCACACTCGGGTCAATATCAGGACCCGCCATATCTAAATCGCATGCACACGGCACCCACATCTGCGCCAAACCCGGCGCAATCCCCACCACCGGACCAATCGCTCTCGCCTACACAAAGTCAAGAAGGCGATCAACAGTCGTTCATGCCAAGTCAACTGAAAGCCAAGGTCAATTTCGATGATAATTACGTGACACTTGTGATCGCGAGTAATATACTCTTCCGCTCTCTCATCGATAGAGTAGATGCTAAACTCGCACGGTTCACCAACCGTTCTATTGGGAGCAAGACCATCAGACTACGTTATCAAGATGAAGATGGGGATTTCGTCACTATTGACAGTGATGAAGCCGTACAGCTGGCATTTATGGAATGGCGGGATCAAAACCAACACCTGCTCAATGCAGGACAGGTGGGTGAGATCCAGCTGTTCTGCCAAACTGTTGAGAACTAGTCTTTAAGCTCAGTTTCGAAAGCAGAGACAGGTCATCGTCAGAAGGGCGATGAGCGAAGGTTGGTTTGGTTTATGTATCATTTTTTTGATGTTTTTCCCTCAACGACTTGGTTGCAATTTTTCTCTCACGATCTCTCTCATTTTGGGGCATACAACGGCAGTTTTTGGCGTCAGAGATATATTGTGCTACCTATCTATTCCCACCCGGATCAGTTTGCTTCACAACCCCCTTGCTATACTTTCCCAAACAGGCTAAACAGGCCTGTCCATGATGTCGCCATGTCATACTTGGGTTCTTTACTCCGAAATCTTTCTTCAGTGGTTTTGTTTCGCTCTATAACATGGGTCTCAAGACTATTATACTCCTTCTCAGTTCCCTATACGCATCCTCTCGTTTTGCAAATCCATGAGTGATGTTTCTTTTCGCTACTTTTTTGAAACGACCTATATGATGTATGTCCCCCCATTTGCATGCTGGCTTTTTGTTATTTCTGTGTTCTTCTCTCTATCTATCTATCCCCTTTTTTGTTTCCCTTCAATACCTTCAAACTCTGTGAAGTAGAAAGAAGAGAACAAGCAATGGAAATTGTATCAGAAAATTTCGTATGACAGTATCATTTGATAAGGTTCACACGGCAAGCACCGCATGCATGTACCTCGAGTAAAAAGCACCATGACACACACACTCACACTCGCATCATGAACAAGCCAGCCAGATGTAAGAGACGAGCAGGAAGCAAGGTCGACCACACCCAACCAACCAACCAACTCTCACTACCCTCATGCAGTGAGACGTTGGGCAACATCTCCATCTCTCCCCTTCACGCCTTTTTTGCAAATCACTGCGTGAAAATGGAAAATCCACTGTAACTCTGACCCGCAGTAGGCAAATGCTTAGCTGACCGCTTGATTGAGGGGTTTGGGTGTGGGATTCTAGGCTTGACCACACCTTTGACGGGGGGGCAGGGGGGTGGTGAAATGGAAGGATCTGTTGATCTGTTGTTTTAGATGGTCTTTAGGGGGCCTCTCGTATAGGTACGTGGGATGGTAGTATGTGTTTTGTTGAAGGATGAGTGCTTTGAGGGGTGAGGTATTCGTGGATGAGGCCATTCTCTGTGGGCTAGGAGCGCAGACTGCTTGAGATGAGACAATTTATGAGGGGAATAAACATGAGATGAAGATGAGGTGAAATTTGAAGAGTTTGATATTTTGTTTTCTTTCTTTCTTTCCCTTCTTTTTACTTTGTGTGCTTCTAAAAGTTGTTGCGCGATTAATTCGGGTTCCAACGAATCCATCTGTCGGTCCCTCTCTCCCGTTTTCTCTCTCTATTGACGCCCCCACCTCGACGCTTCGACGGGGTGCCAATAAAAGATAGCTTCCGCCCGCAGTTGACGTGGAGCTTGAGGAGAAAATAAAAGAGGTTAGGGAAAAGAGTGAATTGTAGAAGTTGTGTGTGTGAAGCTCCTCTTATTCTTTTTCAATCCTTTTTTTTCTAACACACACTTTGCCAACCCAAAGTATAATAACCACGGGAAGGAAAGGGGACACAAAAGTCAAAATGAGTTTCTCAGGTCGCCGTGTGTCTATCCTTAGGCCATCATCTGATGGCAGGAGGTTCTCTGCAGGCAAGGAGTTGTCTCAAAATGGTACGTTACCCCGCTGGATATCCTTCATCGTTTGCTCTCAGGTCTCCAATACAAGGGCATCACATTAACACAACCCCTCCCAACACTCAGAAAGCAAGTCCGAAACTCATCGCCAATTCCGAACTGCGCACGAAGGCCACAGACCCCATGCCGGCCTAGACGCCTCCAGGGCCTCGACCGGAGTCGTCTGGACAACCGAACGCGCAACCGAACACGGCTTCCTCGAGAACCCGTCCGAATGGGCTAATCTCGGCCAAGGCGCTCCCGAAGCCGATGACGATATTGCCGGCAGCTTTCCCCGACCAACTTCCATCCCGATCACGTCCGCATCGCGCGAATACGGGCCCACGGCGGGTATCAAACCCCTCCGTGCGGCCGTTGCGAGGCTCTACAATGAGCATTACAGACAGGGGAAGGAGAGCAAGTATACGTGGGAGAATGTTTGTATTGTTCCCGGTGGGAGGGCGGGGTTGATCCGGATCGCCGCGATTCTTGGCAATACTTATCTTTCGTTCCCGATTCCGGATTATTCCGCCTATTCGGAGATGTTGTCTCTGTTTAAGAACGTATGTAATTATCCGGAACCTGCTTACTCTCTCGGCTTCCCGTCCGGCTAATCTTGAGCTCCTGAATAGTTCGCCGCCATCCCGATTCCGCTTTCCGAGACCGATAATTATCAGATCCATCCCGATAAAATCGCCGAGGAAATTGCTCGCGGAACTTCGGTTCTTTTGACTTCGAACCCTCGAAACCCGACTGGGCATGTCGTCGCCAACCCCGATCTCGCTCATATCCAGGATATCTGCCGTGACAGGGCAACCTTGATTCTTGACGAGTTCTACGGAGGATACAACTATACCTCTGATTGTGATGGTACTACTGTCAGTGGTGCTGAGAATGTTCACGATGTTAACGAAGATGGTTCGGATACCTGCACCCCTCCACAGCTCAATCTGTATACTAACACCCTGCAGACGTCCTCTTGATTGACGGTCTTACCAAGCGTTTCCGTCTCCCCGGCTGGCGAATCGCATGGATCGTCGGACCAAAAGAATTCGTCGACGCCCTCGGCTCCGCCGGATCCTACCTCGACGGAGGCGCCAACGTCCCCTTCCAAGAAGCAGCCATCCCCATGCTCGAACCCTCTCTCGTGCGAGAGGAGATGAAGGCATTGCAAGTCCACTTCCGTGAGAAGCGCGACTACGTCCTCGGGCGTCTTGCCGAAATCGGATTCCGCATCAAGGACATCCCCCAGTCAACCTTCTACATCTGGCTTGACCTCACCTCCCTCGACCCCCCACTCCCACCTTCAGCCAACATCTCCGACGGTCTGAACTTCTTCAACGCGCTATTAACCGAGAAAGTCATCGTTGTCCCGGGTATCTTCTTCGATCTCAACCCAGCGAAGAGAAGGGATCTCTTTGACAGTCCGTGCCATCACTTCGTGCGCTTGAGTTATGGGCCGAATATGGACGTGTTGACTCGTGGTCTCGATGGAATTGAGAGGGTGATCAAGCGTGCGCGAAATGCGGTTGTTGATCCGGTCTGGGAAGATGAGGTTGCCGTTCAGGACTGATTGTGTATATTGAGCGTTGTTCCCCTCATTCTCCTTAGTATATCGCATCGTAATGAACCCTCTACGGGAAATATTGATAGCCACGTATTCGCTCTCCCCTTGTTCCCTCCAATATTGGTTTCTTCTCTCCCCCCTACCTTTCAGCCATTCTCCAAACCAATATCCTTTTTTCTACGGCGATTTTTTAAGCTCTCACTCTTAGAAAGTCCAGCTCTAGAGTTAGAATTGCTAGTTTCCAGCAAAGTAGGAATTTCATAGTCCACCGTGCATAAACATGACATAGAATTTCCCTTGCCTTGAGAATCGCTGGAATCGAATATCGCCATGATGTTCGTAGATGTGAGCATGAGTGGATGCAGACCAAGAAAACGCCTCGATCACATGGTTCACAATCCACGTGACAGCTTCATCCACTAAAACAAAAAAGCAACCAACAAAGCTCTCAAGCAAACAAAAACACATCAGAAAACGAACATATCGACGCATCACTCACGCACACTCCTCACCCCCAAATTGCCATGATGCAGCCAACAAGATGCCGGTGCCGCTCTTCCGCATCTTCTACTCCACCGTCTTCACCATCCTCTCAATCCTCCTCGTCCTCCTCATCATCCTCACACCCGCCGACGCGATATACCAATGCTACAAGAACGACCAGCTGGTCAGTATATTCGTCATAGCCGGCGCATATGTAGTTACCCTACTCCTCGCCGGGCTTATATACGCGAGTCGGATATATACGAATCGGAGTACGCTTGCTGGGATCCCGAAGGCGTGGATTCCGGTTGAGAAGGCGGATGTGGGGAAGAGTGTGAGGAGGTTGGTTGTTGAGGGGTTGGCGAGGAGTGCTATTATTGCGTATCAGGCGAGGCCGAGAGATGTATCTGGTGAGGATGGGGAGCATGAGGGGAGAGGAGATGGTGAGGAGGAAAGGACGACTCCGCAGCAGCAGGCAGGATTGACGATATCGAATCCTGATCGTCCGCCTTGGGGTGATATATCTCACCCGGGATGGTCACCACCTTCGTCATCGGATCTTCCTGACTTGGAGTATGAATCCGTCATCGAGGAACTTCCTAACCTCATTGAAGCGAAGGCCGTGTCCCTCGCACCCGTCGACCCATTACTCACACCACCGATCCGAACTAACGAACGTCACGACCCTCATTCTCCTTCCCATAATGAATACCAACCGCTTCCAGACGCAAGGGTAGTCGATGTGTTGAAAAGACCGATAACCATGTCTTTTCGCGACTACATCTCTCACCTTTCATCACTTGGGTTGATTAACCCACCACAGCTAGGAGGACGATTCCTAGCTATCTACGAGCACGCAAGATTCTCCTCGCACCCATTGACCGAGAACGAGTTCCGATCACTGATGGGTACATTTGCGGAGATTCTACGGGGTATGACAGCGTTAGATCCCTCCCTCGTGGCAGATATCCAGGACAGCGACTTGCGGGGAAATAGGTCCTTCACCGGATCCTTCGAGGAAGGCGATTTCGATACACTTTATTCCCAGGAACGGGACTCGGATGTTCATAGCCAGAGCAGCGACTCCCACCACTCGAATGCCTCGGTGACGGGAAGTGTCCAGCGGTCTACGCATACAGCTCCCATGTCGCACAGGACGGTAGGGACAGCGTGGACGGGTGATCATCCGGGCATGGGGCCACGGACACCGTCGATGAATTCCTTGCGCCGTGTACGATCTAATATGTCACGAAGTTCGGATAATAGTGTCATCCGATTGACTGAGGCACGGTCACCGTTGGACTTGCCCTATACGATAGATATACCCGGACGGAGGAATCGATAACTTCTTGGACAAACCATCCTGTTTTATTTCTTGTTAATTTTTTAGAGTCGTTAAGACTCGAATCATATCCAGCGAAGGCGTTCCGGGTTTTCCTTCTTTCTATATGCACACTGCCGAAGCACATACATATTTCGAGTTGATATTTGGCTTTCACAAACGTGAGATAATTATTTAATGTAAATCAAATCTTCCATATATTTCTCCTCGGACCGATTTGTATCACCGTTCATGAAGACCATTATTAATTTCATTTCATTGCCGTCCACTCCGGTTACCAATGCTGATGCTGACGCTGACTGCAGGACAGGGAAGAGATGCGTTATTAAGCTAACCTCATCTCAGCCCAGCGCACTGCAGGGATGTCATTTGACACATCGTCACCGCCATTATCAATCAGTCTCCCCCATCGTTCCACCAAGAGAAAGGCCGGTGAAACAAGAGAACAAACATATATCAAACTGACCAGCAGACACAGACATACGTGTATCACCAACATGCTCTCACCACCGGACTTTCCTCCCTAAAGCAGAAAAGAAAAAGCGGAATATCCCCGACCCGACATCCCGGATCAACTGATCACTAGCGTAGAACTCAAAATTGAGGATCTGATAAGATTACAACATCTTCCCTATTTTTTCGCCCGAAAGAAAAATTATCAGATCTTTTTTCTTCCTTCTCCTTACTTACCCCGACTTTTTATCAATCTGTTAATCAATCTATTTATCAATCAACTTCACGAGATTGAGAACAATACAATTCACTTGAGCGACGCACACACTCACTCACACATCAGTCGTATACATGCAATCCCTTCTCCGCCGAGGAACATCCTTCCTCTCCTCTGTCTCATCATTTAAAGAGCAGGAGCGTGAGCAGGAGCAAGAGCAAGAATGCTCCAAACCAGCCCTAGCCCCCGAACACTCACTCTTCCCCAAAGTCGATCCCGCAATTGACGGTGAAGACTGCGATCATGACTGCTCAAGCTGTACGATCCGGTTCCCGTCGAAGTTTAGTATCGATTTAGAGGATAAGTTGTACGGGAATGTGGAGCAGTGGGCTACGCATCTGCTTGTTGCGACGGGGAAGACGGATTGGGTGAGGGATGTTGCCGATGAGGAAGGGAGTGTTATGCAGGCGATTGAGAGGGGAGGGGTGAAGCCTAGTAATGGGGTGTGTATATATACTTACCTTACCAACGACTGGGCGTAGCTAACATACCTTAGAAACTCATGCTCTCAGCATCCAACATCCCCGTCCCAGACGAGTACCACACCCACGACCTCGGTTCCCAACCAACAACCGTTCTCCTCCTTCCCTCCTTCACAATAATCGACCACGTAACACCCTCCCTCGCCCCAGATTTAATAAACTACTTCGTAAACCCCGCGCCCACAACAACCACCCTCCTCGACCGTCCGTTCCAATCAGCATCGGACGCCTCCCCTGCTCCAAGCATATACTCCGAACCCGAACCCGATACCCACCTCACGACCCCAACAACACCCATCTCCACAACCTCATCTCCCTGCCCATCCCTCCTCGCCCCTCCACCATCCAACACCACCACCTCCCACACGCACACCACCCCCCTAACACCATCAGCCCTCTCATCCCTAACCCCACTAACCTCCCGGCCCTGCCCCCACTCCGCCGTAATCCTCCTCTGCTCCCAACGAACCCGCGACATCCGCTGCGGCCAATCCGCGCCTCTCCTAAAACGCGAATTCGAACGGCACCTCCGCATGCATGGCCTCTACCGGGACATGAACGACGACCGACCCGGTGGGGTGGGGATATACTTCATCAGCCATGTGGGTGGGCATAGGTACTCCGCGAACGTGATGGTTTATCGGAGGAGGGATTTTGAGTGGTTTCGACGAGAGGAAGGAGAGGAAGCGGGGAGGGAGGATGGGGAGGGCGCTGCGCAGGGGATCTGGTTGGCGAGGGTGAAGCCTGCGGATTGCGAGGGGATAATCAAGTACACTGTTCTGCAGGGGAAGGTCGTGAAGCCAGAGATGCAGTTGAGAGGAGGATTTGATAGGGAGAAGGGGTTGGTGAGTTGGTAGGATGTCTTTCTGCCTGTTTCGTTCTCCTGTATGTATCTATGTCTTCCCTTTCCGTCTCGGTGGTTCTTTGTCCCGTTTATTTCCCATTTTTCGTTTCGGTTCCGGTTTCTCATCATCATCATCGGGAGGTCTTCGTCTTTTTCGATATCGATATTCGCCATTTCTCTCATCCCTTTGCTTTTCCCGGAGGTTTTTCATGCCTATCTCTTTCTTGGCTTGTATGTAAGATTTTAGTCCAGCGTCGAGAGGCTTTTGTTTTTTTTCCCTTTCCTTGAAATAGATGTCAGCAATCAGCAAGATCAAGCGAGGTATGCGCATATATGACTGTGACAGAGATATCCTTCATCGTCGGGACAAGTCCAAGCTTCCCTTCCCTCACGATAACGATATCTAGCAATGGCATCATTCTTTCAGCTTCTCACACCACCATTCCATCGATCCATCGATCCATCTAACGGCTATCACAACGACAACGACAACGAAAACACATGATCACCACCCTCTGCGACGCCAACGCATGTTGTTTTTCTTTTTCCCATCACACACAGACATAAACCTTATTTCATCTTCCCCATTCAACCCCATACATACCCCTCTCACCTTACCCATCTTCTCAACGCTTGCACACATGCATCTCCACCAAGATCTAGAACCAACAGACAGAAGTATCAGTCAGTATCTTGCTCAATAATCATACATACTCAACGGTTTCAAAAGTCAAAGATCAGATCTCGACCGAGTTACACAACCAGGGCCGGGACCGAGAAGAGGGGCCAGGAACATTCATCCCCATATACTTACTTGGCCTTTCTTCCCCATATTATGACAAACAGAAAGCCATCAAAACAAAAGGTACCCGTCGAAGTTGAAAATTTGCGGAGATAAAACTCAAATAACCCTACATCCATACATGTACCTAGCTAGGCAAGGAAAAGGTAAGGTTATGGCGGCTCCCGCTTTTCAAGATCTATCTATCTATCTCTGTAAGTATCATCGTCACCGTCGCATCGCTTCGGAAGCGACGATAGTAGTAGATGGAGTAAGAAGAATAGGCCTCACTCAACAAACTCTCTCTTTCTCTCCAACATCGAAACCGCCGAGGCAGTCTACCTGCACCTAACCTGAACCTCGTAGATAGAAAAGAGTAAAACCTCAGCTTCCTTGTCTCTATCTCATCTTTCGTCCCGCGTTTTTTCGCTTACTCTCCCCTCCCAATGGATAGATCGTAGATCCAAGAAGCCCCCATCCATCCAACTTCTTCTCGCAACAAGGAAGACATCCCATCCCATCCCATCCCATCCCATCCATCCCTCGCTTCTAGATCTGTGAGCAGAGCATGGCATCAGCACCAAGAAGAAGAATAAACCAAAAAGGAAAGAAAAAGTCACGAAAAAAAAAAAACCAAGATCTCGTGTTAAAAAAAAACGTGGCAGAGCATCGACATTGATCTCTCAGCAATGACAAAGCCATCAGAATACGAAAAGCCTCCTCTCAGCCCGTCCCTGACCTGCCCTTTCCCCCATTCCAACAAATCACCAACCAAAAACAGCCGAACTCCAACATCCAAATCAAATCAAGCTTGGACGCACTGGACAGGAGCAGAGTCATGTCATTGCAGCCACGCGTGAACCACCTCCCACCCTCCATGCCTCTTCTTGTTCTTCTTTCCTTTTGCTATGTACATAATATTTCTTTTCTTTTCTTTTTTACTTTTTTTTTCTATTCTCGATCGATCGGTTAACAGATCCCCATCCCCATCAAAACCCTAGGAACGTTCCGCTTTAGGATAATAGACGGGCCAAGACAAGAACAGGAGAGGGTTCCTCGAGGAAGGAAGAGTCGAGAGATCCACATCTACACGCTCGCTTAAGATCTCTCCTGTCTCCTTCCCCTTCTCCTCCCCACTTCCCTTTATTCTCCACATCTACCAATACTACCAGCGGCCCCGCCATCTCTCCCCACTGCACGGGAGCGCTTTACGCGAAGCCCGAAGGAAGCTACAAATGTACAGATAGGCGGATAAGAGGGGGCGGGTCTGAAAGCGAAACTCGCACTTTTCAAACGCGAAGAAGGAAAGTGAGGTCGTCGGCACTGCCCCCCAGTATGACCTGCCGAGAAGCTTCATCGAGCTCCCCTCCCAGGCGAAACTTTAAATTCTTCAGACATGTACCGTGCACTGTGCAGATACGACGAAATCGACAGAATAAGGTACAGAAAGATAATCAGCACCAAGTCCAAGAATAGAAGGACAAAGGAGAAAAATAGGCGAAATTTTTAGCTAAAAATCGGCGAGGGCGAGATTTAATCAGCCCCGATAATCGATAAAAGGCAGGCAGACGCTAGCTCAGCCCAGTGTTTCGGGGTGATTGTTCGCCCGAGAGGGTTGACCTTCGGAGCCGTGATGTTGATGTGGTCCCGTTCCGGTACGATGGCTGCTCGCAAGCCTCGCATGCTGGACAAGACAAGAGTGAAAGTTTCTCGCTTGGCTCGCTTACGGATACCATTGTTTTCCGTATTAGGTATCTATCCCTAGCTCTTTGAACCCTTGTATTTCTTTGCATGTAATTCATGCGTTGAAAAATACAGGTGGGGAGATATACCAAGTAGCCAAAGGATCTATACAAATTGTCGTCGCTGGTGAGAGGTCGAGGGTCATGCCAAGACTAGAAATTGTTCAAGAAATGTTGATGTATTATTCTTCATATATGTACTATATAGCACGTGAAAGAGGTAACTGATCCAAAAATAGGGGAGATTCGTAGAAGGTAAGGTGTCGTAGGAAATGGGCGAGGAATAGAAAGAAAGGGGAGGATCGGTTGTGTAGGGAAATGGGAGGCAGGGCATCGTTTGTTGGCCGCTTTCTCCGAGGTGGGAAGAGGGTGGTTGTAGGTAGAAAAATTTAAGGTTGGGGAGAGGGGGAAAGGACACAGAGGATCGAGAAACATCAGAAAAGATGGTTGGTGACACAAGGGACAGAACGGTCAACCCAACCTAGGAAATATAGAAATAGAAACCCAAAATTGTCCATATCCAAGCGCAAAAGGGGAATTAGAAACATGGAAAAAGAAGTAAAAGTCCAGATGAAAAGGACAAATATTGAAACACGAGGGGGAAAATAGTAAGAAAAACCACAACCATGTAACGCCCTCCTCAACCCAACGGATTTTTTATTTTCTTCCTCGGCAGTGCGGCTTTTGGAAGAACCCGTTGAACCACCTGATGTTTCGTAATCCTTCGTCAAGTCAATAAAAATTGGCCGAATAGTATAATATATGGCCCAAGAGGCAGGCCATGCGAAATGAGAACTCCGTGTCGGGCCGTAACAACGCCGAACGAGGCTGTAAAGCAAAATGAAATCGGGAAAGATACAACGTTGGGGTGTCCTGGTGTTCGAATGTTCGAAAATGACAGACGCATATCCAAGGCGATTAAAGAGACACGGGAAGATGATGTATGCATGCAGTACTTATCCAACTCCCAGGAAGGTCCAGTCAGTCTCCTGGGAGTGGTCAAATACTCGAGGACCGGGCTTATCAAAAGCGTCGATCTCATGGTATATCATCATCGGGCCCCCTTCAGCAATGGGTATATTTTGCTGAGGTATTCCCCCTAGGACCTGTGGTTGGAATTGCGACAGGTAGTTCATGGAACGGAGAGCTTCGAGGTTTTGCTGTGGTTGTGGTTGCGGTTGTGGGTGGTGATAGGGAAGAGTTGTTGGGGTCTGTAATGGGGGACCACGCGGAGTATGACTCGGAATATGGATGGGTTGTGATATGGCCACGGTCTGCGGGGGGAAATAGCCCTGGGTAACCATCGATTGCGGTGGGTATTGCGATTGCTGATGTATTGGCATATGGTTTTCAGGCTGAATGGAAACTTGGATTGGTGGTGGATATTGATGCTCAGGTGTGACGGGTGTAACCTGAGACTGTGGACTTCCCGCTTGATGAGATCGATTTTGATGTTTCGTCAACGTCGTCTTCCGGCAAAAGCTGTGAGATATGTCAGTAACCGTACTCAGGGCAGGTCCAGATCCGATAAGCCCTACCTCCGATCGCAAGACGGCTCGTGGCACTTATATGGCCGTTTCCCCGTGTGTATCCTTCGATGCCGAGCTAAACTCGATGACTATTGAGCAAATTAGTACGAGACTCTTCAGACGAGAAAGGTCAAAGACATACATCTGAGAATGCCTTATGGCAGCCTGCATGATCGCAGACATGTGGTTTCTCGCCGGTATGCGTCCTCGAATGGACAGTGAGAGCACTCCGCTGGATGAAGCTCTTCATGCAGTCGGCAAAACTGCAGTGGTACGGCCGTTCGTTGGTATGTATCCGGTAGTGTCTGCATAGATCTGATTTGCGATTGAAGGACTGTTTTTCATTGATAACTTGTGTTAGACTCGAACCCTCTCACCCCAGAATAAAGATATCTAAGACCGTTTGGGGGCACACACCTTTCCACATGTATCCCAGGGACAGGCGAAATTGCGACCACCGGGAGCCATGGTGATAATGTTGGCGAGGGAGGGACTCGATATTTGTCGTTGATATCCGAGGGGGAGAGCAAGTCTAGACGAAGGTGGTAGGCATACAGGAGGGATAGGAGCGTTGTGAGAGGTGTGCGCCGGGAGGTGGATCAATAAAGAGGGAGCTTTGTGCGAGGTTCTTGGGGGTTCTTGTATTTTGCTTGTTCCACGCAGGAAGTAAGCAACGATCGAGGGAGAGATTTGGCGGGTTTAAAGAATTGGGGAACCAGTTAATAGTTGATATGGATGAGAGGGATGAGCAGAGAAGGGAGGGATTAGTAGTAAGGAAGAAAGGATGGGAAAGGTGGGTAGAAGTTTGGGGAAAAGGTGGGATGTCGTTGATTAAGAAGGGAAGAGAGGAAGAAGGTCTTTGCAATAAGAATCCCAAAGAGAAATCGGAGCCTCGATCAAGTTAAATAAAGAAGAGAGAAAAAGAGTGAGTGAGAGAGAGAGAGACGCAGACTTTAGACACAGACAGAGAGAGACCGAAAGAAAGAGGGAGAGAGAGAGACAGACTGAGAGATTGGGTGGTAAGAAATATTGTTGGTATCGACGTGAAAGATAAATAACATCCAAAATTACATCGCATCCCTGTTAGCGTGGTTTTTCTTTGCTTGTCCAACATCAGGCCTAGGCCTTTCTAGGATTAGCCCCGGTCCCTTAGTACGGTTACCGTCCATTACCAACAGGATGACTGATCCCCGTATTTTCTAGGGGAGATTTGCATACCGTAAAGGAATAGATTGCACTACTATCACCCCCTCGATGGGTTGAACAATGAATATGGACATGGAGTGAGAGAGAGAGAGAGAGAGAGAGGGGACAAGATGTATCCCTACCAGGATCTATGAACATGGATAAGGCATATACGCCAGTCTAATACTATTAAGTAGCAGGTCGACTGTACGACAAGTACCTCTCTTTGTTGTCGTTGTGCCGCATTCCTCTCGTGGGCGAGGACATCCATCGTGTGTTCTCTCGAAGTATACAGTAAAGTAAAATACACCTTTCTGTAAAATGAAGCTGAGATGTGCATCCTGTCAACCTGTCGTCTTTCTCTTCTCTTTTCTCCGATCGCACTTTCACTACAGAGTAAACTATGTACCTTCTCTCCCTCTTCTCTCCATCACTCTGCATCTCTCCACCACGGGAGGTTTCAAAATGGGTTCATATGCGCAACATTCAAAAGATTCCGAAGGAGGAGGCAGCATGAAAGTCTCCGTTAGTCAGAGATGACAGGACGATGGATACGATACGGATTTCCGGAGATATAATCGTAAAAATAACATGAACAAAAGTTGGGGGTTGCTCTTCTCACGCTTCTCTCTCTCTCTGTCTCGTACATAAAAATAATTAAGTTCACGCCGTCCGGGAAGCCCTAACTTTTTAGGGGGGGGAACAACGGGAAGACCCATAACAATAATCTTCCCATGGGTCGAAGGGAAAAGAGAGTTCAGGGTCATTTCTGTTCTGTTGGTGGTCGACAACTTTGTGGCTGGCCCCATCAGTGGCAGTGTTTGACCGGCGTTAACCAGACTATCTCTCACTAATAAAACTCAACTGTAACAAGATGGATGCTTTTTTACGAGGAGAAAGGCAAAGTTTCCTTTTGTTGAAGGTTATATTTTTATTTTATTTTTCGAGCTTCTGCAAGGGGGAAAGGACATCATTATCTCCAGTCCGGTGTTTGCTGGGACGCTGTGGGAAAGAGATTCACTTTTATGGGGCTGTGGCTGTTACTTGATCGCCAACATCAACAGTTATCTCGATGCAAAGACCAGGAGAGAGTCCTTGTTCATTCAAGCAAAGGGGATCGAACAAGATCATGAATCACAGGCGACAAGGGTATCTATCTGCGAGAAATAGCAGGAGTCATGAACCGGCAAGCCTGCGATTAACCCTAACCCCCCAGGCATCTGAATCAAGTAGAGGAAGGATTCAATCTGTATGATACCAGCGCTCGCCGACCTTTGCTGCTCATCGCAATCTGGCCGTTGACCTTCACCATCTCCACGATTTCACGCTTTCCGTTCCTTGGCCCATGCAGTGCTCCCTCTTGTTCATCACAACCAAGTCAGCTCCAAGCTCTCGGGAATTGTGCCTCTTTCCTATAGATATTCAACCTTTTTTTGGGACCGGAACTTTACCAAGACCCAAAGGAAACCTCAAAAACCGTTGTTCTTTCATTTGTTTTGGGGACATCAAGAAAGAGAGATCAGCAGATGGGCCATCAAAAAACGACCATTCCCCAAAATGATGAGGAAATGAGGGCTTTCGTTCGGCCTGTGCACCTGTTTCAGAAGCATGAAGAGACGATCACCGATCATCGCTCGATACTTTCGGTGGCGCTCACCCTTTCTCCCGCCAAAACTTGACATTTTCGAGCCTCATCTTCACCATTTCGAGTAATTGGAAACCACGAGCCACCCACTCTTTCTCTCTTCCACCTTCCTTCCTGAACCCTCTCTGGCGGGTCTGCGGTGACTGTGAAGAAGATGGTGATGAAAGCGTGGGAATGTGGAGTACGACCCATAACATAATCTTCACTCTCTTCACTCATCACTCACTTGTACATACAGTAGAAAAATCCCCGAGTCCAGACCCAAGGCTTGCCATGAGAGACTTCAGGATCGGCTTGCCGTCGTCATCGATCGCGCATCCAATCCATGAAAGGAGCATCCCATCACAATATGGGCTGGAATTGAGGGAAATTATTCTGTTTATCTGCAGGACTTGTACTGATACCGCTGCAAGACTCATCAAGACACAAGTATGTACCAGGACAAGCTTCTCCTGGGTTAGGGCTTCGGTACCACGCTTGCGAACACGGAGCAGCATGAATCACCCGCTGCCCTGTGTGCCAGCAATCATTTGGACCATCAAAGTGAAGGATTTCTGTTTGGGTCTTCCCGTCACCGGCGTCTTGGACTCTTGGGGGTAAAAATGGCCGTACCGGTTATCACATACGGTATGATGGGCATGAGAAAGGACCAGATTGGGAACCCGATGCTGGGGTATATCTCCGAATCCCTGATTTTAGCTCCATATGTGTGATGAGAACCAACGGAGCGTCTGCACTTCAAGACCGCCATCCAACTGTGTTAAGTACGGCACTAAATTTGGAACCTTGTTCTCAGACCGAAAGGACTGCGTCTCTCCCTCTGTTTGTCCTTGCCCGAAAGACGCTTTTAGCAAGGTTGAAAAAGTATTGAGTGAGGGTGAGAGGCCTCAACCTCCCACGATTTTTCATGCATGAACAAGTGCCTTTACCTCAATACGAGTTGCCAAAGAAAAGTCCTTGACGAACCCGGTAAAGAGGTTCATACGCTCCAGCGAAAAGCCCCAGCCAACCAGACAGTCAAGACTCCTCGTCGGCGTGTTTCATCCATGCGCGCCCTTCTGCTTCCGCTGCACCTCTTGCTCAAAGCTTCTGCAGAGCCAAGCAAACAAGAAAGATAAGAAAGTCTGTTGAGATGATCTTGATTTTCGATGGTTGTTATTCATATTTCTCTCACTCCTTCTGAGTTGACCTGAAAAAAAAAAAAGAGGGAAATTCCACGATCTACGTGATGCAGCCAATCAGAGAAGGTTGGTGACAGACCATATTGACTTCCTTAGGTGCATCGATCAGAAAGGAAGATAATCTCAATTTTGTCTGTCCCAAAAAATCCCTTTGACTTTTAAGCTTGAGTCGGGTTGAGTTTGCGATGGTGGATCCACTGGCAACGGGAAACTAGGATCGAGTTTGGTATTTGGCTATATCGGCAAATTGGGAAGAAGCATGGACGAAGGAGCAAAGTAAATTCAATTCAGGGTCCCAGCTCGATTTAGACTGCAACGAAAAAAGTCAAGATCCAACACTCCCCACGTTTTGTCTCGGGATGAACGTGTCGATATCCAATCTTACGCATGCGGCTTCTTTCACATCATCACTCGCCACAACCTTTCGGAGAGCACGTTTGAGGCTTGCTCATATGGTGGAGATTACGATGGACGATTCTCAACCACCCACTCACGGTATCTCTCGATTTTCTCCGATGCATCCCAGCCCACCGGGCTCCTCTCCGAGATGAGTGAGGAAAGAAGAAACGAGAGGAAAAGAAAAGAAAAATCGGAGGCCCAGCCCGACGATGGGATCGCGATGAGGTTCCATGCGAAGATCATGGGTAAGATGGGCCGAAGGGAAAGAGTTTCAGAGATAACGTGAGAGAAGGCCTGAGTGTCTGAAAGAAGAACCTTTACTCGTGCGGAAAAAAGAGCACTGTGCCTACGCGGCGTATGTGCCGACGACGACGTTTCTTCTGACAGCCTGACCTGCAGTCAAACCAAACGCCGAGAGCATGGTCCATCCCAACAATGGGAGAGGAGGGCTTTTGCCCATTTGAAATTCACACGTTTTTATTGGTAGGGAGCCGCTAAGCGATGTCGACGGCGCAAGAGGTCGAGGTGACCTTAGTTGACCTCGCTACGATGAAGAGGGAAGTATGAAAGACCATACAGAGTGTTCTTCGGCATTTGCCGCCGACGGCAAACTGCCGTCTGGCACCCTCATGTTACCAATACGACTGCTCGTTGCATATCCTACGTGATGGGAACCCAACTGGGCTGATTCTCAAACATACTAAATCGAACGAACAGCAAGAACAACTGGGGAAGCAACATCTTAATTTCTCAGATATACAATGACCAAGATCTTACCAATATTAACATTCCTTTGAGGGGCGAACATCTCCCGCCAGAGACAAATGATCAACCCCCATCGCAATTGCTATATCGGGTATAAATCGATTGCGCATCAGGCTCATGATTCAGGCAAAGCAACGTTCAAAAATAATTAAAGCCCAACACCGACCACAACAACGACGAAAAAGGATCTTGAGGGCTAGTGGATCCTCCTCTTCCCTTCTCATCAATGATCCACCCGCCGAACAAGCACCGCCCGCCAAGACCACACGCCCTTTCTCCACCATCCCGAGCTTAGCTTCAGCCACTAGCCACTACCAGCGACCACCACCACCACATCTTGACCATCAAGAAGGTTCACCTTCCACAAGGAGAATAGACGCGGTATGGAGAAGGGCGCAAACTGGGTAAAATACATCCATCCGAAGAGACCCCGCTAGTGGAAACTCCCGAGTAAATCCCATCGACTCCCCATCGCTGTTTCTATCGCTGCTCTCCTTTTTTCAGGGTATGTTTAATATGTGTAATTTATTATTCTTGCTCCACCACCACGGCCACAGATGGCCATACACACCCCGCATTCTTGTCACGAAACAAAAGGGTTTACGGATCCATACAATGCATGGTGGCAGCCGGGACTTGGCGGTTGGGCGGTTAACCAGTGAGAGTCTCGTGGTGAGTGATCATACTTTTTTTTGAGAGAACGGGAAATGTCGCCAAGAAAACATGGCTTTCGGAGAGGCAAGGGAGGTAAGGGAACAAAAACTCTCTCAATGCTCATCAAAGGCTGAATTGGATTTGAATGGGATCTTGAACTTTCGTGACTTGATCTCCGAGGAGATTGATTATTACAGGTTGATGATGATGGTCGATGGGAAAGGAAGGTTAAGCCTCAGCCAAGCGCTTTCATCTCATACTTTTTTTTGGGTTTTTGATTTATTCTCCCGCTTGGCGCTTCCCTTTTTTTGACCTTCTTTGACGTCTGCTCATTTTGTTCAGAGGACATACCCAGCTGAAATCTCCACTGTGAGAGACTTGGCTATCACAACTTATCATGATAACCCCCAAGATGCGCCATCCTCAAACACCGCGGATACGGGACAGACATCAGTCCAGATGTCGCCGATGACCATGATCATCCCGATAGATTTACTTTACAGGTATGATACAGCAGCCGCCAGCGTCACTCAAGATTGCATCGAAAAAACCAATACGAGTATAATACGAACAAAAAGCGCCCTTCTCAGTCCTCCAAACCCCGTTGTCCGTATCTGGTTTAGCTCCCTTCCCCCCCCTCTCCTTCTTTGGACCCTGAACCCAGCAAAGAGGGTCTGAAATTACACTTAGTGGACAGAACCAGTCATTACTAGCTTGAATGCAATCCGGAAGGGGTTTAGTGGTGTATTGTCACCCTTTTACGAGACCTGGTAATATACAAGGAACAAGCAGTGATGATGGGAGCCCTGGACGCTAGGACGAAAGGGGGATAATTAACGAGGGATGGGGATTATGTCAGCTTGATATACGAAATACGGGGTTGGATTTGGACTGGGATGGGAGATTCTTCACTTCCCTTTTTTACTGCTTACACTCCCTCTCTCTCTCTCTCTCTCTCTCTCTCTCTCTCTTCGTCTTTCATCGCAATCTCATCGCTCGATCTCTTTTCTGTTCTCCTGCTTCTTCTTTTCTTTTTCGTCGCAACAAGGGGAGGAGAACGGTGGAACCAGATCTTGGGAAATTTCGTGAGTTGTCTTCCCTGCCTCCTCTCTCACCCCTATTTCCCGACGATGGATGAGCGTTGAAAGTGCCGAAAGAACAACATCATCATATTTATCTGAGGTAAGCACTTAAACAATATCAGACACATAGGATTATCGCATCTTCTTTATTGTTTCCCGCCCCGAAAATTGATATATTAATAGAGCACTTGAGAAAGGAAGGAATTTAGGATGATTCCCGAGCGGGGGAAGGTGAGGTAGGGATGGATGGACTCCTCGAGATATGGTGAGGGTTTGGTATCTATTTAACATCTTGAGGTTCAGGGGTGAGCCCTGTTCGATACTTCGGAATGATAGATATACCCGCACAACAACAGGAATGGGCGATGCTGGTCCCGTCACTGTACGTATGTATGTACGATGGCTACAGGGGATGGGGGCCAGAGACTCGGCCTTCCTATGTGCTCTTTTGACTGAGATACTTCTGGGCAGCTTCCTGGGCAGCGCGGCTTGAAGTGAAGCCGCAGTCAGTCAGCCAGATGGGATGGGTGGCCTGTTTCCATCTTTTTGTCTTGTTGTTCGCGACGGCAGATACGAAGCGCCACGATGCACTCCGCTTTTTTGTTCTGGCTGTTTATGTAGTTTACCTGTTCTTTGGGTCAGTCACCTTTCTCATCACCATCATCATCGCTTCAGCCTTCTTCTCCCCTCCTCGGAGCTCTTCTCTGTTGGTTTCTCGTATTCATTCTTATTTTTATTTTTTCTCTTGTTGGAGAAATTCCTGTTTCTTTGGTTGGACATTTGGAATTACTCGCGCCACGAGGAAGAGAGGGGGGAGAGAGGGATGGGGGCGCTTCGATCCCGATCGTTTACTTTGGAAGTGGGGTGATGAGGCTGAGGTTCGCGATATCTGGGCTGCTCTTGTGTGAGCTTTTTATTTTGAGCTTACCCGCTACGGACGAGAGGTGCTTGGTATTACTTCATTGTTGAATAAAGAGCTGTGTTCCAATGCTGGGCCTCTATGATTCAAGTCACGGCTTATCGGAGCTTGGAACCGCTTGAGGATATCTCCGGTGGTAAAGTTACCCTTTTCAGGTAGGAAGGTAGGCAGCCTCTTTTTTCCTTTACCTAAGACACGGGAAAGTCCTATTTTTCCAGACCTCAGGGTCGCTCGTGGAAAACCTGGGATCGGGGTTGCTGGGATGTCTGGATATGTATGTACATGCGGGTGTGACCTGTCTGTGGTTGTGGGATAAGTGAAGGCAACTTAATCGATCCAATCTGCGTATCGGTAAAGTTATGATTTTATTCTCTGGGTTGGGTTGGTTGGGGTTGGGTTCAGGGTTTGGAGTTGAGCTTTCTTCTTTTCCAACCAATCCTCTATTTTCATTACTCGTTTCTCCGAGGCGGGATTTGGAATTTTTCGATGGAATGTGTTGTGGTGGTTGTTATTGTTCTCTTGAACCGCGCCTGCCTCAAATTCCCATCGTCTTACTTCGTGGATCGGAATGACCTTTCACACGTTCTGTGGCTGAGGATGACTGAGACTGTTTGAATGATGGCGCTTTTGCAACAACTGCAACAGCTAACACCGAGCCGCAAGTTAAGACTGGTTCGCCCAGACGGAATTTTATTAATTTTGTCCCACTGACACAGTTGACAGCCAGGGGCAGGGGCATGGGCATGGGACATGCATTACCCATTCATCCGTATTAAACCACCACCACGGGAGCCAAAGAGATCTATCTGTCTCAACTTTTTATCTCGGGCGGTTCTGGCCAACTCCACAGACTCGGCTAAGGCTAGGCAGTTCTAAACCCGATTTCCCTGGCGCTGCTGAACCCTTGGTCCATTGGAGCGGTCAATTGAGATGTGGCCGTGGCGACTATCATGTCGTGTCAAATCCATGCCAAGGCGTTCGGCCGTTGAGGGTAATAATATAGATAGAGCCTTGTTCACCTTTTTGCCATGTCCTTATTTGTGCGTTGACGTGTACAAGACATATACATCGTCCCTGCTTACCTACCGTTTTTGATTCTTTCGAGAATCGAGGCATTTTTTTTAAACCCCATACAAGGAACGAACCATTTTCGCGCATCTGATATGATATTACATGATAGGATAGGGATGATTCTTCGCATCTAACCGAAGAACCCTCACCCTATAATATACCCAATGACCTTGGGCAGAGTTTCTTATTTCTTACTCAACTTCTTTTCTTTTCAAGGTTCCAGCATTCTGGAATCGAAGCCCACTATCCGACGGAATATTTGCTCGCTACCTACCCTCATCTACCCGTTCTTTGATACTAGCTTTGTTTCTTCTGGGCAACTGTTTCAAACAAATCGCTCCTTGTCGATGGCGACCCTTTGATAAGAATGATATTATTTGGAACCACATCTACGAATAAGTACCAGGGCTTCGCTGACCGACTTATTGGCCAAAATCCGCAACCGTTCTAATGTCCGTCGATTACTTCATCCATATACCGCTAATCGCTCCCAGGATAATTCATTTCAACCTTTTTTACCCGCCCTTCCCGCGATTCATCCTTCCTCCGTTCTTCTTCGAGCTAGTCTCTAGTCGTCTCACTCTTACTCTTACCCGCTTTATACTTTTTTTCTTTGCACAGCCCAATATACACTCCACTGTACTACTACATTTTATACTTTGCGATGAATATGTAGATTGTTATAGGTACTCCGCTCTTCCGACATCTGACCGAAAATGGCACGATGATAAGAGTTCCCCTGTCTTGTCGTCGAGAGCGAAACTCCACACAGGGCGACAATGACCCTATTCTTGGTGCTCACAACTCCACCCCTCCCCTCCTCTATTCGTTGCAAGGAGCTTCGGCGGCTAGAGAGTCTGACCCGAAAACAACCAGACCTAGCACTAGGTTATAAAAGAACCAACACAGTAAGCACTGCCTGCCCAACGACCCCGAACCCCGAAAAAATGCGCTGGCAAAAGCCGAGTACCAGTACCCAGCAAATAAACAAATGAGGGGAACAGCGGAGAGTTTTATATATCTATTACTTTACAGCGTTTATCCCTGCTTTTCTTTTTCTCAAGGTTCTATTTTAACTGAATTGATCTAAGAGGGGAGAGAGGGGTCAGATGATGGGTAGGTATGGTAATTATTATTTTTTTACGAATATTATAGTTGCGCGCTGACTCGAGTTATCTATCGATTGATTGATAAAATCATCATCCCTGCGGTAATGGGTTTTCGGATCGAGGTTTTCGTATTACCATTACCATAGGGGGTAGCGGGTACCGGGGCGGGCCGGGGGGTGGTAGGGAGGTCAGTCTGAAGCTCCGGGGAGCGGAGAGGAGGTGAGGTAAGAATTGATATTCTGCATGAGTATGAGTGTCGGTCAGTCCTCACCTTACGACTCCATGGCTTGCTCCGAATGTCTCATATAGACCGCTCCTACCGCGGTGTAAAATGTAAGATAGGGGCATCTGATATCTTCAGGAAAGGGTCATCCATCCATCCACCCCAGGCCCTAGGCGTCCAATCCGGGGGGCATGTCCATGAGCCAGCCACTGGGGCCGCGTCGGATTCTAGAACCGGTAGAGAAGGATGGATGGGATGTATGCTGGCCACTGTACTGACTTATCAGATCGTCGTCCCCTTTTCTTGTCTTGTTGGGGATAACTTTCCTCCTAACTATCCTATCAAGCGCTCACCTTCGCTCACCGTCGTCAACGAACTACTATCTCACCGCATTGTGTTTTGATCACGGGCACGAAGTTGAGGGTTATATATATATACTTTTTCACCCGCTGGCCCTATCACACTCTACCAAGTCATCAAAATCTCACCCAACTGATATCTCGTGAGACTCGTATTCATAAAAGTATATTTTCGCTACGCCAGAGATGGGAGCGATGGGCGGCATATGATGCGCGTGACGCGCAAACCAAGAGCCTCAATTGCGTTGCGTCCCTCTGGAGGAGAGCATGTAGTGAATGAATGGATGGTGTAAATTATCATCTGAGTCAGGACTAAGAGTCCTAGTTAGGGTTTTCTCGGATACAGTGTATCTTCAAGTTTGTACTAGGGGATTTCCAAGGTTTTATATCCATGTATCGGGGGGGTTGATTCTATATGTTTCTAGGTTAGGGAGATGGCGGTAGACGGTGAGTATCAGATTTACTACTGGGCGGTTATGTTGACTGGGTTAGCGATAGAGGAAGCCTGGCGTTTTTTATATATATCGTAGGCTATAGAACTACTATGGGATGAAACAGGAAACAGACCTGGGCTGAAGGAAATGGTATCAAGACTCCCTCGCCCGATGCTCCGAGACATCAGGGTCTTTACCCTAGTTATAAAAAGAATGGGTGCTTCAGGTTGTCCAGGTCTATGTCAAGCAAAAAAAGGGGCATCACTGTTGGCGTTTGCGAAAGTTTTTATATATACCAGGTTTCCCTATTTTATTCTAGAAGGATATATCTAGGGCTTGTTTCAGAAGTGAACAAACACCCGTCTTCCCTTGTCTATGATATGATCTCCCAGACCAGGTCTTTTCTTATTCCTATTCCCTACGTAGTTTTTTTTTCAAAACTACCTACCTGTTCGTCATTATAACTGAAGGTCCTGTCTCAGTTATCCATGCGGGTTTGGCTGTTTCATGTAGAAGATAGATTGATAAGATCGACTTCTCTTCGAACCCTTTCTCTTTCTTCAACGTTCTTCTTCATTTCCTCTTTTCGTTTTAGTGCTTGCCACTTGAGTTGAATATGATGATGGCTTCTTGTCCTGGTTCACTCCTTGGGTATGGGGGGTCCTTGGGGGATGAGAGGATTTGATCTCGATTACTTGATGTTGACCCCTATACGATGGGTTTGGCCGGATATACCGGCAATGAACCTGGAGAGGACACTCATAACGCCTGATGAGCCGTGGGCTTGAATCGAGATCGGGAGCGAATATGGCTCTGTTACGGAGTACGCGGCTTGTTCTGGACTTTTGATGGACGGCGTGCGTGAAATGTTGGACTCGTTCGGGTGGGGACTGATTGATGGACATCGGAGATATGTATCAGCTATCGCTTGCGCCCCTAATACCACCAAGGAGTCGTCCTTTGAAACGTATCCATGGGCGGCGTGATTTCTCCTGTGTGTTGTTATTCGAAACTGGAGCGCGAGGTTCTGAATTCAGGTTTGATTTTTCTGGCGGTTGGCGACTGCTTGCCTATGGTATGTCCATATGGGCACTAGAATCGCGCACCTTGCCAAGTGATAGGCTTCCAAAGCCTTTACTGAGAACCCTTTGTTTGGTCTGTTTCCGAGTCTCCGAATAATGTAGACACTTCTCGGAACTGATCGAAAGATTGGGACAGAATCTTGGCGCAGCCGGAAAATTGAGTGGGGGCACCCTCAACCCCTCAACACGCATTTTCCGTCGAAAAAGTATCACACACAGCGCCAGTAGTGTAGCGGTTATCATTGTTGCCTTCCATTTCATGTGAGCATCAGACCTGGGTTCGACTCCCGGCTGGCGCATGCCGTTCTTTATTTCATCTTTTTTTTTATATCGTTTGTAAAAGTCCGTTGTCGGCTTGTTGGAGTTGCTCCGATAATTTTTGGCATTTCTATCACTTGGTTGTTGAGTGGTGAAAGAATAGGTATCAAAACATGGAAATTTCATCGTTTGGTATCGTACAGGAAGGAACGAATAAATTTGATATAAAAGGCACGACACCCCCCTTTTCCCCCTTCTTTTTTATTTTCCCTTCTTCGATGGTATTTATCCTTTGCGTGTACTATAACAGCATCGCCTCTTAGTAGAACTGTACCGCGTTGTACACAATTATTGTTTCCCTGGGACGGGAAAACAGTGCATGAGCTCCCTTGATTCCATGCTGCACGTATCTGAGAGCTCTTTGAAGCTATTATTAGAGCAAGTTAGAAGACCGTAAAGGTCCGTAGTCTACCGCTTGAGTAGGCAATCGAGTTAAGATCTCCCGAAAGTCTAACAATGGTAATGGTCAGTAGTCAAAAGCTTCTACCAAAAAGTCGATACAACACGGTAAGACGAGCTCGAAAGACGAGCTTCTGATCAGGTTTGAGAGAAAGGAAAAAATGAAGAAAAGAAAAGGAGAAGAAGGGGGGGTGGGGTTGTTTAGAGAGCTGCTAGCGCGTGATATTGCAGTGAATAATAGGCAGTTCATTCACTGTCATACGGAAGCGAGTTTCTGGATTTGAGGGCGAGTCATGTAGTTAATACTAAATGATCTGTTTTTTGGAATTTTAGCGTAGAAGAAAAGGGGGTATGGAAACAGCCAGTATCTCAAATTAATTCGTATGTATATGATTCAGATATGGGTTACTATTTATATAGCATTGGCGATCATTCAAGTCATGATACTGATCCGCACTCACAGTCCAGACCCAGGCCCACGTTCAAGTCGGGACGGGTTAAAGGCCGGATGATTCTCGTGAATGAAGGTACTTCCAGGGAGCTCTAAAGGAGGGGCATGGCTGTCTGGGCGTACAGAAGTAGGCCTTGGACTGGGAGATAGGACTGTGGGTGGGGATTTAAAACCACGCCTTCGTCGCATAATAAGATGTCCTAAAGCGCCCATGAAGCAGACTCCACCAACGATGGAACCGATTATTATCCCGGCCATGGCACCGTTGCCTAGTCTTGATGACTCTTTGGTAGTGAGGTCGTATTTCATTGTGAATGTGAGATCGCTTATGAATGACATGTTGCCTGGAAGGCTTGGTATTGGAGTATAGCCTGTTTCCAGGGACGTGTAGCATGGGGTTTGTCCGCCAAAGTCTGTGGTGTATATCTGCCACTTTCTGTCCAGATATTAGTAACCCCACGAGAATGGCCAAGTTCGGGAATAAGGGTTTAGGATACTGACGAAGGACAGCATGCACTCGAAGTAGTAGTATAGTCGTGGGGGCAGACTGTAAGAAGCATCGGCTCCTCACCAGCATATGCGCAACATTTGTGGTCCTCCTGGCTGCATCCCATCCAAGGGTAGGCTGTTATATTTGCGTCTGCAGAGGCGGAACCGCTGGCGGATGCTAGCTTTGGGGATGTGCATGATCCCGTAAACATACTGACTCCGTTGAATGGGGCAACCTCTGCCGAAAGGCCATTAAATTTGGTAAGAGGAGATGCTGTACCAGCTATAGTAGGCGCTATGGCAGTAGTAGATGCAGAGGTGGGAGTCGAATTCGAAGTCGAAGTCAAAGTATTCATATTTGAACGCGTAGTCTTGATCGTGTCGGCCGCAAAGGTTACCAGCGCAGTGCCCTGTTCCGTCTTCCAGTCTGAGCGGCAGGAGAGTTCCGGCCCTGCTAAATTTTTGGTTATGTCCTTGCAGGCAGCCATTACAAACTGGTTTACAGCTGGGAAGGGTTAGCTTGTTATCAAATCTTGAAAATAAACGCTGTTGTTGAAGTGTGCACCCACTCTCCCAATCTTCAGACGCACACTCTTGATCGATGCAGCAAATTACAGCTTTCGTTAACCAATTGCGTGTGCAAACACAATATGTGTCAAGAATATCGCAATCATCTCGGACATCTATCGTGCTCCGCAAGCATTTCCTCTGAGAGTATTTAGTTCTTGCGCTACATACACCACGAAGGGCGCCCAGGAGGGACTTACGTAGCAATTGGGTACACTAGACTCCGGTTTTGCTACTATAGCACCTGAGAACACGAATAAAGCAAGTAAGGCCGATAGAAGGGGCGCCATACTGGCGGCTCTTAGGGAGACCTTAAAAGACACGGCAACGATAGAAAATCAGAAAAACGGGCATGAACAGGGTAGGGCCTAAGGAAGTTGGAGATAGAAGCCATCTCCTTGCGGCTTTCAAATGAGAAAGAGGTGCACAGGGTCGAGATAAATAGGACAAAGAAAACAAGTCAAGGCGTTCTTGCGGCTGTCTTCCGTTTTGGGCGACAAGTAGCAAACCGCCACCGGAAATGAAGACCTTTTTTGTCCGACATATTAGTAGGAACTCCCCCGCGAAGTTTGGTCACAATTTGGATGGTAAGCTTTTCCTATGTAGTTCGAATCTGCGGATTGTTTAATCGAACGCAGAATCTATTGTTTGGTTCGTATTGATAGGATGAATTCGGCCTCTTGGATGAGCCCCTTTTGGTTCTTCGAGGCGACTCCAACTAATGGAGAGAGGATATCGCGGGCGCGTCAACGGGAAGGGCTCCGGTTACCAGCGTAGGTTGTCGTTCTCTCGATAGAGAGCTGAGATGAGGTCTCGTCGATACCTAGGAGGTCATGTGATAGGGGTTATAATCTTGGAACTCAGGGGGAGAGTGCAAACCTATCAAACATGCTCATCGACATTTTTGGTGAAGCTTCCGGGGTTTTATTCATTTGTTTAACGGAGAAGCGATCATAATGGGCGGCAACGATGGACTGCAAGAGAAGACCTTTGTCTTAGTGACAGGCGCTAATAGGTATGTAACCCAATATCGCAATGCTTTTTGCGGAAGCTCACGTTGAAAGTTAGTGGTTTAGGCTTCTCCATCTGCTGCCGACTGATTGACGAATTCCTCTCCACACGGCCGGAGAACCGGTCATTGACTATTATATTTACGACGAGAAGCACAAGAAAGGGCGATGAGACATCGCGCCGCCTGAAAGACCACCTCCGGCGATCGGCTGGTGGTCGATCGGAGAGCGAGTCCCGAATCACACTCCAACCCGAGAATGTCGACCTTACGAATTTACTCTCCGTACGGGCTCTATCACGGAAACTCCTCACATCAACGCCAAAAATCGATTCTCTGGTGCTGAATGCCGGGATCGGGGGATTTACAGGGCTCAATTGGCCTAAGGCGGTCTATACTATTCTCACCGACCTCGTACATGCTTCGACATGGCCGTCATATAAGCTCTCCGATATAGGGGTTATGGGGAAGAAACAGACATCATCGCCTAAAGAGAGACCGCTGGGAGAAATATTCTGCGCGAATGTATTCGGCCATTACATGCTCGCCCACGGGCTAGTCCCATTGCTCTCCCGCGCCGAGAGCTCAGGTCGCATCATCTGGATATCGAGTCTGGAAGGGTTGGCAGAGAACTTCGACATCTCCGATATCCAAGGAATACGCTCCCCAACAGCCTACGAGTCCTCTAAACGCCTCACCGACCTCCTAGCACTAACATCTAACCTCCCCAGTACAGCCCCATGGGTCAACAACTTCCTCTCCAACCCCTCCACCGACACCTCCTCAGACCCTCCTTCCAAACCAAACATGTACGTAGCTCACCCAGGGATCTGCGGCACATCCATCGTCCCACTCATACTTCCCCTCCAATACTGCATGCTCGCTGCCTTCTGGCTAGCCCGAATGCTCGGCTCCCCCTGGCACGGCGTATCACCCTACGTCGGCGCCCGCGCCCCCGTCTGGCTATCCCTCGCCACACAATCCGCCCTGGACACCGCTGAATCCGCGTACTCGCGTCTCGGCGGTGGGAAGGTGAAGTGGGGGTCTGGGTGTGATCGGTCAGGGAGGGATTTTGCTGCGAGCACGGAGGTTGATGGGTGGGGGCATGGTGGGGTTGTTGGTGGGTTTGCGGTTGAGGAGGATAGGTTGAGGAGGAGGAGGAGGGGTCAGGAGGATGTTAATGATGAGAAGAAGGTGGAGTTTGAGGAGATGGGGAGGGAGTGCTGGAGGGAGTTGGAGGCTTTGAGGGTTGAGTGGGAGGGGATTCTTGATGAGGAGGAAGCGAAGAATTGAGTCGTTTCGTATTTTCGGGATACCATAGTTCGTTCTATCTTTAGAGACGTTTAGACAAGACCAGTCACTAATACTAATACCAAGGGGACTTAGTCAGCGTGTTCAGATCTAGATGAGAATCTTCACGATATATTCTTCTTATTATATTCTCTCCGTGTCTCTAACGAGCCTCTTCTCTTCTTGTCTTCATCTTCGTCTTCTTCGTCTATCTACATCACCCTAGCATATAAACTCGAAAGCAAAAATGAAAAAGCGACCCCATCCTCCTTGAGTGGCGACAATCCACCGAGTCTATGATCCAAAAATAAACAAAAAGAAGAATTAAAAGCAAAATGGAGGAGGATCGAAAGGGGCCGAATTATTAAACGATAAACGGGGCTGAAACGAAACGTTTTGCAAATGAACAGCGGATGGAACGCAAGAAAGAAGAACCGAACTGGCAAGCCAAAAAGGGGGTTTGATCTTTCCACCTCCAGGGTTTTGAGATGACAACGGATGAGGCACCGCTACCAAGAAAATTGGAATGGGGGGTTCTTTTCGTATTTATAGAAACGACGCAGACGCAGACTAAGGCAAGCAAAACACATTAAATAGGCGTCTTGACGGAGAGGTGAAGGTGTGGGTTGGGTCATTATAAACGGAGTTGAATGAGAATCGAATGAAGATATGGTTTTTTTGAAAGAAAAGTATTATAGGGGTAGAATGGAGAGAAAGGGGAAATCCCTTTTTTGCTCTTTGCGCTGTGATATTAATGCTGGCTATGGGTATGGTCATAGCTGACAGCATCAAAGGCTTTGAACAACACAACTCCGATCCATGCACCTAAAGAACTAAGGGGAAAAGGGGAAAGAGGAAGAGTAGAGATGCGGATGACGGCGTCAGGAGGTCATTACATGATGATGGCGGGAACTGTTGCATTTGTTAGTTGGAAACTTGTACCCCGAGTGGGGATAGCTTTGCAAGGGCTTACCATCAACATTCTGTTTGATGCTCTTATGAGGGAGAACGGAGCCTCCATTCACATACACCTCGTCACCAATGGTAACATCATCACCGAGGACGGTGACGTTTTCCAATCGAGCCCACTTGCCGACGGAGCTGTTCCAGCCCACAATCGTAGACTTGATCCAAGCGTGGTCCTTGACCTTGCTGTTTTCTAGGATAACACAGCGCTGCAGCCGCACACCATCGCCGACCACAACGTTTGGCCCAATGGTCACATTAGGGCCAATGCGACAGTTCTTTCCAATCTTGGCCGATGGGTCCACCAGTACGTTACCTCCGTAAACGTAGGGTTCAGTCATTGGGCATAGTGATTTGGAGTTGCGTTTGGCGAGGGAAGAGAGGTATAGACATGTTCCACTGAGGAAATCTTTCGGTTGTCCGACGTCCATCCAGAAACCCTCAAGGTCATATGAATGGAGTTGGCCGTCCTTGCAGATCGCGGGGAAGGTCTCCTGCTCAATGGAGGTGGGGCGAAGTTCAATGCGGTTTAGGACGCTCGGGTTGAGGATGTAGATACCGGCATTGATGCGGTTTCCAACGAATTCGACGGGTTTCTCTACGAAGCGGTCGATGCGCGAGTTGTGATTTGGCTTGTGCACCACTACACCGTATTTTGACGGTTCCTCCACCTTTGTTACAACAATGGTTCCCTCATCGCCGTGGCTCTTGTGGAAAGCGGCAAGCTCTTTAAATGGATATTCGCAGATAACGTCGGAGTTTAGGACGAAGAATGGGGAGTCGTCTTTGCCTAGGATCTTCTCTGCGAGCTTCAGGGGGCCGGCGGTGCCTAGGGGCTCAGACTCGAGGGAGAATTCGATGTTTACACCATATTGCTCTTCATACTACATGATCGCATTATGGTAAGTGCTTGCCCGTTGCATATGTAGGGAGCGGAGTTGGCCGAAGCCCTTGGTATCGTACCTTCTTCAAAGCTGCGACCATCATATCGGGTCGATAGTTGACAGCCAGCACAATATCCGTGACACCTGCAGCAGCCAGACTCTCTACTTGGTGGAGAATCATCGGTCTGTTCGCGAACTCCACGAGGGGCTTGGGGAGTGTGAGGGTCTACGTACGGCGGTCAGACATTTGTCGCGCGAAAAAGCTCAGGATTTTGCGATTTACTCACCAGAGGTCGCAACCTCGTGCCGAAGCCTCCAACAAGAATGAGAGCTGTAGCGCAATGAAGTATTAGTAAATGGCAAGAAGCGACCCCCTCGTTTTCAATGGGGAGTGTTGAGCTTACCCTTCATGATTGTATAAGTGAGTAGTTTTTAATGGGAAAAAACAGCTGGTTTCAGGAGGTAATGGAGAAGAGATATAATTTCGTGACGATGCGCGGAATTAAAAGAAGTAAAAGAATTAAATGGTAGGCGGGATGAAGGGAAACCAAAGATGTTGTTGTCAAGGAGAAGGAGGGAAGAAGAAGTGGTGATGTGGTTGTTGAGGTGTTGGTTGTTCAAAGTTTTGAGCTTGCAAAGGGGCAGAAAAGAGAGAAGAGGGAGAGAAAGCGAAACAACGAAGCTTGTGGCTGAGAGAAGTTTTAACAAGGAACAAGCAACCACCTCGAAAGGCTTAGTGAGATTAGTTTAAAAGGCACAAGGGATATTTTATGGACCGTAACTGGAGAATATCGTGGAGGGGGCTGTCTGAGATGTCACTTTTCCCTCTATTAGCGCTGCGAAGTGACAACGTGACACTTAGATCAACGGGGAATCGTTAGGGGGTTGCAGTCAATCATTGAGGCTTTGCCGTGTTTCTATGAATATCCCCGTTTTTAAGAGTTCTTGACCCTTTTTACTTCTTCTTCACTTGCTCTGATGCTCAATGGATTGGATCTATGTACTTCTGCGGGAAAGGGACTCGAAACCTTTGACGGGTGTAACTGCTCCACCGACGCAGTCTGGTTCATCCAGGATTCAGCCTGAGGGCAATGTTCAATGTCTCACAATACAGAATAACGTTCTTGCCACGGACCAGAGTACGAAGAAAAGAATGCAGGATCACGAGGCACAAGCACAAATCTCGTCAACGTTCCTTGCACGCTCGATACTAAAATGGCTCGCCACAAGAGTCGGTGTGTCTTGACGGTGTGGAATTAGAGATCATAATTGGACCGCCAGCAGAAATCAACCTGGGGTAATTTGTGAGTGACCCCAATCACTGAGTCTCTCTCACTGTGTGTCTGGTGGAAGAAGGGGTTTTCCCATGCGGCCAACGGGATGCGTTCCCTCCTCGGCGTTCTCGTAAGTATTTGAACCAACGAAATCCATGATCCAGTCCCTGACTCTCTGGATCTTCAACATGTATTGATCGGAATGGTAAGCGGCATTGATCGCATTGGTTGAACATATCCCACCCTGATCGGAAGAGTCCAGAGGACGTCGATGCAGTAGATCGATTTTGGTCAAATCCCTTCTCAAACTTTGCCCGTGTACCTTATCCCTGAACGAACTCAGTGCGACAGTTCGAAGAAGAATGATATCCCGCGGGCGAATGTGGCTGAGGGATTCCTCGAGCCCATCTGCAGGCTTCGAGTCCTGCTCGGTTGGTTGCAGCCAGAACGTGATCCCGAATCCTGATTTTGTTTCATCCGCCGTCACCATCTCTACAATGTCCATTTCCCGTCCCCATTGACGAGTCTTAATCCGCCGTCGCGGGTAGATGCTGATCACAGTGACGATCAAGTTCACTGTCATCGTCTGTGGGTTGATCGAGCGGAGATATGCTGCATTGGGGATCTCCACAAGATCGCTCAAGTGCCCAAGGAATGAGGGAAGGCAGGGTTCGGGTGATTGATGTCTACCATCGATACCCCGCTCCATCGACTCGGTAGTGCTATTATTCCAGTAACTATCCTCAAGAGATTCCGTTCCAAAAGACATGGATATTTGAGACGATGGGACATCTTCATGTATAGCGAACGAGTGGTCATAAAACTGGGACAAATCCTCCGACGCTTCAAAAGAAGGTCCACCATCGGCTGCTCTTGAGGTAGATAAAAGGGGATCTGTGGCTGCGAAGAAGCTTGTCTCCTCCGCAAAGAATGCCTCATCTTCTCGAGCAACATGGCTAAATGCGGTGGGCGGTTTAAGAACGCGCCATCTCACGGACGATGTATCGGGAGAGGTCGGGCGTCCCCCCCTAAAGCAAGGAAGTACGCTTTGGGAAAGCTCCTCCTCGTCCCATCGTAGAGAACTAGACAATGGAGCCCCAGTTAAGATGGTAACCTTCTTGGTAGACATCCGAGCGAGAGGGCTGAGCAGATCAGGTCATTTTAGGTTGCTGAGGCTGCCATGTTCATAATCGTGAGCTTAAAAGCACTATTATCTCAAATAAACCTCAATTGACCCCAATCAGATCGATGATGAACGGTATGAAGTCGGATTTGAGTAAATTCAACTGGATATAAATAGGCTTCCCACTGCGATCGATCCACGTGACTTATAGATTCGGGAAATCCCGTGACCTCTCTGAGATTTTTCCGGCCGGAACTTCGGTACGGAAAGGCAAACAAGCCAAGTTGGCAATAACGCTAAAGTGAAATTCGCCGCATTGTCCTCAAATTCAACAGTCAAGGATGTCTATCAATCGATTTACCCACTTGATGATGCCTTCTACACTTTGTTTCGATTGAAAGTGATATCGAGAAAAAACTAATCGACGTTTCATAATTGCCTGATTGCCCCTTTTCTTTGTTGCGGCCGAGCGCCGCTGGAATTCTCGGCAATATGGCGTTCCAGGTTCCCGTCAGTTTGACGGTAAGTGAATGCTCCCTGAGAACATATATCTTTCACATGGAGGTAGAAAGATCACTGATTACCATTCTACAACTCTTTAGAACGCTGCGACGCTGTCTTCAGAAATGTTACCGTCAATCTCGTCCTCGTTGAGGACCGTGAACCGTCGCGGATTCGCCCAACGACGGACTTTCGGAAACTGTGCGGCGGTATGTTGGAAACCTCGTTCTAGGCCTTTGCATCTTTATGATGCTAATATAACACAGAGATCATCCGAGAGAGCTTTTCCCCAGAACACGTTACGAACGCCGTCAGGTTCATCTCACCCCGGTCTACCCATCCTGATGGCTGCTCGCCCATACTCCACCATATCTTCCTTAGCACTTACCCGCCTACGCCCGGTATCGCAGTTAAATAATGTACCCGTGGTTCATCAGAAGAGACTATTATTTGGAGGAGCTTCTCAAAACCTTCTTGCACACGTCGAGAAGACTGCCAACAACAACCCAAATAGTGTTTCTGCGCAGAATGCCTTCTACTCCGCTTTACTACGCGCCAACATGCCCGCAATTGTTATTGAAAGATATCGAAGTGGTCGATTTGCCAACAACTCGGTCACTGAGTCCATATACCTGAAGGCTGTGCAAAAGGTTGGAGGTCTTGATGCAGCGTCAGGATATTCCATGCAGAATAATAGTGGTCTCAACAATGAGCAACTGCAGGCAATCGGCCAGGCTGCAGCTGCGAGCAGTCAGGGAAGTCAAAACGGAATGGCAACTAAACAAACCGGTACCGGTGCCAAAGAAGCTCCCCTCTATGTAGTGGTTGAGGAGTCGTTGGGAAGTACAGTGTTTCGATGGGTTAAGTTCCTGCTCTACTTTGGTGTCGTAACCTACTTCGCCCTAATCCTCGTCTCAATACTTGTGGAAACGACCGGTGTCCTGAAAAATGTTCGAGGTTCGCGAGATAATGAAGCGAAGCCTGAACACCAGACCGTGCGATTCAGCGATGTCCATGGATGTGATGAGGCTAAAGACGAATTACAAGAGCTAGTTGAATTCTTGCTCAACCCCGAGCGATTCTCTTCCCTTGGTGGAAAACTACCCAAAGGTGTTCTCCTAGTCGGTCCCCCAGGAACTGGTAAAACGTTGTTAGCTCGTGCTGTCGCTGGAGAGGCCGGTGTCCCATTCTTCTACATGTCTGGTTCCGAATTCGACGAGGTATACGTGGGAGTGGGAGCCAAACGGGTTCGAGAACTCTTCACGCAGGCTCGCAGCAAGTCTCCTGCAATCATCTTTATCGACGAACTGGATGCCATTGGAGCTAAGAGAAATGAAAGGGATGCGGCCTATGTGAAGCAGACTCTTAATCAGTTGTTGACCGAGCTCGACGGCTTCTCGCAGACTAGTGGAGTTATCGTCATTGCCGCTACCAATTACCCTCAGCTTCTCGACAAGGCTCTTACCCGGCCTGGACGATTTGATCGGAATGTCAGGGTTGATCTTCCCGATGTTCGAGGACGTGTTAGCATTTTGAAGCATCATATGAAGGATGTCCAGATCAGCACTGAGGTAGATGCTGCCGTTATTGCTCGTGGAACTTCTGGGTTTTCAGGTGCCGATCTAGAAAATCTTGTCAACCAAGCTGCTGTACACGCCAGCCGCAACAAGCAGACCAGAGTTGGTCCCAAAGACTTTGACTGGGCCAAGGATAGGATCATGATGGGAGCTGAGGCCCGAAGCCGTGTTATCCAGGACAAGGACAAGCTTATGACCGCATACCATGAGGCTGGGCATGCTCTTGTTGCCTACTTCTCCCCAGCGGCCACGCCGCTATACAAGATCACCATTGTGCCTCGAGGCATGGCACTGGGTGTTACACACTTTTTGCCAGAGATGGACATTGTTTCAAGAAACTACACTGCCTACTTGGCTGATATTGATGTTTCCATGGGTGGTCGAGTTGCTGAGGAGCTTGTCTACGGCCCAGACAAGGTCACAAGCGGAATCCAACAGGTATGTATTCATTTTCTATTCCATTACTTTTCTCAACAGTAACTAATTCCTTAACAGGACATCCGACAAGCCACTCAAACTGCATTCGCCATGGTCACCCAGTTTGGATACTCCGATAAACTAGGCAACGTCGACCTCGCCTCAGATTATGACAGCTTGTCGTCGGAAACCAAGCAGGCCATCGAGATAGAGGTACGTCGTCTCATCGAAGAGGCACGTAATCGCGCCACCAACATCCTCACCGAGAAACGGGCCGAGTTGGAGCTCCTCACCAAAGCTCTCGTGGAGTACGAGACCTTGACCAAGGATGAGATGGAGAAGGTGTTGAGGGGTGAGAAACTTGAGAAACTCGAGGTTCTAGCCCAGACACCAATCAAGCTACCAGAGGGGATGCTAGTACCCAGCTTAAATCAGTCGACTGGTAGTAACCCTGCTCAGTCAAAGTGAGGACTGGTCTATCTGCAGCCTTTCTCTCTATATTCTCCAATCCTACTAGAACTTATGGGCATATGCAAGAGTTTCTGCAAAAAGTTTTCTGGTGCGGCATTTCCTTCGAGGCTTACAGTACTGGTAGTGGAGCGTCTTCAAATATAACATCTTCCTTTCTTTATTCCCCCTCCCTCAATAGCTAGCTTTTCATATCTCATTTTCCATTACTCTATTCTCCTTGTGTCTACAAACAGTACACCCATCCTCTCTCCACGCTAGTGCATCATTGCAAGCCTTTTCCTATATATCTGTTCTTCTCTTTTTTTCGGTATCTTCCCCCCGGACACTTCTCTTCCTTGGAAAGAAAGTGCATGTGTTAGTAGTAGAGTAGTGTATACATAACAAATATCCATTTTAACAACCGCAACAGTGATCTTAGGGGGTCTAGATGTATGAATCCCACTCAGTGACTCAGTTCATCGAACGATTTCGGCGAGACATCCGAGATCCAAGCTCCATGCACTTGTCTCTGCTTTCGAACCTCGTGATCCTCAAAAAAGTATGTAAGACCAGTATCTGATCCCCTCGGCCTGCTCACCCCCGAAAGACACAGCTAAACCCATCAATTAACAAACCCATCCCACTAGCGTCCAAGGAAAAATTAATATACAAACCCCTCTCCCACATCAGCAACCTCAGACAAGGAAGAAGCCCAGACCCAAGTCGATCAACCTCATTACTTTCTCCTTCCCGTTAGATCTGATCTTCAGTCAGAAGCATGTCTTACTTTCTCATCTTCCGCCTTAGTCAGTGAAGACATGGAAGCTCTTGCCTGCTCTTCTCTGCACGTTCTTTGACTTGGGTTTGATTTGTCTCGGTTTTTACTATCTTAAGACATCGTTCGGATGTTTTGCCCCGCCTCGGTTTCCGTAAGTGACGTAGCTGGTTATGGGGACAAGTGGGAGGTGACTTAATTGAGAGTGAGAATAGAGACAAAAGTGGCGGGTTCCGGCGGGGTGTGGATGATGGCGCTGAGACATGAGGAGAGGGAGGAAGAGGTATAAATTGATGTATACAGCTGCTCGTTCTCTTCTGCTGTCTGGAAATAAAAGCATTGAACATTTTGAAAAGCATCCCGCCTTTAATAGAACGCATTGAGCTTCCAGCGTTTCGTCACTACGCAAATAGATCTATACCTATCTCAATCCTACCTCTTCCCTCAAAATGAAGCTCGCCATCATCTCTCTCATCCTCCCTCTCGTGGCCCTCGCCCAAAACACCGCCAGCATCTCCTACGACACCGTCTACGACAACCCCTCCCTCGACCTCCTCACAACCTCCTGCTCCGACGGCAAAAACGGCCTCGTAACAAAAGGCTACAAAGTCGCCAGCGACCTCCCCTCCTTCCCCAACATCGGGGGTGCACTCAGCATCCCGGGCTGGAATAGCCCCAACTGCGGGAAGTGCTATGGGATCACGTTTGAGGGGAAGACGATCTATGTGACGGCGGTGGATAAGGCGGTTGGTGGGTTCAATCTTTCGAAGAAGGCGATGAATAACTTGACGGGCGGGAGGGCAGAGGCGTTGGGGAGGGTTAATGCGCAGTATTTTCCGGCGCAGAGAGCGAAGTGTTATTCTTGAGGATGGGCGAGAAGGAAGGTTTGGTTTGATCGTACCTTCTTGAACTCGAACTGGAGCATATATAACAAAGCTTAATGTTAATGAGATGATATTCTATGATTTACCTGTCAATTCCAGTTTGTTCTTGTCTTCGGCAACCAAAGCCCTGGATGATAAAAGTCTCAGTCACGTCGGAGGGTTGATATGAACGGTCTCTGGATGACTTTATTTGACGGCCCTGCGAAGAATCAGCATCGAGTTGCCTAAACAAGCCATGAATAAATTATCTCGGTCCCCAGATAGAGGAACCATCAGGCTTTCCTTCATCGATCGATCTGAAATCGCGAGTTTGATATCCACGATAAAAGCTAGTATGACTAACCAAAACCCTCGACTAAAAAATCAGCTCAAAGGCGGTGAAGCAGTTCTACTAATAACCTGTCTTTTCTCGGATCGTCTTGTATGTTAGTGGAAGGCGGTCAGAAACATATACGGCAGAAAAGAACCGGGCCGGAGCCGGAGAAAGGAGATGCCCCTCCATGATCTCGATTGACCCTGAGATCGGAAAAATAATAAAGTCGTTTAAAAGAGCCATTGAGTCACCCAAATATTTGACGAAAGCAATAGAAAACTTTTTACACCTTTGGAAACATCACCTCCATCTCAATGGCAGCTCAAGAACAAAAACCCACCGCGGGGAAGTTGTGGGGTGGTCGTTTTTCAGGTACGGTCTGATCTCAATGAGCAAACAAAACACCTTGATAGCTAAACCAACACTGACTCCAGGCGCAACCGACCCGTTGATGGTCGCCTATAACGAATCCATCTATTTCGATCGTGCCTTTTACTCCCAGGACATCGCTGGGTCCATCGCATTTGCTCGCGCCAACATTGGCACAGGGATCCTTACACAGGAGGAATTCCAAGCCATCGAGAAGGGGTTCGAGCAGATCAGGAAGGAATGGGAGACCGATACGTTCAAAATCGTTCCGGGCGCGGATGAGGATATTCATACGGCGAATGAGCGTCGGTTGGGGGAGATCATTGGGACGGGGATTGCCGGGAAGCTTCATACGTAGGTAGGTCACTTATGATTATGAGGCTCAGGGCTAAATAGTTGGATAGAGGTCGGAGTCGCAATGACCAGGTTGCGACTGATCTGCGACTATATCTTCGTGATGAGCTTCGGGAGATCGAAACACTCTTGATCGAATTGCTGAATGTTATCACTGAGCGGGCAGAGGCGGAAATTGATTATCTGATGCCAGGCTATACCCATCTTCAGCGGGGACAGGTGATTCACGCTATTGGAGACATTGATTGTGCTGCTTGCTAACTAATTTCTAGCCCGTTCGATGGAGCCACTGGATGCTGAGTTACGGCATGGCATTCGCTACAGACCTGGAGCGATTGCGTGAGGTTATTAAACATGTCAACAAGAGCCCTCTCGGCTGCGGTGCTCTTGCTGGGAACGCATTTTCAATCGATCGAGTAGCAATGGCTAAAGAGCTCGGCTTCGACGGCCTAGTCTACAATAGCATGGCAGCCGTCGGGGATCGGGATTATATCTTGGAAGCGATGCAGTGGGGCTCGACCTTTATGCTGCACATCTCCCGCTGGAGCGAGGATCTTATCCTCTACAGCTCGGCTGAGTTTGGGTTCGTTCGGTTGGCGGACGCGTTTAGCTCTGGCAGTAGTTTGATGCCCCAGAAAAAAAATGGTAAAATTTACCCTGTTCTTGACGAGTTTCCTGAAATTCAGCTAATTCCTATTTTTAGCTGACTCACTTGAACTACTTCGTGGCAAATCTGGTCGAGTTTTTGGACAGATGGCCGGATTAATGATGAGCATTAAGGGAACCCCATCAACTTACAACAAGGATCTACAGGAGAGTGTTGAGCCAATGTTTGGGTGTATCAAGACTCTAAAAGACAGTCTAATGATCGCCGGCCGAGTCTTATCCACATTGACAACGTTCCCGGATAAGATGTTGGCTGCACTTACCCCTGACATGCTGGCGACTGACCTTGCCGAGTATCTAGTCAGGAAAGGTACGGCCCCTTCCTTTACCCTAGAAAGTTTACCAATCCAGCATTTCACTAATCGTTCAACCAGGCCTCCCCTTCCGCGAAACCCACCACATTTCCGGCCGCGTAGTCGCCCTCGCAGAAAAAGAGGCCATCCCCATGGACAAATTAACCCTGGAGCAACTCCAAGCCGTGGACAGCAGATTCGGATCCGACGTCTTGGATGTTTTCAACTACGAGCACTCTGTTGAGATGAAATCTTCGACAGGTGGGACTAGCAAGTCTGCCGTTCTGGAGCAGATTCAGATTTTAAATAATCTCGCAAAAGAGGCTTAGATTTATTTTTTATGTTTAGAGAAGAAGAAACGGAATGAATGATAATGCGATAGGGATATGGAGCATTTTTTGACGCTTAAGCTTTCTCATCCTATATACTTCTCGGGGTTACAGACATCTTTATCTACTTTAACCTTATCTTCTAGAAACCTTCCCCCAACAGCCAGCCAGCCACCGCCGTCAAAGATGAGGTGCGCCCTCCCGGCAAACCTCGAGTTCCACCACATGAGCCTATCCGCAACCCCACAACCACCCTTATCCGAGTAAACGTGTAACCTTCGGCCATGCAGTAACCACCAGTCACAGCTTCAACACAAAAAACCCGTTGAACTCGGAAATCCCATCGGAGATCATGAAAAACTTTATTCTTGAGCTCTTCCGGGTATAGGTGATACTTAGTCAGGGGAAGCTGGTACTTATCTCCCGCCCCCCCGGCGCAGTAATAGTAACAGTTTCACCCCGAGTAACCTTCCCTACCGCGTAGCTAAGATTTGATTACCCCAATGCACAGACAGCACAGCCCATTCCTCTGGAGAGGGGCGTGTGTGGGTTTGTGGGGATCCATCCGTATTCCTATTCTTATTACTAGTAGTATGAACAGTGCCCTTGCTCCTTAAAATAAAGTCACTATCTCTAACACTGCTTGTGGGGATTTTGTCTTGGTTTATGAGTTTTATTTTTCTCTCTCGCGGTGTTGTATCGGGTTATCCATAGCTGGGGATGAGGGAAATGCCTGATGGATGTTTTGGGGGGGTTATGCCTAAGGGAGGTATGGAGTAATTAGAAAAAGAGTTGATAATGGCGTAGATTGTATATCTTGGGCATATATCACGGCTTTCTCGGCAAGGCAAGTCGGTACAAGTTACAAACATTCGCTCGCGTCCAAAATTCTAGACAAGCCGAAAGGAGATGGGAAGAGAAAACCCAGCGTCTCACGCGGAAAAAAAGATTTCTAATATTGCAATGGGCCCCCCCAAGTACATACGCGTCCCGTCCCCAAACTCATCAACAACGGCATCAATGTGGATATCAAGCACGTCTGCAGTTGAGATGTTGATATTTTCTTTTTCGAGCCTTGTCGAGAAACTTGAAAGAAGAATAACATATTATCAGATGGGAGGTCAAAGCGAAGGAAGGTCGGCACGGGTTTGGCTGACTTGACTTGCATTTTGATGTCTTGGCGGTCAAAACCTTATTCTCACATTGTCTTTTTTTTATCTCCGCTTATCCGCAGGGCTTTTCCACGGGGAGAGGGATGGAAATGCCACAGAGTTGACGCGATGGGTTTTGAAGCTCTTTTATAAATCACCTATCGAAAGGGGATATGTAGAGGCGACCTCTTCAATCAACTATCCGCGCTACCCAGCACGGCCTACTAGTAAGGTTGAGCTGTGTTCCTCGGTATAATCCAAAAAATATATATATCAGACCTTTCGGTTAACTTAAACCCGACCTCGACGTGAGACCAACTGAGGTGTTGCTGAAGACGTGATTATTCTCATGTCACTAGTGGGCAATGTGCCGTCACTCCGTTCCCCCAAATCCAAGGATAGGGGAAAGAGTACGTCGTGGCCGACACCGGATTTCTAGCTTGGCTGGAACTGGTGGAGACAGACAGAACAGCCAGCATTATTTCCATGTTCTAGAGCGTCTTTCTCTCATAAGCAGGCTGAACATATGCACTGATTCAGGTCTCACATAAAAAACTCGTCTCATCTCCGAGCCAAACAGGGGCCAAGAGCAAGAACCGGACGGAACCTTCGTGCGGGAAACATCTGCACCGAATTTTGGTGTGAACCCTGAGGACGCCACAAGCGGGTGGTCCAGGAGGTTTAAATATACCGAGGAGCCGAAGGCAGGATATATAAAGAACGAACACACTTCCTTCACACTTCCTTCACACTTCCTTTGCAACGAAATTCCACGCCTCATGAGGTCAAGTGATGCCTTTCTAATTTGCTGGCCCTTCTGGCCCGCGAATGTTGGTAGGAACCAACTTCTGGGTGAGGGTCTGGTGGAGTAGTCTCTATGTGGGTTTCTTGTCGTGTGTTCATAAATAAAACACCGTACGCACGTGGACATGTGTGATTTTCGCTTCCTTCTGTGGAGCTCTCTCACTCCACTCCATGACTTTTTGATGTGATCTGAAATTAGAACATTGGGAAGGGCATTGCCTGCGGTAGGAGGTCAGGTAGGTCAACGCTATGGGAAAGACACACATATATTTCTTCTGAACCGCAAACACGGAATACGTATACTCTTCTGTGGAGGTATCTTTAGATATCTCCAACACATGCCCACAAGAACAATGCGCCGAGATCGTCTAATTTGGAGCAACCGACTGGGGTAAACTTTAAACATTTTAACGTTAAGGGAGAGTGAGTGGTGGCTCTCACCCACCTGTGCCGATCTTCTCACGGTCCCTTATATTGGGCGTGAGGGAGGGGAGGCAGGAAAGGAGAGTTCCATGGCAACTTGGCAGAACACGCAATTGAATCTGTCTCATTCGAAAATGGGAGGTTTATCGAGGTTAATCGGTTATCGTCATATGCGTCTTCCTTCTTCGCGTACTTCGTACAGGGATACTCGTCTCTGATCGCACAATGAACCTGGGGAAAGGCAATGCTGATCGGTTTTTCTCCTCACCACTAAGAATAGGAATGTTGCGATGTTCATCTTGGTGGCCCAAGACATATTTGTGGAGTGAAGGACGGTTGTCCGAACGTAGCATCACGATGGCAGAGAGATGTTTTCTCGATCACGACTCGATGGTGGGGTTGTTCTGCGAGGAAGTAAAGATGCCCCGCACGATGGGGGTTCAGTTTATCAGAATTATTCAGAATCGTGATTATTTTTTGACGGAGAAATTGATCGCGAAGGTCGAGCTCGGGGAGTTTTGACAGCAGCGAGAGAAGCAGCAAAAGAAGACGGAGAACCTCCACAGAAGGCGCAGTTTGGGTTTATCCGCTTTTTTTTCTTTCTTTTCTTTTTTCTTTTCTGGCGATATTTCTTCCGTCAACGTGATCATCAACTGTTTTCTCTTTCTCTCTCACTCTTTCTGTTGTCTCCGCGTCTCTCTCCATCTCCCTTGCCCTGCTCTTTTCTCTCTCTCTTCCTTGTTCGGAGGTACGACATCCTGCATAACATTAACAGACACTCTATTTTCTCCTTATTGCCCCTCTCTTCCTTCCGTACTACGGCGTGTGGAGAATTCATCGGACATTGTTGGTACCTTGCTTTGCTTGCTTCTCTGGGCCAGGGCTGTGGTACTACTGGACCTTTGTTCTCTTGCTTGCTGCCACAGTTGTTGTTGTGTGGAGCTTATACTTCTACCCATAGATAAAAAGGGTGTCTTTTTTTCTGTCCCTCACCATCTCTTCCTACATGTTTCAACGTTCCCTCGCAGTGGTTTCTAGGAGTCGACCTCATTATCACTGCTGCTTATCCTCGACGTATCCCCTCAAGGGAAAAGTACAACTACTACATACTACTTCTGCAACAGCTTCGTCAACATCGTACTCATCTACTACAACTACAACTAGACATAGAAAGAGAAGAAGGACCGTAACTCATCATCACCGTCACCCCTCATCCTCCATCTCCCATTCTGCACCAGTATCATCACCATCACCACTGTCCCCCCACTCTCACCACCACCACTATCACAATCACACCTATCAACTGCAACATCCTCCCTCTACGATCTCTCCTCTCCATACATCTGCACATCCCTTGTCGGCGATGTCCACGGACCCTGCGTCTACACCAAATCAGGCCAAACAGACGGGCGACGCCTCGACGGATGGGACTCCTGCCGCTTCTGCATCTACCCCAAACCAGCAACAACAATCCGCTGGCAAAGATCTGAAAGACCGCTACATCGGTTCCATCGACCAAGGTACCACCAGTTCGCGATTCATCATCTTCAATGGTCTCGGTCATCGCATTGCCACGCATCAGGAGGAGTTCACTCAATTGCATCCACATTCAGGGTGAGTTTGTTTTTTTTTCGGTTGCCCCTCCTTCTGCTGCCCCTCCTGCATCGTTTCTTCCCTACTTACATATACGGGGTTGGATTTTCGCGCATGAAAAAAGAAATGTGAAGGATTCCAACGGATTGCTGACGTATTGGTTGGAAATAGATGGCATGAACAATACCCGCATGAGCTCGTGAGCTCAGTCGAGAGATGCATTGAGGGCGCGGTCAAGAAGTTCGTGGAACTCGGGCACTCGAAATCGGATATCGAAGCCGTGGGAATCACCAGTCAACGAGAAACTACGATCGTGTGGGACTGGGAAACAGGGAAGCCCCTCCATAATGCGATCGCGTGGCCAGATACCCGTACCAAGTCCCTCGTTCGGGAGTTGAAGCAGAAAGAAGGTGCTGATGATATACCGAACTTGTGCGGGCTACCCCTGTCAACGTACCCCTCCTCCATCAAGCTAGTCTGGCTTCTGCAGAATTGCCCGGAGGTGAAGCAGGCCTATGATGAGGGTCGATTGGCCTTTGGTACCGTCGACACTTGGCTCCTGTATAATCTGAATGGGGGAGTGAAGAGCAAAATCTACGCTACAGATGTGACCAATGCATCAAGAACGATGTTTGTGAACTTGTACGACCTGAAGTATGACGAGACCCTGCTCAAGTTCTTCGATATCGATAGATCCAAAATCCGATTACCGGAAATCGTACCTTCATCCGATGGTGAAGCGTTTGGAAGCTTCGCTGGCGGTGCGTTGGAGGGTGTTCGCATTACCAGTTGTCTAGGCGATCAGTCCGCTGCACTGGTGGGTCACTGTGCATTTACTCCTGGAACCGCAAAGAATACCTACGGCACTGGATGTTTCCTTCTCTACAATGTTGGCGAGACGCCTGTCATTTCAAAACACGGTCTCCTTGCGACTGTCGCCTTCCAACTTGGGAAGGAGCGAAAGCCAGTATATGCACTGGAAGGGAGCGTCGCTGTGGCCGGTAGTGGTGTCTCATTTTTGATGAACAACATGGGCTTCTTCCGAGATTCTCGCAAGGTCAGTGAGGTTGCAGCAACGGTCGAAAACAGTGGAGGGTGCGTATTTGTCACAGCCTTCAGTGGGTTGTTTGCTCCTTACTGGATCGATGATGCCAAGGGAACAATATGTAAGTCATCTCCCGCTCCCTCCAGCCTTACTTCCCCTCCACACCCACGTATATTTGCTATGCAGTAATATAGGCTGTTTCTGAAACTGACCTATCATCTACAGTTGGTATCACCCATCACACTCAACGTGGACACATCGCGCGCGCAACCCTCGAGGCTGTTTGTTTCCAAACTAAGGCCATCCTGGATGCTATGAAACTCGACAGTGGACAAAAGTTATATGACCTTGCGGTGGATGGTGGCATGAGTAACTCTGAGGTCTGCATGCAGGTGGGTACCCGTTTACAACCCCGTTTAGATCCCTGGGGTTCCCCCCACGCTTGTTGAAGATTTCTGACCGTTGAGATACAGACACAAGCCGATATTATCCAGATCCCTGTCGAACGGCCAGCGATGCATGAGACTACCGCTCTTGGTGCAGCAATCGCGGCAGGGTTCGCGATCGGCATCTGGAAAGACTTCCACGAACTCAAGGAATCGAACCGCGCCAATCGGACCGTGTTCTACCCCCAGTGGACTGAGCCGGAAAGTTCAAGGATGTATAAGAGGTGGTCCAAAGCGGTCGAAATGTCTCGAGGCTGGTTGGACCAGAGTGAAATCGAAGCGTTATAATCTTAATATATGATACGTTCAGCGCTTGGGGAATATTTTGGGGTATTTTTATAATTTTGGAGCCTTTCTTCCGCCTTCCTGTCTTGATATACTATTTTCACCTTGTTTGCTTTTGGAATGTAACAGAACTTTTGGATACCCACCTTCATCCCCGTATATATATACTCCTATATATATGCTTGCATGCATACATACACCCTGTGTATATGCTCGATAGCGATTTCCTATGCGCGTCACCATTAATCCCCGTAAATGCTTGCATGTTGACCCCTCCATCCCGCGAAGTTGACGAGATTGATATATACTTTTGAGCCCTTGTCTAGTGTCTTTGATTCCCGCTCCTGGTCGGCTCGACCCAATTTTGACTCTTGAGGTCATTGGTGTATCTTTGGATCAACCGCCATTTGCGCAATCTAGGACGCTTATCTCCCAGGTTTACCCATGGGGTTCTCAGGTCAGTAGGTACAGATACTCATCGCGAAAGGAGACGGAGTCTCAAACTGTCGGTTGCGAGACAGCCTAGAACGCTGCAGGGATCGAAACTGACTTTTTTGTCTGCATTAAATCACCTGTCTGATCCCTTTTTTGGGGAATTTAGTGGCGCCGGAAAGACCAGAAACTTTTTATCTAGACATCATGAGAGACAAAGTTGAGGCTCTCTTACTATTTTGAACGCATGCAGCTGTCCTACCAGCCTTTTAGTCTTGGCAATCAGTCAAGCAGGCTTGACCTCGCTTGTTTCCTTGCAAAAAGACTACGACGACTTCGGCTGACTACAACCACTCACTCTTTGGACTCACTCCAAGACACCCGTCCCTTGTACACGGCTATTCTCTCTCTGCCAACGAACAAGGACCCCGTGCGAAAGTTAACTTCAATGGCGAATTCAATTCATCCCGTCAGATTTGGCGGTGGATTCTCGGCGTTGATATCGCAAATTTATGGGCGATTGTGTCCCCAGACGCGATCGATTCCCCGCCACCACAGACCCCACCTGGAAAGGTGTTGAATGGCCGACAGACGACGGGACCTATGATCTCAGACCGAGCCAACTATGCTGACCGGCTCGACCGGACATTTCCAATGCTCAAGAAGAGAGACACACCGCAAAAAGCAAAAAGCTGTCAACGTGCCATTAAACATTAAGCATGGCAGAAAGATCCTGCGCTACTCGAAGCTAGTCGTTGGATCCTCGAAGCTCTCCAAAAAGAAAAACGTCCCGCACAAATGGAATACCAGACTACGGTGATAGCCGGGACATTCTGCGTTTTTTTAATTATTATCAATCCCCCCCTGAAACCGCGAATAATAACGGGTATCATCAGCTCTGTGATGGGTCTTCCTGCGTTAGTGACTGATGCTCGAGGATGATTTGGCTCTGCGTCCCGACTTTTCATCCTTTCATGTCTTCAATTCCACTTCCAGAGCTGACCGATGGAAGTCCTTTTCCCGCGCCCCCCTTCGAAGTGGGAATTTGAGCCTGATTTGGTTATTGACTCGAAAACAAAAGACGATGACAATCCGGAACGCACAAACAACTGGTCATCATGCATCTCTCTTCTTCAGCTTCGATCCTGCTGCTCCCTCTCTCTCTTTTGACTTTCCTTTTTCTTCTTTCCAATGATTTTCAATTATGACGACAAGTTGAAAAAGGTCCTGGCTTTTCGGAATTTCCTGGCAGAAGCTCTGTGACAGGTCCCAACGGAATGGTACCTGTACGCCCGTTGATGCATATATACATACAGTACGAAGAGCTGCCTCGCCACAGTATCACTATATTGCCCAGCATATTACTTTCGCCACGAAGTCACTGAGAAAGGACACACCTCTTTTTTTTCTCGTCTCTCCCTCAAGTTGCCTCTTCTAGTTTCTTTAAAAGAGATAGACTTTGAGAGATATTCGGGGTTCTTTGAGGACCTACTATTCTGCTTCGAAAGCAAGAAAAGTGAGAGAGAGAGAGAGATCCCTGTGCATCTTTTTCTATCCTCTTCCTCGAATCGACTTTCCTACTTCGTGGTGTCCACACCCCCCTAAGGACAGACAGACGAACTTGCAAAGATGTGCGATTATACCCAGGTCAACTACAAATGTGGGCATCAGAGGTACTTAGTGAAAGCTTGGTGTGTTGTATACCAGCAGACACATCAACGGTGTCCTCCCAATGTAGTTGCGGTGTGAGTAGATCTCCTGTTTCTCCTTTGCTGCGGATACGGCCTTCCCCCCCCTCACCCCCCTTTCCGGACATTCGGGTTGCTACCTTAGTTTCAAACTTTGATATGCTCCGCAGATCTGATGTCAGGCACTGTACCTTTTCTTTTGGAGATGTTGGGCTGACAGTTACTTTTGGATTACTTGAAGGGAAACTCGAATTGATGAATACTGTGGTAAGCTTGGGATACATGTCCATCTCTGGAATTGGACGCTGAAGGGAACGATCATCACCAAAAGACACTTTTATTAACTTTCTCCTTATATGTATTTAGGTGACTGCAAGGATAAAACGTCCTCCTCGTCATCCCAGGGTGGAAGGAAGCCCGATTCGGACCCTAAGAAGGGCGGTACCGCACCATCTTCGTCGCAAAAGTCGGGCTCCAAACCCGCAGCTGCCTCATCTGGGGGAAAGAAGGCTTCATAGCCTTCGCGCGGTCCTTTCCAAAACCTGTTCGTCTCCGATCCTCGTGCCTACACGCCTGCACGTACACGTACACGCGACGCAACGCAACACCCCTATCCCTCAAGACGGCCTCTCGATAGGGAGTCACGAAGATTCCACTCTCAAACCAAACTCACCCAGTCGACGGCCCTAAATTTGGCTTATATCCCTTTCTCTCCGATCACCAACCCCCTATTATTGTTTAATCTTGGCATGGTGGGCGGACGAGCGGAGGGATCCCCATCTCTGACCCTCCTACCGCCTCCCGAACGCTCCTCGTCTAGCATGGTTTCCAAGTGTTTGGAGGAATGATCGTTTATTCCTTTTCATAACACCATATAGTACATGCCCCGTGGAACGTTCCGATGCCACAATTTCCTATTCCTTCCCAAGAACCTGTCCCCAAATTTTCTATCTGTTCTTAACTTTATCTCAGCCGTTTTGGCTACGGTGCTGTGGCACCATTTTCATTTCTCTTTCTTTTGACTCTCCATGTTTCTACCCTTTTCTGTCCTCTTTTCCCGTTTAAAGTTTGTCAGTCGGGGAGTTCATATCAACTAATATACTTTCTTATTTACGGGGATATAACGAGGAAAATGGGCCATGATCAATGTCTCTCTCTGCTTGTGTCTCTCACCTACTGATTTCATCCTATTATCTATTATTAACCCGGCCCGTGTCTCTTTTCTACCGAAGTATTTCCTACTATAATATTAACCTACGCCGCCCCCCCTTTTTCCTTTTTTCCAACTTTTCCGATTTCTATTCAACGAAATTGTCATATTGAGAACATACTGTAACGCCCCCGATATTCACTCCTCTCTATCTCCTTCTGAAAATCGTGGTATTAAATTTGAAAGAAGAACGAGCAGGCTCAACCCCCTACCCTACCCAGAGGTACTTATTCAAAATAAGAAAGGGATACCGAATATGGGAACCCTCTCGAGGACACACACCCCTAGGGTGGATATACGGAAGGGAGAGGATGGGCTGGTGGGGTGGTTTGCTTTTTGTTTTTTTACGTGTGGGACTTCTATTCATTCCCCTTGGACGGAACTGGGATGGCGTTTTGGTGGTTGAGTTGATAATGACGGCGAGGTAAATTGTTTGTGTATGTATGCGTGATTGGGATATGTCCTGGTCCCGACGACGGTGACGGTTGGTTTCAAGTTTGAAGTTTCACATGGGAGGTATGTATTGTCGAACTAAGAAATTGTTATAGACAAATGAAAACCGCAGTGTCTACTGCACAGTTGTTAATATTTTTATATGGCTTTTTTTTTTGGTAAAAATGGGCGGCGGCGGCGCGTCTTTTCGGCTAATCTACATTTGAAAAAAGTTGATCCTGTAGCAAACAATGTTCTTCTGTCCATCACTCACCAACCAAGGGCTTCGGTAGTATCTAAACAAGGTAAAAAAAAGAAAAGATCACATTTCTTCTGTTTTCTCCTGGACTTAAAGTATTGTTTTTTTACTCTTCGGCCTCGGCCTCCTCAGCCAAATGTTCTCGCTTCTCAGCCTCCTCCTTGGCAGCCTGCTCCTCCTGAACCTTCTGCAAAGCATGAACACGATCAGCAAGACCGTGCGTGGAGTCGAAATGGTGAGAAATCTTCTCCCGTCCGATCAAACTGAGAACAATACTGCTTCCAACGATGAAGGTCAGGATGAAGCGGTACATTCCGTACCAGGTTGGCGCGAGGCCGCGGGTAGCGGCGCGCGCGTCGGCGTAGTAGAGGAATGTGAAAGCGAGGAATTGGCTGATTAGGGCGTATTCGACGGGGAGAAGGAGGGTGGGCCATGCGACGGCGGGGGCGACGACGCCGATTGCGTACCGCCGGATGCCGCCTGAGCCACCGAATTTGGCCCATTCGAGACCCCAGTGGATGGCGCCGAGGAAGGAGAGGATCTGGTTATGGTTAGGTTATTCTTTTATTAGGTAGGGGTTGTTAGGGTTGGGTTGTATGGGACTTACGACAGCACCGTATCCGACCTGGATGGGTTCGAGGATGTGCATGAGGGCCTGGGCGGTTTGGCCGGAGATGAAGTAGCCGCTGCCGGTGGCAGCTGCGTTGCTCATCTCCCAGGCGAGGTAGAAGGTGTCGACGGAGGTGATTAGGTAAGGGACGACACCTGCCATGCTGAGGTAGAGAGCTGCCTTGGGGACCTCGCTGAGGGAGAATGTGTCCTTGATGATTGCCTGTTTCAGAGGAAAAGAATTGATCTTAGTGGGATGGTTCTAGCTTTGTTGTAGCGTTTTTTGAGATACATACGACGTCTCCACGGACACCGGCCATCATGTCGACATCCTCCTCGCTAACGGGATCCTTCAACTGGGTAGCCGGGCTCGGCGTCTTCTCCAACTCTGCAACCTTGTGCTCGCTGAGATCAATTGGCTCGAACCTCGATCCAGCTGTTGACGCATATCGGACGAGAGCTGCGGACACGGGCTTGCGGGCAGCCAAGGCGAGAGTGGTGGGCGCTACTCGCGACGAAGTGGTCAATTGGGCCTTGAATAGGTTTCCGGCCAGCGAGGAGCGAGCCACGGAGGCATTGGAGTTGGAGATAGCCCGTAGGGCAGAGCGTGCTGCTGTGGCTCGGTAGAACATGGTGGTGGTGATGGGCTGTGGTTGTTTTCGGGAAGTTCGTGTGTAGTCGGAAGTTCCGTAATCAAATCAAACACCAAGTTTTTTGCTTTGTCTCTTCTCCAAGGAACCAAAAGATGGACAGCACAACTGCCAATTGGGCTAGAATTGAAGAATTAAGTCGATGAGTGGAGAGAGGAGAGGCTTCCCAGAGCGCCTTTAAGTAGCTCTCTTGGTGAGGAGGTCGTTGACAGCTTAACGTTATGGAGAGTGTCGGAGGAACATTTTTTGGGTGTGAATTCGCTTTTTGGTGAGAAGAGTCACGGGACTGTAGGAGTAGGGGAGGGAAGAGGGACCAAGTGTGCAGTAGGGTGGACGACAGAAACAAATATAGCAGTTCTTAGTCATCAGGTCTTGGCTAACGACCCAGCTTTATACGTCATCGGTTACTTTCATCCGTTTTAGGAAAGGTCAACTTCCTCAGCCACGTGCACGGTCGTTTCCTTGGACGTTTCGATATCCAACTTGAGAGTCAAAACGCTGGAAGGCACAAAGAAAGGTAAACTCATCGGTTGACTCTGGTGAGCTTTTAAAGACCAAGGCCTTTTGATACAATACTTAGCTGGAAAGCCTCACATTCCGCAGCCCAATTGATCGTCTTGTCGGTCGACGGAACAAGGTTGCACCGCTGGGTGATCGAATGATCCTCCCATGCTTATTGAATTGCGTTGCCTCGGAGCATTGTTGGGCGCAATTGAGGTGCACGATTTCTTTCACAGTGGATGAAAACTGAGATATTCAGGTGAATAATTATATCCGCCTTCTACGGAGCCCAGACTCCATTACTCTTCGCTTACCAGATATCCTTATCTATAGATTATCCGTGCGATAACATCCCTTCAAATGATCCGCAAATCGAAGAGTTCGACGCACTACTTGGACTGAAGACGCCGCATCTACCCCGGATCACCGCGCAATACCGCCAACATGTTGGAGGGGGTGGTTGCGAACCTGCTCAACCGGTTCTTGGGCATGTATGTCAAGAACTTCGATGCGGGGCAGCTCAATGTTGGAATCTGGTCCGGCGATGTCAAACTGCACAACCTCGAACTTCGTCGAGAAGCACTCGATCAGCTACATCTACCGCTGAACGTTGTCGAAGGTCACCTCGGACAGCTCACGCTCTCGATTCCATGGTCCAACCTTAGAGGGAAACCGGTCAAGGTCGACATCCAAGATGTATTTCTGCTCGCGGCCCCGAAGGAGGAGACGGATTACGACGCCGACGAAGAGGAAAGGAGAGCACATGCGGTTAAGATGGAGAAGCTGGAAAGTGCAGAGATTCTGAAGGAACAAAACACGGAAGGGATGAGCCAGGAAGAGCAGTTGAAGAATCAAAGCTTCACTCAGAGCCTAGTCACGGCAATTGTTGATAACGTCCAAGTGGGCATTAAGAACGTTCATTTCCGCTACGAGGACTCTATTGCTGTCCCCGGACATCCTTTTGCTTTTGGTGTGACAATTAAAGAGCTCAGTGCTGTCAGCACAGATGCTGAATTCCAACCAACTTTTATTCAGTCAACTTCAGGCACCACCCACAAATTGGCCAAACTCGAGGCTCTGGCGGCTTACTGGAATACCGATGCAGAGCTCTTCGGCACAGGGAAAGGCAGTGAAGGCGGTGCCGAAGGCCAAGGGGTATCGCATGACGATTTAATGGAAAAGCTCAAAAATGCTATCGGGGAACCTAATAACCAATTCATGCTTAAGCCTGTGAGTGGCAAGGCAGGTCTCGAAGTGGACAAAACGGGGAAACTGGACCGCCCGAAAATCAAAGCGAGATTGATCTTCGAAGAATTGGGTTTTGTTCTTGACGATGATCAATATCGCGATGCGCTGATGCTGGTGGAACTCTTCCATTATTTCATTCGCCATCAGGAATATAAAAAGTTCCAACCTAAGTCTCGGCCTACAGAAGATCCTCGTGCGTGGCTGCAGTTTGCTGGAAATGCAATTCTCAGTAAGATTCACGAGCGTAATCGACGCTGGACGTGGGATTATATTGCCGAGCGGCGAGACGACCGAATACGTTATATCGACCTTTTTAAGAAACGTAAGCGAGAGGAAACCCTGACTACCGGCGACTCAGAGGACCTGAAACGTTTAGAGGAGAAGCTGTCGTACGAGGATCTCCGTTTCTGGAGGTCCTTAGCAAGAAACCAGTTAAGGAAAGAAAATATTGGCGTTAAAAAGCCTCAAAGGCAGCAAACCTGGTCTGAATGGGTCTGGGGTTCGAAGAAGGAAGAGGAAACCACCATCACGGAGGAGCAACGAAAAGAACTTTATGATGCCATCGACTGGGACGAGAAGAAGGCCATCGCGGACAGCGTTGACCTTCCTCGAGATACTGTCAAATTCCAGGTTGACTCTTGTCTCAGAACTGGTAGCTTCGCCTTAAAAAGGGATCCTCAAGGCAGAGAAAGCGAGGTGCTCAAATTGGTGTTCGATAACTTTACAGCGAAGGCTTTACAGAGACCAGATTCCTTCTTGATAGATCTCGGTCTGGGAGGCCTCAGGGTATACGATGGTACGACCGAGGGAAGTCTGTTCCCACAAATCGTCAAAGTCAAAGACTCGCACCCTGAGTCCAAAGATCGCGCTATCGAAGATTCTGAAAGCCAGGAGTTGACTATAGGTTCCGAAGCAGGCGATGAAGAGGGCGAAGAGGATCTATTCCATCTCCAGCTTGAGAAAAACCCGCTAGATGGCAGCGCCGATTCTGCGGTGAAGGTCAAGCTGAAGAGTATTGAAGTTATATACAACCCAACTTTCTTAGTTGAGATTGTGAAATTCTTCCGTCCTCCAGAACGGCATATGGAGTCTATTGGTGCTTTGCTTGAATCTGCTGGTGCCACGGTCGAGGAGATCAGACAGCAAACTCGAGCTGGCTTAGAATTTGCTTTGGAAGAGCATAAGACCGTCAACGCCCAATTCGATATCCAGGCTCCCCTAATCATCGTCCCCGAAAGCATTACCAAAGAATCTTCACTCTGCCTGATCCTCGACGCTGGGCATGTGAGCGTAAGCAGCGAGTTGGTGGACAACAAGGCAATGAAGGACATCCATTCCAAACAGAAACGACAATACAATGAGGAAGATTACAAACAGCTCGAATACCTCATGTACGACAAGTTCCTCTTGAAGCTCGATTCTACCCAGGTACTTATCGGTCCTGGGATTGAGGCCACCAAGTCGCAGTTGACGATGCGCGATCCCTCGATGAACTACCATATAATGGATCGCATCAACGTGGACTTCGTTCTTGAGATGTGCATTGTACCCAAATCAACCGATCTTACTCGGACTCGGGTTTCCGGGCACCTTGCTGAGCTTCACGCTTCTATGTCAGACAAGAAGTACAAAAATCTGATGAGGTTAATCGACATTGCTATTCCACGTTTCGAGGATGAACAAGAAAGTGGCTCTGCACCCAAAGAAGTTGCACGCGACACAGATGCCGCTGCTAATAGACCCAGGACGACATCGACGTCGTTCCAACTCGCCAACCAGAAACAAATACCCCTCTTGGATGCGGATTCGGATGCCGAGGAGTCAAGTCGCAAGAAGGCCAAAGAACAGGCAGACAGGCCTGTCAACTTGCACCGGCGAAACTTTGAGTTCAAATTCACGGTCGATAAGCTTCGAGGTTCACTGTACCGCTCGGATCCAAACGAAAATAAGCCTGACAAGTTACTCGTCGAACTTGTGGCGGAGAGCTTCCATTTGGATTTCTACCTACGCCCCTATGATATGGTAGCCGAGATTCTACTAAAATCATTAAGTGTGGATGATTATATTGAAGAGCACCCGCTTCCTGAATTTAAACAGATAGTCTCATCTAAAGGCTTCAATGCTGATGAAGATAAAGACCTGTTTAACCTTAAGTTCGTCCGTGTGAATCCCAACTCGCCGGAGTTCATGTCCACGTACGAAGGCATTGCGATGAATCTGGACGTTTCTGTTTCGACAATCAATCTTATCGTCACGAGAAAAACCCTCCTAACTCTTCTGGATTTCGTTCTCTTGACCTTCACCAACCAAAACCCACCGAAGCCAAAGCCTGATAACCGTGAACGGGCTCTGTCTATTGACCAGAAGGAGGTTCAGAAACCCAATAATGAGGGTGGGAAGATCCGCATCAAGTCGAACCTGAAGAGCATCGCTTTAATCTTAAACAACGATGGCGTAAGGCTTGCTACCTTAGGTCTCAATACTGCCGACGTTGGCATATTCCTTGACGGAAAGTGCATGAAGATCCAAGCACGACTAGGGAGTCTGACCTTGATTGACGATGTAAATCAAGGGGCTTCGGAGGATTCATCTCTTCGACGACTTATGACGATCGAAGGAGACGATTTTGCCGACTTCAAATATCAAACCTTCGACCCCGATGCAAAAGACTACCCTGGGTATAACTCGGAGACATTCCTGCGCTCTGGGTCCGTCAAGATCAATTTCTTGGAAGATCCTTACAGGAAAATCATTAATTTCCTGGTGAAGTTCGGCAAGATGCAGGCGATCTTCAATGCTGCCCGTCAAGCCGCCGCGAACCAAGCCAACCAGATTCAGGAGAACGCTGGGCTTATGCGGTTTGATATCTTGGTGATGACACCCATTGTCGTCTTCCCTCGAGTTATGAAGGGCGATAAACCCCACGATTTCGTAACCGCGCACCTAGGAGAGATCTATGCAAGCAACAGATTCGGCCCTCTAAGTGAGGAGAAACAAAGTCCATTGGTCAATATTATTACGGCCGGTGTGCGACATACTCGATTAACGTCAAATTTCCACTTCGACGAAGGCAAGTCGGAAGAATTAGAGATGATTGAGAAGGTGGACCTTGATTTTGCTATCCGCTACCTTGAACATCAGCCGAATCTTCCTCGACCAGATATGGAGATTGAGGGGTCGATGTCTCCAGTTAATCTACGGATCTCGCAAACTCAGATGAAGTTTTTGCTGGAGCTGTCGAAGACTATACCTGGTGCATTCACTCCTGATGCGGAATTACAAGAGGCTGAAGCTATTGGGGACCTCCAAATGTCTACAACGGAGCCTGCGGCTGCAGCAACGTCTCAACAAGATTCGGCAGTCGTTAGATCAGGGCAACAAACCGATCAGGAACCTGAACTCGCATCAGAGAAAAAGACATGGGTTAAGCTTGACCTCGCATTTAAAGCTTCAACTATCGGCCTGGAACTTATTCTTGCGAATGAGAATGAGCCGGTGGGCAAGTTGGATGATGCGAGCTTGTCTAAATTCTCGCTGAATGACACCAATGTTAAACTACGCATGCTGAGCGATGATGCCCTTGAGTCCGAGCTCCTGATCCACTCGTTCACGGTTCGTGATAGCCGGGCGAGAGACGGGAACAAGTTTAGGAAGATCATGTCCTTGATCAATAATGATGTCAAGCAGCAGTTCATGGCCAGCATATCTGTCTCTCCAGGCCCCGACAAACATCTCATCGCGATGCTTACCATCGATAGCCCAAGGATCATCTTTGCCCTGGATTATCTGTTTGCCCTGCAATCATTCGCGTCAACAGCTTTCTCTACGGAAGAAGGTGTACAGATCGAGGAGGCTCAGGACGAGACTACGGAGGAGTCAGAGAGCACGTCAAGTACTCGTTCTAGTTCGGACGAGACAGTTGTTGCGCAATCGTCCACCCCTGCTAAGCAGCAAACTATGACAATGTCATTGCGAGCTAGCGTTGTTGATGCCCAGGTCATTCTCATTGCCAATCCAGCGATATCCAACACCGAAGCTATCGTTCTTGGGTCTAAGCAATTACTATATTCCCAGCAGAATGCTTCAACCTTGCAAATGAGTAAAGTCGGGATGTTCCTTTGCCGTATGGATAAGTTTGAGACAAGTAGGCTGAGGATTCTGGACAATTTCACTGTCGAAATGTCCATGGATAACCGCTCACACGGCAAGGCTACGTCTTTCACTAGTATTGATGTTCACGTCGAGCCTTTGGTTCTTCGCCTATCCCTCCGAGATATCCTTCTTGCCCTCCAGATCGTCAATAAAGCATCGGAATTGACGAATAAGGGTACTGCTCAAGAGAGCAAAGGCGGCTATGATCCAAAGAAAACCAAGGAGACAAAACCGAGCTCCAAGTCTTCCAAGAAAGCTCTGACGAGTGGGAGACCGACCTCTTCCCGGGCCCCTGGCCAAAACCAACAAGCTCTCGGCGCTGCCACTCAACAGTCTGCTGTCATGAAGAGAGAAGAGATGGCTGCTCATATCGACGGGATTAGGGTTATTCTCATTGGTGACCTACATGAACTCCCGCTCCTTGACTGGAGTGTCAAGTCCTTCAAGGTGGATGTTCGGGATTGGTCAACTTCCATGACTGCGGATACTAATTTCGATACATTCATCAATGTGTATAACTTCTCAAAATCGGCTTGGGAGCCTTTGATTGAACCCTGGCAGCTTGGCTTCCACATGGCGAAGGAGCAGAATCCGGATGTTTTCTCTATTGAGGCATACTCACATAAGACGATGGAGCTTACGGTTACATCTGCAACCATCGCACTGGCTTCTAAATCCTTCCAGTTCCTTAACACTGATGAGGATGTTTTGTCGAAGCCTAGAGGTGCGGATGCGCCGTATCGCCTACGGAACTATACGGGGTTCGACTTGCGAGTTTGGGCCGATACTGGTGATGGAGAGGAAGGGTCTGCGGCTAAACTCAGTGATGGGGAAGAGTATCCCTGGAGGTTCGAGGATCCAACCACCATGCGAGAGAGTCTATCCCCAGAGGGTAATGCTGGCCAAGTTGGCATTAAGCTGGAGGGCAGTGGGTTCGACAGCATCAACCATATTCCTGTGATTCGAGAAGGAGAAGCCCTATACAACCTGAAGCCCAAGAAAGACAAGGTTCTACATAGGCTCCTGATCGAGGTCAGTTTGGGTACTGATAATGTCAAGTACATTACCTTCCGTTCTCCGTTACTAGTCGAGAACAAGACCCAAATACCTGTTGAGATGGGTGTTTATAGTCCTGACGAGGGCCATCTCTTGAAGATCGAGAAGATCCTCCCAGGTGATGCTCGACCAGCTCCCGTGGGAGCAGCATTTATGCACTCCTTAGTTATTCGACCAGATCAAGGGTTCGGCTATAACTGGTCGAATGAGAGCCTTTACTGGAGAGATCTCCTTAAACGACCGACACGAACGATTTCGTGTAAGAGCGAGAGTGGACAGCAGTCACCTCCTTTCTACTTCCAGATGAATGCATCCTACGACTCCAAAGACCCGATCACCAACATCTATCCCTATATGCGCATTAGAATTTCGGCTCCAGTTGAGATTCAGAATCTGCTTCCGTACGATTTCAAGTATCGCATCTATGATAAGACGACAAGAAAGGATTGGACGAATTTCCTTCGAAAAGGTGGAGTTAGTCCCGTTCATGTCGTTGAACTTTCGCATCTCCTCCTGCTCAGTATAGACATGCAAGACACCGTCTTCAAGCAGAGTGAATTTGCGATTATCAATAGCAATGTGCAGGAAGATTTCCGTCGGGAGTCTGTACTCACGGTTATGGATGAGCAGAATGTGCAGTTGAAGTTGAAACTTCATTACTTCAATGTGCCTGATAGTGGTGGTGCTTTCAAGGTTGCGATCTACAGTCCTTACCTTGTGCTAAATAAGACGGGGCTTGACATCGACATTCAGAGCAAGAGTTTTTTCCAGTCTACTCGGTCTGCGGCTGGGCAAGGCATTCGGACAGATTCGAGAAATGGCGGTCGCAGGGCACTGCCGTACATGTACTCCTACCCTTCAGATGATCCTAAGAACCGATCAATCTTGAAGGTCGGGGACTCCTCCTGGAGCAAACCGCAGAGTTTCGATGCTATCGGGAGTACGTTTGAGGTAGCTCTTCCGGCAGTAAATGGAAGAACCGAGTTCCATGCGGGTATATCTGTTGCAGAGGGTGAAGGGAAGTACAAGCTGACCAAGGTCGTCACTGTTGCTCCTCGATTCATTCTCAATAACAAACTGAGTGAGGACTTAATTGTTCGCGAGCCTGGGTCTTCAAATGTTATGACTCTGAGAACTGGGGACCTTGTTCCTCTTCACTTCTTGCGCCAGGTGTCTGAAAAGCAACTTTGTCTATGCTTCCCTGGTGTCAACAACCAGTGGTCGTCACCATTTAATATTTCCAATGTTGGCACCGTTTACGTCAAACTCGCCAAGGCAAACCAGAGGCAGAAGCTCATCCGCGTCGAAATTATTATGGAGGCCGCAACGATATTCTTGCATGTCAGCATTGAGACAAGACATTGGCCCTTCTCCATGCGCAACGAGAGTGATACTGAATTCGTGTTTTACCAATCTGTAAGTCCATCCATTGAAAACTTTTAATGACCATTTCGCTAATAAGAGTAGAATCCAAATCTTGGTGAAGATGAGGTCGATAGAACCAGCGGGTGGCGCCCGATTCGATACAGACTTCCACCACGCAGTATCATGCCCTACGCATGGGACTACCCTGCTGCCAATAGCAAGAACCTTATTCTCACTTGTAACGGAAAGGAGAGGGTTATCAAACTTGCTGAAATAGGTAACCTGATTCCGATGAGGATTCCTCCAGCTCAGGGCGGTGGTCATCAGAAGATCGTCGATCTACACATCGCTGCAGACGGGCCTACGCAGACGTTGGTGTTGTCCAATTTCAAAGCCTCGAAGAGCATGTACCGTCAGCAGCAGGCGCCTTCGTCGCAGAGCAGTCTTACCTCTGGATTCGAAGTTAAAGATATTAAGTCGGATGTCACATTCAAGGCTCAACTTCGATTGGGTGGAATCGGTATCTCCCTGATTAACCAGAATCTGAAGGAACTTCTGTACCTCACCTTCCGCGAGATCGAGATCAAACTAAACGAGTCGAAGCTTTACCAGACTCTCGACACATCGATCAAATGGGTGCAAATCGACAATCAGCTATACGGTGGTATCTTCCCCATCTTGCTCTACCCAAGTGTGGTTCCTAAGACTGGTAAAGAGATGGAGGCCCATCCAATTTTCCACGCGATGATCACAAGGGTAAAGGACGATTCGTATGGTGTTCTATACATCAAATATGCGACTCTCTTGCTCCAGCAAATGACCCTGGAGCTTGATGAGGATTTCATATTTGCCATGTTAGACTTCACCAAGGTTCCCGGCGCGTCATGGTCCGAAGAGCATGAAGGCAGGCTATGTGATGAAGACCTCGACATTCCTGAACCTGGGCAAGAGAATAGTGGCCAAGATGTCTACTTCGAGCTCCTGCATCTGCAGCCAATGCAGGTGGATGTGTCGTTCGTGCGCACCGAGCGAGTCAACGTTGAAGATACGATGCAATCGTCGAACCCGTTTATGTTCTTCGTTAACGTCATGACTATGTCTATCGGAAATGTCAACGATGCTCCCATTCGACTGAACGCGCTTATGCTAGAGAATGCGCGTGTTTCCATCCCTGCTCTCGTCGGCAACATTAGAAGCCATTATACCCAAGAGTTCCTGAGACAAATCCACGTCGTCCTTGGTTCCGCTGATTTCTTGGGCAATCCCGTTGGACTCTTCAATAACGTCAGCTCGGGTGTTGCCGACATCTTCTATGAGCCATACCAAGGTCTGGTAATGACAGACCGGCCACAGGAACTGGGAATTGGAATTGCCAAGGGAGCATCTAGCTTCGTTAAGAAATCTGTTTTCGGGCTCTCTGATAGTATGGCTAAGTTCACTGGGAGTATGTCGAAAGGTCTTGCAGCTGCAACGCTTGACAAGGAATTCCAGGATCAGAGGAGGATGTCCAAGTCTCGAAATAGGCCGAAGCATGCTTTGTATGGAGTTACCTCTGGTGGCAACGCGTTCGCTTCGAGCATGGCAAGTGGTATTGGAGGTCTCGCACGACACCCACTTCAAGGTGCAGAGAAAGAGGGGCTACAGGGATTTGTAAAGGGTGTTGGGAAAGGTTTCCTGGGTCTGGCTACGAAACCTGCCATTGGAGCCTTTGATCTTGCATCGAGTAAGTTCTTCTTTAGGTACATTTTATAGACGCGCTGCTAACCAGGAAATAGATCTCGCGGAAGGTGTCCGAAATACCACCACCGTATTCGACGCAGAAGGCTTAGACCGTGTTCGCTTGACCCGCTTCATCGGGATGGATGGTATAGTCCGGCCATACAATCAGCGTGGAGCCCTCGGCCAATTCTGGCTCAAGACTGCCGATGACGGTAAATACTTTAGTGAAGATTACATCGCACATCTGGACCTTCCTGGGAAAGATATGCTCGTGATGTTAACTTACAACCGTATCATGCTCATGCGCTCTAAGAAACTTCGGACGGAGTGGGATATTAAGTTGACAGATATCCAAACCATTTCTAAGGAGAGGACGGGGATGAGTATCACGCTGAAGGGAGGCGCGAATGGACCATTCATCCCCGTACAGGATGAGAGTGGGCGGAATTGGCTGTATAGGCAGATTGGGATTGGTAAGTCGACAATGAACCAGGTGTCTTCTGTTTAAACTTCGGTCTGCTAACATGACTCCTAGCTGTGAATGCTTTTAACGAGAAGTATAATGCAAAGGGATAATGATATTACTGGGAATGAAGCGTTTAAAAACTATTTGTCTTTTACTTGTTTATGCCTACCTATTCTTATACCTATGCTCCTTTGAGATGGATTGATATGATCATGGTTTGGTTTTTAGCATTTTTAGCTATATTCTACTTTTAAAATAGAAATAAGATTTTAATTTGGGCATTTAAATATATTTGCTACCGTCTGGCCTACTCTTATGTTAGCCTGCTCGGTATCCTTTTGGATAAATTATACTCCCGAAGAGGTCAGAATGCTTTGATAAATTATGAATCATACATAGAGTCATCTAGGACGGATTATCCCCCATCGCCCTAAAACGCCTTTCTTTCAGGAAATGGCCAAATAAACATACATAAATAAGCCCAGGGCATGAAAAGAAACCAATTTAGGTATCGTAAAGGCGAATCATAGTTCCACCAACATAGCATCCTCAGTACTCATTACCGTCCTTCGGCACGAGCAGTCAAGGTACTGTCCAACCCAACCGGTTCATAAACATCGCGGGATTTCCGATTCTGAGCCCATACGACGTCACCCTTGAGATATACAAGGACACCGCCTTTCCCATTCGCGCTGGCGGTGATTCTGAACAGAGGAAGACCGCTCTGAACATGTGCCTCTCGGAGGGGAAGCATTATTAAGCCTTCTTCCGCACACCACTCCTCCACAATATCTTTGAATGTTGTCTCTTCGATTTGTTGCTTGGGCGGCGCTTTAGCTTTCAAGGGAGTTCCTCCATCTACGGGCGTTGCCGCTTGAGAATCCCGTGGCAATGCCTGTGGTGTACCGACAGGGCTGATGACTGGAGGAGGGAGATCAGTTTTGACCTTATCACCAAGGTCAAGGGCGAGATTCATCATTCCTAGTCCTTTGTCCCATTCGTCATCCACCAGTTTTGTAGTATTTATTGATTCAGGGATCTGTTCCTTCCACCATGAGAACCACTGGCCAACTTCCTCGTAGTTCGGCTCGGAGGTGAGCCAAATGTGTAGGATGTTGTGCCACTTCGGGAAGAATTCAGCGACTAATAGTAGAGCCATAGCTTTAGGTTTGAAGAAATCTTTCCATTTAAGGACATCTTCGAGAGGAGCCAGGTTCTGATCCTGAGGGTTGACTTCGAATTCCTGTCGTAGGTGGCGTGCAAGACGTGGTAGCAGGTGGTTTCGAAGGGTTGTATCAAACTCTGACCCGAGGGCATCCCTCCATAACTCGATTCCCCCGACTAACCCTCCACTTAGATCCCATGTGTCTAGGACAACACGGAATTTTCGTTTCATATCCGATAGCAGACCAGTAGGACTCTTAGGGTCGGTATGTTTCTCATCCAAGAACTGTAGCCAAGTAAAAAGCCACCACGGGAAACGGGAGCCTTGCTGAGATGTACCATTGTTGCGCTTACTGCTCCTTGGTTTCCAGGATTTTATTGCAGCGCTTAGTTTAGGAACAATAAGTTGGTCTAAGACATTCGCATAGACAAATTTCGGTAATATGTCCTTCCACGCTTCGACCAGTGATGTCGCAGGAGCCGGTTCATGCACATCCCATTCATTGAGTATAGCTGATCGAACTCGGGGAAGCCATAGAGTATATATCATAGTTTCGTAGGGTGTCGTAGATTGTTTCTGTCGTTCCCCATTCCTAGATTTACCAGACATAAGCGAATGCAATCGTTTTATATTTGGTACAAGATAAGTCGGGTTTTTGAGCGGTTCCCATTCTTCGATCGCGAGGCGGAATACCGGATGGAACGCCGCAACAGCGATCTCTGAGAGGCGGTATTCTTCTGCGACATCCCCATATTCGGCTCCCAGCTTCTCGAGCTTGTTTGTGGTTTCCTCACATCTCTCAGATATATCTCCATTAAGATTGAGATCCTCTAAAGCCTCGACAGCAGACGTTAAGGAAGTTAACTGCGCGATGCTTTTGTCCTGAATGTCCATCTCCTCAACCACTTGTGCCTCTTCAATTTCGACATAAGATTTTCGTTCGCCTAGTGCCTTCCATTCTTCGGCAAATGCTTCGAGGTCGTTGCGCGCCCTTCGTGCGATTTTCAAGGCTTCACCTTCGTTTGAGTTGACAAAGTCCACGGAGTTCATCAACCCAGCCGTAGAAGTCAAGAGTTTTTGCTCCTTTCCAGTTGCATCTATGAGCGACTTCAAAACGTTCGGAACTTCGAGACCGGCTATATCAGCTTCGATTTCGCGTGCTGTCTTGTATTTTGGCTTGACGAAGCCTCCTGGCGTGCTAGTCCCACTATCGCCGCCACGGGTTTGCTTTCGACGCTCTTCTTTTCGTTTCTGGCGCTTTTTCCGCTCTTCATCAGAGCTGTCCTCCAACACTTCACCTCTCCTCGCAGCCTCGCGCTTCTCTTCATCCTTGGCCTGTTGCGTTTTCTCTCTCACCGCACCTAACCCAGCGCCCTGAGGCCGTAGTTTCGTTTCCACCGGGTTTATTATACCCTGACCCTCCATACCAAGACCTTGGCCCTCTTTGTAACCCATTTTAGCCATCATTCGGGCTGCAAACGAGTTCCCTCCCGCCATTCCACCTCCCTTCGTCCCACCCTTCCCTTTGAATTGTCCATTTCCTTTCCCTTTCCCTCCCCACGGACTTCGGTTTCCTTGATCGGATTCGGGTTGCGGGGAATGAGACATTGTAGATGCTTGTGAAAATCCTTGAAAGCCGTACGCAGGGCCGGCCCCTTCTTCCTCGGGGTCGACGTCGTTGATCCTTCGCTTTTGGCCCGCGAAGGCTGTCATGGTCGGTTGGTCCATAGCTGTCGCTGTGAAAATCAGTCAGAGCTTTGACAAAAGGATCAAGTTAGTCCAACTTCTGGACAGCTATCTGGAAGATTCCGCCGCGTAATATCTCTCATCGTAATCCAACTCTCCGTCTCACACGGCGCAACGAGTGTTGACAATCAATGCCTAGAACAATTTCCGAACCGAATTTGGTGATGGTCGCGATATATTTCGGTGTTAAGGAGGAACAATATTTCCGTCTTGGCAATGACGTTAGACACGTGGGAGCTTTCGGCTCTCAAAACAAAAAGGCGTCGAGATCATCCGCTTCTCTCTTTTCCCTCTTTTTCCGATTATTTGCGCTTCAATTGATAGCTTTTCTCTCTTGTTTTCAGGTAGAGAATCACATCACCGTAATTGTCTCTTTATACAAAAGCAAATTCCCGCAATCATGTCTGCTTCTCTCATCCGCTCTTCTGCCGCCCGCACTGCTCTGCGTGCCGGAGCTTCGGCTACTGCCCAAAGGAATGCCGGCCTAGCAGGAACGAGCTTCATTCGCACCAAAGTGACCCTTCCTGATCTATCATGTATGTTAAACCCCTATATATGATTGATTCCTGCCCGTTATTTCCCGGACCTGATGCCACGATGTAATTATTCGACGAGCTTAAACGTTTTGTTTACCTTTTCCGAGAGCTATTTCTCGACCTATATTCCGACTTTAAATGAAACCTTAATAGCGCATACATTCCATTTTTCACTGACACCTATATATCACAGACGACTATGGTGCTTTGGAGCCATCGATCTCCGGTAAGATCATGGAACTTCATCACAGCAAGCATCACCAGACATACGTAAACTCGTACAACGAGGCTTCCGAGAAGCTTGCAGATGCAGTGGCCAAGTCTGATGTCCAGACTCAGGTTGCCCTGCAGTCTCTGACCAACTTCCACGGCGGTGGACACGTTAACCACTCCCTCTTCTGGGAGAACTTGGCGCCCCGCAGCGCTGGAGGCGGAGAGCCTCCATCCGGAGCTCTGTCGAAGGAGATTGACAACACGTTCGGCAGCTTGGATAACCTTCAGTCGAAGTTCAACACCGCTCTCGCTGGTATCCAGGGAAGTGGATGGGCTTGGCTCGTAAAGGATAACCAAACCGGCAAGATTGGCATCAAGACCTACGCCGTGAGTGCCCTTGAAACCACAGTGGCACTTTTTATGAAGCAAATACCTGTACCTGTTTAATCACAAAGCTAACCGCCCTATTGATATAGAACCAAGACCCTGTCGTCGGTCAATTCACCCCTCTCCTCGGAATCGATGCCTGGGAACACGCATACTAGTCAGTTTCCTTCTCTCTAAAATTTACCCTTCCCTTCGGATTTGTTTTAGGCATTGAAGCTAACTGATGCGTTGACTTATAGCCTCCAATACCAAAACCGCAAGGCAGAGTACTTCAAGGCTATTTGGGACGTTGTTAACTGGAAGACCGTTGAGAAGCGATTCTCATAGATATTGATATCCGGTCTCGCGTGCTCTGTCACTCTGGCAATTAATCTAGCCGAAAAAAAGATTATTGTAACTGTTCACCAATGTCTGCGTCACACACTGCCTTTTTTGATTCTCAAGCTTAGCGGATTGGCAATGTTCCACAATGTTACCTCTTGATATTGCGATAAAAGCCAATTAAAATGTTACCTATCTCTTTTGCCAAATTCTACCAATTCGGGCCAGTTGATCCCCGGCATACCATCCAGAAATGCCCATCCTCAGAGTCATAGCTACGGGAGCCACATGAGTTCGGTCAAAATAAGGTAGCGGTAGCTAAAATTTAAGCTTGTTTGGACGGCGAAGAATTCACCTCTACTACTGACGTCATTGCTCTGCTGGTAAATAGAATTTATGTATTTGGGATATGTTCACGTGACCACGTAAACTGAGGGACGCGCTTGGTGGGATGGTTCCGCGGGTTTAAAAGCACCCCAAGAGTCAATTCTCCTTCAGTGTTGCGGATCTTGCTACATTTTACAGGTGGAGGAGACTGATTAATGATTTATTGGCGATGTCGTACTACGATATTGATGCCATCCTGACCGATGCTCAGGTTTGTCAAAACGCGCTTCATTATGACAAGAGTGACTGGTGCTGATCTGATATCTAGAAACTACCATGTACATTCGAGCTTGACCTCCCAGGCTTAGGTTTCTTAGATGGAAACTCGGGGGAAGATGTATGTCTTTTCTTTCCGTGCTTCGGGAGAATTCATTCACGGGAAGATTTGAACGCGTTATTTACTCAATTCAATGCAATCAACAGATCAAAGCCGGCACCAGAGTCGACCTCCCGCTCTGGCTTGGAGAGATGCTCGCGTACGTTCCTTGGACATTCCCCCTTGTAAGAGTAGACCTAGTTACTGACACGAATTATCCAGAGCCAAACTCGGAACCTCACCCGTGGTCACAATTGACCTTCCCCAGGCCCTCTCAGAGCGTGTCATGAATGCACTGAAAGCAGATCCTCGAACGGTTGATCTCCGAGCACTGGCGCCTCATTTCTACAGTTTCGGCGTGAGGATTCTTGATCTGTTTGATGAGGAGGAAGTTGTCGATATTCTGAGTGACGTGCGTTGCCATGCCCCTCTTGTTCAGTTGGCACCTCATTCTTACGGAGTTTTGTTATTTCTAGACCTTTAAAAAGCGGGCAGCTGAGATCGCTGACCACGCGAATAATCCTCGAGGAGCTATGGGTGAAGGTGTCGACTTTTTACGTGGTTTAGATGAGACGGAACGAAAATGTAAGTCCTGCCCCCCCACCCCGCTGACAGGCAGATGCTATGTCTTGGGTCGATGTTTTTCTATGCTGACCCAGATATAACGATAGTATTCAGGACAGCCCATGACAGCGGCAAGGAAATGCGTGCTTGGGCTGGAGGAGCGAAAAAGTGATGCTTTTTCACGGCATTTAGATGTTGAGCGAGTGCTTTCCGAATAGTGTTTCCGTTTGTTTTTGATCCCGCATTTAGCGTCTATGATATATGAGTATTTTATTCTATCAATCATTGAGATTGAAAACGGTAGCAGTGCTAGTGTAACTGGATGTTATCATTCCTCTCCCGCCGCAAGCCGCAAATGTGCTGCCGTTTGATGGGTCGTGGAAACGACTGAGGGGACGAGCCCTACGGAAGAGCCAAAGGCTACCATCTCCTCATCTCATAGGATTAGTAGATGCGGGTATCCGTGTTATCGCGATTTAGGATGCAAGTACCCAGAGGCGGGACTCCTGTTTGTCCCCGAATCGAATATGTCGAATGATGGTACTCCGCATTCCTATTTATGCGCCCATCCTTATTAAAGTCTTTGAATGGTGGGAAGCGACATAGGTGCCGGATGAAGAACCTGTTGGGTATCTACGCTGTTGTGGTTGTGCAACGTGAGGTGAATTAATAAGATGGAAGCGACTGAGCTCGTCGCTTAATGTGTTCCAGTATCCATATCGGAGGGAAGATTCCAGAGAATGCGGCTTCAGTTTAGCGTCCCATACTCCCGGATCCGTCGGAGAAAATGTTACCACACAGTTTGTCTCCCCCATATCCTCTTTCCTCATGCCAGAGGCCCGACCGTCCAAGAAACCCCGTGCTTTGTAGATGTATCAATTTTCAGGACTGCAAAGATTCAAGATAAAATTAGTAACTGTTTCAATTGTGAACCCCTCCAGGTCGTTCTGCGCATTTCCCCTGAATATCACAAATGACGCTCGTATTTTAAAGTGGTCAAAGCCAGGCCTGTTCAATCACATCCGGCTTTCGGTCGTGCGTCTCAAGTCTGAACTCGAGTGCCCACAGCCAAGGGTGGGCAGTTCTCCGATTGGGTAAGTGGAAGTTTCTCTCGTGCATTGGGTTTTTGGTCTGCATTGAGTCCTTGTCTGTTTGTTCGTGAAAGGATTTCCTGTTGGTGAGAAAAATGTGCATTGCAGGGTTGATGAAGGTGATAAGTGGGTGAACCGTTCAGGGATAAGGCGAAGGCATCGAGATATCAGCAGTGAGAAAGGAGAGGCAGTGGCCTTCATTGGGGTCTCTCCACGGCTGCTTTTCTGACAGATTCAATCCATCTTTCGATCTGGCCTAAGAGTTCTTCTCTGGGAAACACTTGCATTTGAAGTTGGTGAGTTGAAGAAGAAAAAAAGGAGAAAGAAAGAAAAACTTCGCCATCTTTCTTGTCGCGCAGAATTGCCGGGATCGACCAGCCACCAAAAAGATTCAATTCATCTCTCTCTCTCCCTCACTTTCAACTCCTATCTTCGCATTTCAACCGCTTCTTTCCCCCCATCCTCTTCTTCAAAACATATTCACTCTCTTTCATCACTCTTCGAAACGCTCTTTCTTCCCTTTCTTGTCCTCGTCGTTGTTCATTGAACACTCTCCTTCCTTCTCACAACATCTCGAGCCTTCAAGTTGACCTTCCATTCTCCTTACACCCGAGATCCAGACTTACGGACGAACCACCAAAGCGATCGATGCGTTGATCGTTTCTCACGGCGGCCAGTGGGTTGCCACAGTGTCCGATGCAAGACGCTTTTGAATCTACATCATCGTGACTACTTCTCCAAAGATGCAGAAACACTCTCGAAGAAACGGCTCTGCCGTGAACTCTCCCCAATTTGCGCAAACCTCCTACCTTTCGAAAAGCCATGGGCAAACCTACATGGATTCAAGTCACTCTCAATCCTGTTAGTAACCCTCGTCCCACGTCTCAATACTGACATCAGCGAGCGTCTTATTGATTGGCACTACCTTCACAGACCTTCCAACAACACCCACCACAGAAAATTCGACTGCACATTTGATGAACGGCAGAAAATCCGCAAAGACTAGAGCTATGACTGGTACTACCTCTCCACTTGAACCATGACGCAAGTTTGGTTCTGACCTAATTTCCTTTTAGATGGTTCGAGCGGCCCGCGCCCGTCTACCGCAATGAACCTCCGACCAAATACCCCTTCGAATAATGATCCCAGTAAGATCGTCCACCCCTCAATGCACGAGCCAGACGAACGAGATCGGAAACTGACCGGTATAATTGATTCAGAAAGTTCGGAGGCCGGGACGTCGTCCCAGGTAAATCCTACCTCCGCCCTGTTGCAGGACCTTATCAGGGAGCAGCGCGCGACACGGGGATCGAGGAGGGCAGCATCAGAAGCTCCAAGCGATGTACCGCATAGGACTCCCACAAAGGCACAATCACAAGATGACTCGTCGTCTGAGAGGCAACGCAAGATTAATAGTGCCCTCTCAGCTGGGCTTAAACAGCCACGAGAAATGGGGTTCAGGGAGATGGATGAGGTAAGTCTAAAACGTATGCCTCACTTCTAGCGCCATCATGTGCTAATTTCTCGGTACCCCTATAGTACGTTTCGAAAATGAACAAGCTCAACTTCGATTTGAAACTCGACATCTACCATCGCTCACAACAGACACTCGCCCTGGAGAAGAAGCTTGAGCGTATGCACACCTTGGAAGAAGAGCTGGAACGGCTGCACGGTGTGGAGGAAGAGCTAGAAGAGCTACGTGAGGTCGAAGAGAATAACCAACGACTTCGAGAATCAAACGAGCAACTGCGATCGGAGTTGGATAAGCGGGATCAGGCTGTGAATGAAGCCGTTGATCTGATCTGTCAGTTGGAGTCGAAATTGGAGGAGCTGGGAGCAACTGGGGATGAAATACGACCCTCTACCGCCCTGCCCTCCACCAATGAAGCTGGGGAGGAGGCGCAAGGCCCCAATACGTTCGACGATAACACACCAAAACGTACTCGTATCCTTGATGTACCGGATAGAACCTCTTCATGGAAGGGTACGGGCTCAGGTCGCTCCATGCGCTATCGGAACGCTACCCCAGATTCGCTTCATCATGCGAGGCGAACTCCATCCTTCCTGCGCGAAAATAACGGCAGTACAAGTGCTCTTCGGAGTCTATACATGGCAGATGAAACGAAATCTCGGACGACATCTAGTGCCATGTCGAAGACTGGTAGTGTGCTATCTGGGGATGACCAACCAGAACCGGAGTCTCCGAGGTTGAGCATTCTCAGCGAATGTAGCTACTTGAGTCCCTATGCGAGCCCATCCAGACAGTTGGATTTTGACATGTCCAATGGCCCGAGAGTCCAAAGGAATTTCAACAACCTGCCAAGTGCAAGGTTGGACAGCAATATCGATGAAGCTAAAATCTCCCGAATTGACGAGTGGATCCAACCTCGAGAGACTCCGGTTGAACCTCCTGAGCAAAAGCCCGCGGAGTACTCCACATCTACCGTTGTAAGAAAGGATATCCCGCGGGAAGCTACACTTGGATGCCCGTTCCAAGCGAACAGGATGTCCAAGAGGCGCCAATTCGACTCCCCACGCCTGGATATTCCGGTTTTTGATGGGACAAGGCTGCCACCCACTCCAGACACCATGAGCACATCAAATACCGGCCCCAGGAGCGGATCGAATTCAAGCATAATCGCGGAGAAGAGCCAGCTTGACCAAGCCCCTTTTTACACCACATTCGCTCTGAACAGTACGCTTAGCAGGCCTAGATCTGCAGATGACGCTACAACTAGACCCAGCAGCGTCGCAAGTCGCTCAGGTAGTATGGAAACTGCGATTGATACGGCCCAGAACGGGCTACCCAATCGCAGTGGATACGAGAGCCCGAGCATGTTTCCCTCTTACAACTACGGTGGTCGCAGGCCAAAGACGTCGCACATACACGCTGCAAGTCTAGACAACCCGCGACTTCGGAGTAAAGGGAACGCGTTCAAGCGTCAGGAGGTAGTCGAGGAAGTCGAACCTTCTCGTCGAAAGAATTACACTGCTTCGATCAAGTCAACTACCTCAGAACCAAATTCTATAGCTTTCGCTAATCCCAACTCTCCTCCATTAACACCGCAGGATTGGTTGGAAGCAGCTTTACCGCCGAAACAGAAAACGGAAGAGCCTGCGATCGACGAGGAACCCGAGCTACCACCAAGCCGTGTTCCACAGTTAGATCCAGACACTCCGATTCCGTCAATCGAGCCTGCTGAGAACAGGGTCACATTCTTATCCCGTCGACCGACGAGACGGCTGGGTTCCGAAGAGCCATTACCTGCCCGTACTTCTAGCCTGCGACTACGAGTATCCAAGAGCAGGGCACCTCCAAACCTGGAAGTCCAACCGCGACGTCGAATCAACCTCAGACCTCGGTTCTTCAGCCGTTCCGCTACTCCAAATGATCCAGAGCAGGTCCCCATGTCAGACCCCGTCGACAAAGATGGCGCCCCATCCGGAATCATCAAGACTAAAATTCTCAGCGCGGTCCGCCGCCAAAGCATCAGCTCCACAGCTGAAATGACCGCAGGGCGCGCCGAAACCCCACCACCAGGCAAAGAGAATGGCAACGATCCTTCCCAACCGCCCCTATCGGCCGGAATCCCTCCATCCCGAGGCTCCACGCTGCGACCTCCAACCTCTGATAGTGCAGAGTACAAGCGTCGCAGCTCTCTAGGAATCCTTGGGTGGATGAGAGGTGCCTCTGGACAGAATAAGGATGGAGGAGAACCGTCATTCCTTCCTTCGCCTGCGACGTTGATGAGAGCGATGTCCCCTGATAAGGAAAAGCCGTTCGCACCGTCTGGGCTGGCGAATAGTACTCCAGCTTCTGCTATAGATCCTCAGGGGGTGCAGGAATACCCTCAGACTCCCACAGAGCCTGAGTCAGATCGGAGACTGGGATACGGGCAGCGACGTAACCGTGTGGTATAGGGAACATACCGGTTACTAGCGCTATTTATTTCTCGACATCTTCCCAATGATTGAAGCTGGGAAAAGACGTCAACCACAATACCTCCTCACCTATGGAGCGCCATCTTGTACTGTTTAAATATGTAGCAAAAAATTATAAAAATTAGAAAATAAAAATAATATTCAAATATTCACGCTCTTAAGAGACGCATTAAGTAACTCGCTGACTTTACTTTGCCTTGCAACCCATGCCAAGAGAAGGTTTATAAGTCAATAATAACCTTAACAGTGATATATATCTCATCATCCAACATGAACTTCCCGTTCTTTTTGTCCGTTATGTTCCGTACAAGGGTTGGCAATCCCAGAGCCCAGCGACGATTAGTGTCGGGTCGTGACTGATTCAGCGCGGGGCGTCGGCGGGAAAGCGAATGCTCGCCGACATGCCGCAGTCCACACTGCAATTACACCTGAACGAGGTATACTTGTAGTGACACCATTGTCTCAAAACTCATACCTCTCCCCAGCGTTTCCGACAAATTCTCCCCATCCCCAGCTCCTCGAAAAAACACCTCCAAAATCTCAGGCAGTTGATCCCTCCATTCCATCCACTTAGAGTTCCCAAACGATGCAGTTGTGTACTCCCAATAATGAGGATACTAGCCCGCAAACTGTAAGTGAGCGATTCGCATATTTGGTGAAGGGACGTTCCGATTAACCGTGATTATTCATTCTTCTCGACTTGGTGTCGCGGCTGATGCTCAGGCAAACCTTCGTCAACTCCCTACTACTCGCACCCTCCTCATTGCTGGCCCGTGGCTAAGTACTCATTATCATGGGCGTGAGAATAAGCAAGAGCCAAAATTAGAGTCACCCCACCGACGTTAATTCCAGCCAATCAAAGTAGAACATCCATGCTCGGACCACACCTTAATTATTGTGCATGATGTCTGGCCACAGGGGACAAACAATAATATCCTTTCGGTCTGGTAATTTGGAAAGAGGTTGATCATAAAACTGTCGAACTGTGGAGTGTCAAGGGATCGTATCGTATTTGTGAGTGAAAACATATATGAGCAAGCCCGCAAGGAACCAGTCCCGTCTCAATCAGAGTCGTTAGTCGAATCCGCCTCGGTTGAGCTGTTCTCAGGACTCTTCTTCATCCTTAATATTCATCATTAGAGCAAAAAGTCTGCGTTCGTCGCTACGCTTTCGATACTCGGCGTAAAAAAAACGAAGACGTTTGACATAGATCCGTGATAACTCAGAAGTGAAACTGTTACGAATGCCGACTCGAACAGCTATGGGTTGCCCACTGGCCCCAAGGTCGGGATATTTCCAGGGGAAACAGGCCTTAGAATTGGTTCCCCTGGTTGGCATCTTAAATCCGTTCTTGCGCAGACACCGTAAAAGCTCCCAGCAGGCGAGGCAGGAGCGTTTAGAAAAGCCTATATAACCCCAGGCAGCGGGTCCAGGCTCTTTGCGAGCAAAGAAATGAAGCGCAATTGCGCATTCACAATGAATGGGGCTCTGGACGCGCTGCTTGTTTTCAAACTCGCTGGCGAGTGTTTTGCCGGGCTTATCTGGTAGGTCAGTCGGGAGGCTCCATTTCTGCCTATTGGCTGCCCGATTCGCGATATCTCGCCAACTTGCCAGAGATTGTGGTAACTGTATCGCGGGTTCGAGGTTGGGAAGAACGTTTACACGAAGAACCTTGCCGGCTAGAAAACGGTCTCGACGTTTGGGGCAACGGGGAAGCAAACAGAGGATATTGATGGCGTCTTGTAAGGAGGAGACTTTTCTTAGGTATTTAACAGTCGGAAAACCTACTCAAAGTAAGATTAATAGCTCGAACTTATCAAGAGCAATATCGCTCCTTAATAAAGATGTGTGTGAAAAAAGATAAACATACCCTTCTTATCGCCGAAGAATAGTAGGGCTGAACACAAGTCTGCAGACCCAAGGAGCATCAGTACATTCCGGTGTACGATGGCCATGTTCTTCATGAGTTGAGTAAGAGTCTCGCCCCTAAAACTCCCCCCATCCTTGATCACTTGTGATACCCATAGTAAACATTCCCTAATGGGTACCAGATGAGTCATCAGCTTCTTACTCGCCTCGTCCTCGCGGTAAGAGTCGACGAGCTCGCTGAACACATCGAACCGGGTCTTTGTCCCCCATGGCTTAAAGATCCGCCATATAAGCTTTTTGAGGGAAAAGCTATATATCCTGGCTCCCAGATCTCGGGTCTGGGATGTGATCTCGTCGCGGTATTTACCCTCTTCCGATAACTTCGGGGACCCATCACCCGTGTTATTGATGTCTTCACCCTTGGATACTCGATGGAAGTTCGTACAAGCCTCGGAGATGCCTTGCAGGTCTTCCCAGATCATCTCTAGGTGCTTCTTTGTTTTCTCCGGGTCCGATTCATTGGAAGCAAGGGTTATAGTAATCTCGTGATGCCGTTGATCGACTTGGAGGGCGCATGCGACAGACTCACCCGTTGGTTCCGAGACGAGAACCGTTGCTATTGCGTCTAAAGTGGGGACCACGTAACTGGGGGTAGATTCAGCTAGCTCGTATACAAGAGCCATACGCTGCTCTTCGATGTCTCCGCCGTCGCGGTTCACCTCTGAAAGAAGACCAACAAGGTGTTCGCACTCCATTATGAGACACTGTAAGAGGGTGGGAGAAAAAGAGAGAGAGGCGAGTGTATATTCCTGCGGAATATAGAGTTGCTGGGTTATAGAAATGTGTTTGAAATAGAGCTTCCTTCGTGAGTTGATGGGATGGGAAACTGTGTTAGAGGGTAGCGCTCAAGATATAAGTAGAAAAGAGCTTCCCAGCCTCTTGTCATTGACTCTTGCCGCGCCGCCCTTTTGTTTTCAAAACGAATCAATGACGATTAGAGAAGATATATGCGATATAAGTATCTGGTGGTAGGTGACCGAGTCACGGGGTTTATGACGCTGCTATGAGCCTAGACACTTGAGAAAAAGGGGGGTCCCTAAACTTTCTATTATGCCTTTCGAAGTGGCTGGTGCGATTTCCACGCTTTGGAAAACGTCAGTGGATGAGAGCGTTGACTAAACTTGTCAGCCAGGTGTTGGTTACTATATCGAGGAAACGACTGCACGTACAATACGAATACTCAACTCTGGAGAAGAGAGCTAAAAGCGTGACGTAAGACTGGCAATGAGCCTAATACTGTTTACCGACTGGGGAAATAGAAGCGACCACAGAAGGACGAGGGCCGCAGATGGGCATAAGTGGAAAGGGAAAAAGAATAAATTCTAGGTCGGTAGGAAACAACCATCCACAGTAAAGAGAAAAGGAAAATAAAAAGAAAGGAAGAAGTAAGAAAGAAAAGAACATAAATAAATGATGGGCCAAAGAAAATAAACTCAAATCACCTGCCGTTACCACGGTTCCCTCGTCTCATGTTATCTTTGCACTCGTTGCAGTACCATTTAGCTAAAAGAAGGGGAAAGGTTAGCAGGCCATATTTATTCTTCTGTAAGGTCCTCTCGAAGGAACATGGACAAGAAATCGGGAGAATTAAACAGCGAAGTGTACTTACCACTCTTCAACGGCGGCTTCGTCAATCCAACACAAGACAAATGGAACCATTCCCGCGGACAAGTATCGTTATCGCACGCAACCATCTCTCCAAAGCTAACTTGATTACAATAACAGTACCGCGGCTCATCACCGTCTTCCTCCTCGTCTTCCTCCAGCCTCGATGATTCATCATCTTCAGCCAAGGCTGCAGCAGAACTAGCAGCCACAGATGCTACCGCCTGCTGCTGAGCAGCCAAAGCCTGACTAGCACCTTTCTTATGGGAACGCTTGGGCGGCGCTTCTGTTGCTCGTGTTGGTCTTGAGCGTTGTGGCTGAGATGTCTGCTGTTGTGTTTGTTGTCCTGAAGAATCCGAGAACGTAGCAGTAACTGGCGTAGATGTCTTCGATCTTCCTTTGGGGACGCTGGGTTGCCGCTCGGCGGCCGACGTGGGGACGGGGGCAGTAACGATGTTGGGGGGGTTGGAGGTAACGTTCGGGGTCTCTTCGCGCTTGGGGGGGATGTCTGCAGGGGTGGCGGTAACAGAAGAATCAGCATGGATGTCACTATCTTTCACTCCAGCGGCTACGGCTATGGATTCGGTTTTCGCACTAGCCGCTTCTTTGAGGGTCGATTTGGGTAATTCCGTCGGCGTGGATTTTTCTACATTCGGGGACGTATTAGAGACCTCAGGGTTAGGTCTGGGGAGAATGGGTAACGTACGGGTATTGGCAGTCGCCCGATTCGACGTTGACGATTGGGGTCTCTGGCGGCCATTCTGGGTTTGCGCGGTATTCTGGGTTCTCGACGATTGGGGACGGTTCGTGGCACTGGGGGCAGGGCTAGCGGCATTCCGGGGAGCGTTAAACGTGCCAATTACGGGGGACGAGATCGCGGAAGGTGGGCCGGTGTTAGACGTGGCGGTATTATTTCTGCATTGCGGTGTTAGGATGCTTTCACGGGTTCAACCATTTCCGTGCTGCTGCTCCTTAGGGCATACCTCTTTCGTCCAGCTGGGTTGGGTGGTGCTCGGGTCCTCTTCTTCGGGGCAACATCCGGGGCGGATGCGTCCTTCGCTTCAGCGGGGGTAGCTGCGGTATTTGGGGTAGATTCGGTGGTTCCGGCTAGGGTTTGGGGTTGTTTTTCGACCTTTCGACGTTTGGCAGGGGCTGGGGTGGCGGCCGCGGTGTTCGCAGCACTGTTAGCCGCACGATCGGGGGTGTCCGTAGCGCGTTGGTTCTTCCCGCCGGAAGTGGTCTTGCGAGAGGCTCCAGCAGTGGTTGGAGGGCGTCCGTCGTCAAAGTCTAGGTCAGCATGGGTTCGCTTGTTCTTCCGTGTGTTCACTGCTTGGCGCCTTGTTTCACTCCTGGTCGCGGCATCCTCTTGTCCGGCCTGGTTAGCGGCTGCGACCTCGCGTCGAGTACGTTCGTTTCCAGATGGTCCACCGTTCTTCTTTTTACCCTTGGGGTCCTCGGATGAATAAGCCCAGTGGGATGTACTTCCAAGTCGTGCTTCATCGCTCACTTCACCTTCAACGTAAGGGAAAACGGCGTCCAAACGGCCAAGCTGTCTCTGGAGTTCATCGTTCGCGTTCACAAGCACATGGTTTTTCTCATCTGATGTAAACATGATTTCTGACAATGTACAGCGAAGATCGTAGAACATTCGTCGCCGTGAAGTTGCGTCCTGCGCTTCGCCAGGCTGTCCCTGCTGATCCTATGTCGGAAGAAAATTGTATGAGGATTCGGGACGCCATTTCCCAACGGAAAGAAGTACTTACCTGAGAAGCGACGGAAGCACCATCGCTAGCAGCTGCAGTCAACTGAGATCCCGCCTTCACCGGTTGCGATCCAGACGTAGTATTCAAAAGAGTCTGCAGGTTTTCCTCCAACGCCCACGCTTTCGCGTCAACTTCCTTCAACAATGATGTATGGCGGCGAACTTCTCTCGGGAGGGCGAGGATGGCGTCGGTGAAATGGGTGATGGCAGGATAGAATCCGTGTGGGACGTGGGGAGCTTGGGCGTGGTCGGCGGCTGCTGCGACGCCGTGACTTCCACCGAAGATGGCTTGGGAGTTCTGCGCGGCAAGAGATCGTCCTGCGGCCTTCGAGGTGCGGCTTGGATTCGTACGTGTCTGGCGAGTTGGCTGGCGGACACTGCCAGCATTGGCTGGAGCTGTAGCGGTGGTGGACATATTGGATCGGGATGCTTGGGAATCGGGTTTACGAGAGCGGGAGGGTGAGAGGAAGGTGAACAGAGCGGTTCTCGTGGAACCCACCCAGAAATATAAAGAAAAGGACAGAGAACACGAGTGAGATAATTGGTGGTTATCTGACCATGAGTGTGCGGACTGGTGAAGAATTTCAAGTGAGGGAGGATGGTGAGGATAGAAAGATGAACCCCGAGTGCGGAAGACGGAGAGAGTGCGGCTCTTTCGCAGAGATGCAGCGACGCCGATCATTACTCAAAAAAGGTCCAAGCTTCGGCATCCGATTAGGCTAGTACAAAAGTAGTTAAAGCATCATAATCAACGGAAAAACCATCTACCACACTCTCCATCAATGGTGCATTGATGAAAGGGTTGAGATGAATAGAACAGAGATTATTACTATTAATGGATCTAACAACTCTCTATAGAAACAAACAGAACTTTCTATTATTCAACGAAGCCATCCGCTCAATCAATGACAAACATGATCATCAATAGGAACCTCATCGCGTCACCCAGCAACCAGAAATGTCAACGGGCATGCCCACCCTCTTTCCTTCTTCCAAAGCGCTCCCGAGCTCTTCTCCAAAACTCCACCACATACGTAGACCGCGTGGTTAGCGTGACAGGAGTAAAAAAGGAGCCATTAGCCAACTGAGGATCAGAAGGTGCCGGCCTCAATGGACGACCATTCTCCGAATCATCCATCGCACCCCATAGCCACAGAGCAGCTTCTTCGCAGTAGGCATCCAAATCCGGGCTCTTTTCTGAATATGTCTGCGCAATCCAAACCGGGTCACGGGGGGATTTGAGCTCGCCGAAATTTCGATTTATCTTCAACTCGACACGCGGGTCACCAAACTCCGATTGCACGAGCCGTACTCTGGTTGCGCAGAAGTCGCATTCTTTTTCTCCCTCAATTTGGCGTCTGATGTTTCGACATGGGAGATTGTCGAATTTTGCCGGAAACTGATCCGTTATCTTCTTATCATTCAGACGCAAGTGCGGACAGATAGGAATATTGAAACCAGCGCAGAGAGCGAGAAATTGCGCTCTTGTTGGCACCGATTCAGCCCTGAATAGACTCAGCGTGATATACATATAGCTTTGGATCCAAAGTACAAAAGCATCGTTATCGTCGATCGAGAAAAAAGTCTCTCGATCTGTCTTTGTCGAAAGAGCTGCAATCTCATCGAAGCTCAACTCAACCCCTGATGATACCATGCGCCAGCCTCTCTTGGTGCGAAGACAGTATCTTGCTTCGGCAGATTTGCGCAATTCCTCGACTGAGAACGATAGTATGGGATGCCTCTCCCAACATCCTCTGCAATGATATCCCTTTACGAGGCGCATATCTTCTAGTATGGACAGCATGTGATACCGGACTCTGTGGCTTGATCTCAGGGGCCTATGAACGTACTTCGCTGCAACGTCTGAAAAATAGAGCCAACCGCAGGTGAGCGTCAGGGCGATGGCGTCTCGAGTGGATAAGTGCCCATAGATCATGTCCAGTATCTCCGATGGCAATTTCTGGAGATACATGCGAAGAGTAACGTCACTCACCGATTCGTGACTGCGGCGGCGAGAGGACATCCCGCGCCCTAGGCGCTCGAACTTGGGTAAAATGGACAAGGCCATGTCGATGAGCAGGAGAGAATAAGTAATAAGTCCGGAGTCACTTGTCGGAACTCGAACAATAGGGGGGCTCGAATGCTAGTAATAGTGCAACGGGCAGCAAAAAAAAAAGCTAGTGTTATACAAGAAGGTATAGATAGGGAGCTTGAGTTAGAGAAGGTAGGAAAAGTCGGGGGGGAAGGGGTATATAAACCCTCGTGGTTTGGCCAAAAGTCAATGACATCGCATGGGCATAATTGACTTGTTTGAATCACTAACCTTCCAGCGGAAGGAAGACCTGGGAGGAGGAAGCTCCTTCCTCTTATTTTTTTAGACAATGGCCTCAAGTCTCCGCGTCATCGACTCAGGATAATAGAAACCTTCTCTGGGTAACACCATTAGTATGTACAAAAATTTATAATTTTGCCAGGTCAAATCGTCATTGAAGAAGGCGGTTAAGTGGTGTCGATCGGGTCACCCAGAAGTGTCGTCTCTCAGGGGCAGGCAGCTGTGGCATGGCCCAAACCTGATACTCCCCTTAATCCTCGCCACCGTCGAGTCTGAATCTGCATTATAGTCAAGACATTTGAATGGGGTATGCGATGATAACTCTGCAGACCCAACGCTATCATGCTTGACCGAATTATGAACGCAATGCAATGTCTTGACACAGCAAGACCTAACATTGGCCATCAAATAACTTTAGCAAGACATCTGAACCATGTATATGAATTCTCAAAAACCTCAACTCAGACTCAAAAAGAAATTCATCATCAATATCGAAAGTGTGCTGCTACAATAGACAAAGAAAAGATAAACAAATCAAAATCAAAAGTGTTGGTGATAGTACAAAGAGGAGAAGAAGAAAAAACCAGACAAGATATTAAATAATGGAAAAAAGAAACCCCACCGATAGCCGCTCTTGAATGCACACAGACATTAATGAATCAAACAAAAGATTTTCTTTCCACTCCCTCGCTCACTCCCCCTTCAGTTTTGACTGAAAGACACTAAACGTATCCTCCAACAGATCCTGCTCCTCCTTCAAATGCGTAGATTTAAGACCAGTAGCAACACTAGCGCTCGGGTTGCGGCCAGCGTAGAGGACGTGTCTTCGGTTATGGTGTTCCGTCTCATTAAGTAGGGTCTCGATTCTCGGCTGGACGAAACTCCACGCACCGGCGTTGAGTGGCTCCTCCTGGCACCAGACGATGTTCTTGGCGTTGGGGTAGCTGTCAAGGTTCTCCTTCAATTGTTGCCAGGGGAATGGGTTCAACTGTTCGATTCTGGTGATGGCGGTGTTGGTGATGTTGTTGTTGGTTCGGTATTTCTGGAGGGCGGCGTAGACTTGGCCAGAGCAGATGACAACACGCTCGATATCCTCATGCTTGTTGATGGTGTTTCCGTGCTCGGGGTCGGGGATGATCCACTGGAAGTGCGATTCGCCAGTGAAGTCCTCAATAGGGGATCGGGCCAATGGGTGACGGAGGAGAGATTTCGAGAAGAAGATAACGAGGGCTAGGAGAAAGTCAGCTTATTGAATGAAACAAACAAACAAAATCAAGGTATCCTTACGTTTTCGGAATTGGCGGTTCATCTGTCTCCTCAAGATATGGAACAAGTTGGCCGGTGTAGTCATGCACGCAATCTGCATATTGCAATCCTGGTGTAGACGTTCTAGCTTTTCTGGAGTTGGGTAGACACGGGGTTCCTCGTTGGACAATTGGAGGTATCGTTCCATCCTGCCAGAAGAGTGTTCTGGCCCTTGTCCATCGTAACCGTGGGGGAGAGACATAACCAGACCGGATCGCTGAAGCCACTTGACCTCGCCAGAGGCGACGAACTGATCGATGATACATTGCGCGTTGTTGGCGAAATCACCGAATTGGGCTTCCCACATGACGAGAGCGTTGGGCGAGGTCAATGAGTAACCATACTCGAAACCAAGGCTAAAAAGTAAGAAGTCAGCGACATCCGCGACATAACGGGGTGATACAGAAAAGGATCAAACTTACGCTCCGAATTCACTCAACGAAGAGTTAGCAATAATAAAAGATCCCTGGTCCTCACTAAGATGTTGGAGAGGAGTATACGTCTTCTCATCGTTCTGATCATGAAGAACAGCATGTCGTTGCGAGAAAGTACCACGCTCAACATCCTGGCCAGACACACGGACATGGTGGCCCTCCTCACAGAGAGTACCAAACGCAAGCGCCTCAGCGGTAGACCAATCGATATTCTTACCCTCATCAACAACCTTCTTCCTGTTGGCGAGAATACGCTTAAGATTTCGGTGGACGGTGAATCCTTCTGGAGCACCGCTAATTCTATCTCCGATCTTCCTCAGATTTTCGGCAGGAACACCAGTGGGTGGGTGGGGGAGAACTTCGGTAGCCAACTCTTTAGGCGACTTGAAACCGTTCCAGGCGGAAGTTAGCCATTCCTTGCCAGTGGGTTGGTAATCAGTGCTGCGATCAAAGCTGTCGTTCAACATGCCCCAGACCCATTTCTTGTGTTCATCGATATCCTCCTTGGTGAAGGTACCTTCAGTAATGAGCTTGTCGACATATTTATCCAACTGGTTCTTCTGCTCTTCGATCCTCTTGTACATCAGTGGTTGGGTGAAGGACGGCTGATCAGTCTCGTTATGTCCCTGTTTTCGGTAGCAGACAATATCAATAACGACATCGCGCTTGAACTCAGCACGCCAATCAGCAGCCAACTGGCAGACGTAGTTCAAAGCCTCGACGTCGTCTCCGTTGACGTGGAAAACGGGGGCATCGATAGCCTTGGCGATATCAGAGCAGTACGGGGTAGAACGAGCAAATCGAGGATCGGTCGTGAAACCAATCTGGTTGTTCACAATAATATGAATGGTACCACCAGTGGAGTAAGCAGGCAATGAGTGGAAACCCATAGTCTCGTAGACAACACCCTGGGCGGCGAACGCAGCATCACCATGAAGCAAGACACCCATAGCAGTGTTGAAGTCCTTCTCATCATTATTGTAGTGCTGGATAGCACGAGTCTTTCCAAGCACAACCGGATCCTCCGCCTCCAAATGGGAAGGGTTGGCTACCAGAGAAAGCTGGACCCGCTTTCCAGAAGGAGTGGGTCTCTCGAAGTTCATACCAAGATGGTACTTCACATCTCCGGAACCCTCATCCGAAGGCTCGGCAGAACCTCCGAACTCGCTGAAAATAGACTCGTTGGGTTTTCGCACCACGTTACTGAGAACGTTAAGACGACCACGATGGGGCATACCGATAACAATATCCTTGATTCCATAATCGACACTGCGATCAATCAATGCCTTCATACCAGGCACCAACGTCTCGCAACCTTCAAGACCGAACCTCTTATCGTTGGGGAACTTCGTCGCGAGGAAAGATTCGAAGCTAGAACTCCAAATTAAGCGATCCAAGATACGTCTCTTCTCATCGACGGAGTAGGTGTACGGTTCAGGGATCTCAACACGATCACGGATCCAATCGCAAGGAACCCTATCGGGAATATGGATATATTCGACACCATATGAACCGCTATAGATCCTCTCACACGCAGCGATAATATCCCTCAACTTCATCTTTTTCCGTTCCGCAGTCTCAAAACGAGGCAAGATACCCGGTCCGAGAGTGATCTCATCATCGAGGTCCTTTTCCGTGAATCCGTAATGCGACAATTCAAGCTCCTTGGGTTTGCTGTAGCCGAAAGATTCCGCCTCGCCGCGAATACCCAATGGATCAGTCTTCGCCTTATGGTGACCGCGAGCCTGGTACGCGCGAACAAGAAGCTGAACCTTCAAGTGGTTGGTGACATCTCTACCGGCGACGGAACCCAATCCGGCATCGGGCATGTGCTGTGGCACACCACCCGTCGGGGTCGGAACGATGGTGGGTGGGGGTTGGAAGGCCTGGGAGATCGGCATGTTTCCATTCTCCATGTTCTTGAAGTATGTCTGCCACGAAACGTGGACGCTAGAGGGATCGTCCCTCCACGCTAAGTACATCTCATCGATATAGTTGGCTGTATTCCCTTGAAGAAACGAATCACTGGGATCCTAGAACAAAACAGAAAAGAACGAGAACCGTCAGTAACATATCGCAATACGAAAGAGCAAATTTTTCCAAACAGCCCCAAAAAGCGAAAACGGTGAAACTCACCACACCCTTATCCGTCTCTTCTGCTGAAATCGCATAACTCCTCCTCCCCTGCTGCTGTCCAACCAAAGCCAACGGCCTCCTCGCCGCAAGGAGGCCAACACGACTTGATGACCTCAGCGGAGCAGTACCAGCGGGCGTCGCAAGGGACGAAATGGACCTGCTCGCAGACGAGCAGCAGGTACTTCTCCTAAGTAGAGCTGCGCTACTTGACGCCTTGAGCGTCGATGTTGTGGCTGCGCGAAGCATATTGGCGGTGTCGCGTGCGTTCCGTTCGTTGGTAGGTGGTGGTTTTGCTTTTATTACTTGCTTGAAGCTTTTGAGGATTGTGAGTAAATAGAAAAATGCCAGAAGAATGCGAATGCGAAAAAGATGAGTGAAATTAAGACGAAAAGACAAGATGGTGCAGCTGTGCAGGTAGCTGAAAAAGCTTTGGAGCCAAAATTCCGAACGTGGTCAATTGAGCTCTCTTCGCAGCGTATTCCACATTCCAATCCCCTTCTCTCGTCCTATGCTCACGAAAGCAAGACAGACACAAAAAGAGAGTCAAGTAACAGTAGAAGGCCAGCAGTTGAGAAGTTCACGACAGCGTTGTTATCCCAAAGAACCACGAAGTCCTTCAGACGTGAATGAAACTGTGGCTGTGGCGGTGTTCTTCGACCAGCCATCCATCACCAAAAAAGAAGAGACGAAAACTTACCAAAAACTCTTTCAATGTTATAATCGCCTATACGGCAACAAAGACTTCGTAGTCATGAGAAGCAAAAAGTGCTTCAGTTCAAAAAAGAAACAATATCTATCAGATATAGAAGTTGAAGAAGAGGAAAGGAAGAAGAGAGAGAGAGAAGAAGGAAGGAAGAATAATTAACTGGGCCAGAAGGTCAAAAAAAAGATACATCCTCTCATGTATCTTTCTCGGCTCCTTGGCTCCGTTTGAGCGAAAAGAGTGACCCACAAGGCATATGATTGGTTGCATAGGGGGTATCAAATAAACACGGAAGATTGATGTTCCGGGTCTCGGTCCGTTCCTGGACAATCCAAGGGATGTCATTGGGCAGGTAAGACTCGGGTATTACGTAACTAGGTATGTCGGGTATGCGGGAAAGAGCGAGCGCGAAAGGGAATGATCACGTAATAAAGCTACATCATGCAAAGTCTTCGAAGAGTCACGATCTGATGACCTTGAAGGAAAAAGGGGGATGCATGTCTTGTGTGTATATGCCTCATGTAGGCAGGTGGACGGTGTTCTATTTCATCATAGGATGTTTGGGGGGCATGATCGAAGATCCAAGATGCATGCATGGACAACAAGCAAGCAACCAAAGAGTCGAGATTAAAAACTAGGTTAAGGCGGACATGCGTTTCCTTCAGTTCAGCCGCTGAGGGTGTAATCCGTATTTTGGAGGGTATCATTTAGAATATATGCAGAGAAAAGAGGATTAAACAGAGACGGAAAAAGAGTATCCAACACCCCAAGAATCGAATATCAACAGCAAGTCCTCCTCTTGAAAGAAAAAGACAAACAAAAACAATCGTGAAGAAGAAAAGAAGATCGAAGAGTCCAGCCCAAATGCAGTAAATTATGCGGATTTCCGCTTCGTCACCAAAAAAGTGAGCGATTTTTCGACGATGACGTCATAAGAGTAACCGTTGCAGGAAGGACTTGACACTAGTCTCTTTTCAGATTAGATTCCGTGCCAAGACTTCCCGTTCGACTTGCAGTTCCCCTTTGTCGGTCGTTCTTTTCTTCTCTAGAACCCATCGACTTGATCCGTCTTCGTCCTTCTCCTTCACGTAGCTGATACTCTCTGCTGTACTGCTGTTCCGGCTGTGGTTGTGCATCTTGGACGAGGAAGACGATTGTTTGGTGAGCGCCGCTGGGTAGTAGTCCATGGCATCGCCTTCAGGACTGTTGCCTGCATCTTGCTTCGCGTCTATATCGTTGACAATAGCCTGTGGGCTTTCCGGAAATCTATCGTCGTCGAGCTGGTGGAGAGGAAGAGAATTTTCGTTGTTCATTATATCCTGCATGTTGACAGGGCTGGTAGCATTGATGATCTGATTCGCGCCACCATCAGGGAGGCTGTGGCTGGACCCGGTCTGATGGTGTGTGTTCGGGTATGTCTCGTGGATATTGGGGAACCCGCCAAGATTCGACATGGGCATCGGTGCATGCGACGGGGGACTAGCATGCCCGACGGGACTGTTTCCCAGACTGGCGGAACTACCACCCCATCCTCGACGAAGCCTCATGAGAGCGTCGAGCGACATCTCATCTTCCAGATTCCCCATGTCGACAAGCTGAGCAAGCCCAGGGTTAGGTAGCGATGGGTTGGAATGTTGTCCCGCATTCCCATGCGCCGCAGTCAGGGATATGATAGAGTTCCGGGTGCTCCATTCACTCCGCTCTGTGATAGGTGTAAGGCTGGGTTCTTGGAAGTTGGCCCGACCACTGTGGCTTCGCGTGATTCCTTCAACCCCACGACTGCCAAAATATCCACCATTGGCAAATTCACCGTCGCAGTTCCCATTTGCTTGAGCGTAGAACCCAAATTCCTGCCCGTAAAAGCCTTCATCGTCGTTTTCTAGAGCTTCAGCGTTAGCTTCGGCGATGATCGGATCATCCTCCAGGCCATAATCATCGTACGCGAAGTCGTCAAACACGTCTTCAACGCCAATAGTATCTAACACTTGACTGAGCCTGCTATCATCTGATACCAGGCCAGGTTGTGATTCCGCAGCCTGAGACACACTCTGTCGGTCTACCGAGCTTTCACTCGTGCTTGTATTCCGTTGAAACCGACCCTTAGCCGCCGCTTCAGTCGCAGCCAGAGCTAACGCACTATGATAAGCTTCGAGGTTCCGTTCCGTTAGTCCATCTGGGCCTTGTATCCCATCCCCCTTCTCCAACGAGCTTCTTTGCCCATCCACCCCTCCCGGAACCCTTTCAATGCTACCAGTACCATAACCAGCCATGGACGTAGTAACTCTTAAGCTATGATGGCTAATCCCCGGGAAGCCTTTCGGCACGGTATCGTCTTCCTCCTGGCCGGGAGCTGGATATGAGGATGCGGCACCTTGACCATGGGTTTTCCGATCATACAAATGACTGGTTTCATCGTCGAAGATGTTCTCATCGAACTGGTCTTCCTCTTCTAAACCTGACGGAGGAGCTCCGAAATTGCCATCGTCAAAGTACATATCGTCATCATCGTCGTCGTCAATTAGCCAAGAGCCTTCCGCTTTGTTTTCGGGTGTAACTCGTGTAGGGTTTGGAGGCGGTTGTGCAGGTGCATTCAGCTCGTTCTGATGGACGGTCGTACTCGACTTGTCTTGGTCCGGAGAAATCCTCCCTGCAAGAGGTGAGGTCGAGTTCTGTGCGAATCCAGAAACCTGGCTCTTGCCTCCAAGATGAGCTGCATTCGGGGTCGAATTCAAATCCAACGGACTCGGAGAATCAGGGCTCGCCATCACCGTTGGCAAAGCAGGAGCATATCCACCACCACCCATATTCATCCTCCTCAGATTCGAAAAATTCGAGAAATCATCCTCATCAAAATCAGCATCGGCATTCACCCCAGGTATTCTCTCCTCGAATCCAGGATCATCGTCCATCCCATCATAGTCAAAATCATCAAAATCGGAATCATCTATATTGTCGAGTTGAGCCTGCGCCTTCCTCGCTGCTTCCTTCTCCTTGTGTTTCTCTTCCATGATTCTTTCCTGGTTAGATGATCCCACACCACCCATATCGAAGCTGAAACGGGAAGCATCGCTTTTCATATGTCTAGGCACGCCAGGCGGAAGGACCGATACTTCGTTGGAGAAAGATTGATCGCCTTGCGCCTGTTTAGGGGGAACGGGGACTCTATTAATAGATTTATGTTGTGATAATCCTTTGTTTGGAGGTTGGTTGTCATCCCCCCAGGCGGTAGGTACTTTTGGAGGAAGTTTCCTCGCGAAAGCTGGGACGTCGGTGGGTTCACCGTCGGCACGGCGCTGTGAGGTAGCGAAAGATTCCAGGTAGCCTTTTGATTCCACTTGTAGAGCATTGCCTTCATCTCCAAAATGTTCTTTAAATGTAGGTGCATGTGCACTTTTATCTGTTTTCTCAAGGTTTGTATTATTAGGTTCAACATTATTAGGCCTTTGTACGCCTTCGTGGTTTTGATTAGATGGTTGTCGATTATTGGCGGATTCTGGGATTTGTATAGATGGCTTTGGTACGTTTCGACGAGGCCGTGGAGCAGAGAAGTCGTGAACAATCTTCCCGCGGATTCTAGGGTCATAGTCATCCGGTAAGGCTGGTATCGTTAGACTGCCGATGTTGTCGCCTTCCGTTTGTTGCCCCGGGATTTGGGATGACCGTCGACGGGCGAGAAGCGCCATTGGATTCAGCAGATTTAACCTTGTCCTTCCTGATCTCTGGATCGTAGGTTCTGCAACGGGCTCATAAGTCCTTCGCGGTTCGTTGAACTCTTTGGGGAACGCATTGTTGTCTATAACATTATCAGCAAGAGCAACCCTCAAGACATCCCCCTCCACCTTTCAACCTAAACGTACCTGCCGAGCCATACGAAGCTCCCTTCTGGCTTTCAGGGGGTATATTCTGCGGGTTCAGCAACCCTTTCCCAAACGCTAGCCTCCATGGCGATGTTGGTTTAGAGGACGACATTCCCGTTTCATTTTGTTCTGGCCGGACTAAGGTCGTCACTTTCGTCGAATGTGAAGATTCGTGGGAGGGAAACGTCGTCAATTGACTGCCTTGGTCCGAACTCGAATGTGGACGGGGTCGGTCGACTGTCGTGGACGACGGCACCCGCAGTGTCGACGCAGAATTGTTCCAGCTGGCGTCGTTTAAACGGTGGCTTTCCTGTCCCCTCGAATCGCGGCCAGGCGGCTGTTCGGACGGTACAGCAAGGTAGCGAGGGTAGGATGGTGATTCGGTTTCGGATTCAGGAAACCCAGGTGATTCTGCGATCGAGTCCGCAAAGCCCGGGGAGTGCGGGATTCCAGGGAGGTGAGGCGCGCTGCCATGAGATTGCCGTGATATGAAATGTGGAGAAGTAGGTGCCGACGAGCCCTCAGGTCGACGGTCCCGTCGCAGGTAGGAAAAAACCGAAGACGGCGCCATTGAAAGAAAACCGCAGGAGTTCTCCCGCGTTTTCCTTTCTCATGGAAAGCCTTCCCCGCGCTCTCTATGTTGCGTGGCTTCTTTCTTCCTTTTTATTCCAAGCCTTTTCACCGTTGCAACGATTTCATCATAATTTTCGTCGTGCACACTGTTCCACTTCGACGACAAGGGTGTGGTCACAGATCAGCAGCGTCATGAAATCGCAGGCCAGCATCTCCTCCAAGCATGTACGGGCTTCAGCGCGAGAGCGAGTCGAGGTTATTGGCGACTTGTGCGGACGAGATGTTCGAAGGCAGACAGTTGCCTTGAAAGAGTTCAAAATTCAGGCAGTTGGGAAAATAAAAAAACGCCCTGGAGACGTGCTGGTCGATAGTGATGCTATTGGAGATCGCTGTAGTCTTGGCAACATGGGATACGAGGATCGCAAAATCGAAGACGGCGAGCTGATCGTCTCGACAATCTCAGGGAGCATATATTGTTTAATCAAACACCTCACTTAAATATATATACGTCTTTAATATGTACATATTGACCCTATTTGTCTTCTACCTCTAGAAGATTTTATCCTTCTCCGTCGTGGAGTTGAGCGCGACTCCTGAAGAATCACTGACAGTTTACTCTGTTCATATTCGACCTGGCGATGTCGACCTCGAGAGAACATCGAAAGCAACATCATATATATTCCTCTCTGAGACGCATCCCATTCAGTGACAGGTCACATCTGACGGCGAGACCGATGCCGCTCTCTCTGATGACATATTCCTCTATCTCTGGGCCTCAGCATACATACGTCGTCTTCCCAAAATACCCACCCCTCTCCTGAGGATGGAGAGCTATTTTAGTGGTTATATTCTAATCCGGGCCTTGAGAGCAAAGATAAGGTTGGCTCAATCGCGCGCAAAGTGTACATGCGCTTTGCTCGTTGGTGTCAATTCAACTTTCTATGATCACAGTGACCACATTCTCACAGACCCGCGAACTCTTAACAAGCTCGCCCTTGAATTCACCGCAGCCCCTATGGGCATGAATAACAACTCTACACCAGCAGCAAAGTACTCGAATGTCGAACTTACTACCCATAATTCGCGTACGCGAGTCTTTGATGCGATACACTCCAGCCGTTGGTATCATGTCACACACCGACAGCATAGGTGCAAGTACCCGTACTATGGAATAATAAGCAGGTTTCCGTCCCAGGCAATCATAATGGGCAGCAAACTTGCGACTTCCTCCGCAATGTCTCATGTAGCCCCATTGTTTCCTGACAGCCACGGCACGCGGCGCTACATGTCTCACATTGGAGGAGTGGTCTCCTTAAATTTATATAAAGCTCGAGTTTGGCCCAACTGCGCACATTTTCAATAAGAGGAGTGAATTCCTACTGCTCGTGGCTAATTCAAATTGGGCACAGGGTTTTTCAAGCTATGATCTGTTTTTGGGTTCTTCTCCGAATATCACCTTTCTCATCTACTAAAACAATCACCCTCTACAACGGCCGAGCATCAACTCCCTCGTTCGTAATCACCACCGGCTCAACTTCTCCCTCCTCATTGAAGTACATACGATCAATACACACAACCCTCTCGTTCCCATTAGTCGAGTTGGGATAGTGTCGGTGGTAAACCATATAGTAGTCGTCGCCAACGTTCAACACACTATTGTGGCCTGTTCCGGTACCGATGGCAGGATTGGATGAGAGAATCGTCTTCGCGTCTCTCGAAAATGGTCCCATGGGCGAGGAACCAGTGACGTATTGAACCGCATAGGAGCCATCGGTCCAGCTAAATAATATGTCAGCGCATATCCATGGCTGGGGGGGGGGGGTAGAAATATATCAACTTACCCTCCAATGCTATAAAACAAATAGTAAGTCCCGTTTCTCTTGAGCATCCACGGAGCCTCTACATAGTTAGGAGGCGTGATATCGACGAAGTCACTCTTAAACGAGACCATATCGTCCTCCAGCTCCACAGCGACACTATGGTTCCATCCGCCCCAGTACAAATAATTTCGGCCATCGTCGTCGATGAAGATATCCGCATCAATAGGCTGCGCCCCAAACAACAACGTCTCGTTTATCAACGGCTTCCCCAGAACATCGACAAATGGCCCCGAAGGGGAATCCGAGCTCGCAACACCAATCCCAACACCATCACCCGCCGAGAAGTAGAGGTAATAAGTCCCATCCTTTTCACCTACAGTCGGAGCCCACGCCGCACGGTTAGTGCTCCATGGGACATCCTTGAAATCAAGGATATGTCCACGACTAGTCCAAGTGACCAGGTCGGGCGAGGAAAACGCCTCGAAGAAAGTCTGGTTCTGGTACTCTGTTGACCAGGTGGGATAGATCCAGTACTCGTTGTCGAAAATTCTGGCGTCTGGGTCCGCGTACCACCCGTCAATGACCGGGTTGCCGGATTTTTGTTGCCTCTCAGCTATATGGCGTTTGCTTCCAGTGCGGATTGCATCGGAAAAAGGGAACTGGACGAGGAGTCCAGCGAGGGGGAGGAGGGTGCTTGAGAACTTCATCTTGGCGGTGTGTGGTCTTGTAGTACGGAGGAAGAGAACTGCGGTGCATCAACGGGGCAGGTACACTGGTATATAAGGACGACGTCCCCTCCGTGCCTGGTACCTCTGACCGTTTCCTCTCGTCATGATTCTTTTTCATTAACCCGCCAATCGCGGGGATGTCCGACCAAAAATTTGGCCCATGTTGCATCGCATGACACGCGCGAACTTAGTTGAACAGTGTTTTGGCCCCCTTCTCCCAAGTGCCAAGAGACGAGCAACGTACAATCGAATCGAGATGGAAGAATTCAAGTGGTTTCTTAGGGTCTCCTCAAGCCTTACCGAAGTTGTGAGGAGAGACCGAATGCTACGAGAGTCCGATGAGAGGTGTGGTGTGTGTCTCCTGAAACTTTGCAGGTGATGACATCACAAGAGAGCTTCAGGAACACTAACCCTATACGAACTAGTTTAAAAGGTTAAATTTTAGCCTCTTCCCCGCAATCTTAAGCTTATCCTCGCCCATGCGGCCACGCCGTCGTCAGGCACATCGCGGGCCGCTCGCCGCCGCACGCGTGCTCGCGTGCTGACTTTACAGGACAGTGGACACCATGTTCCCGAGTCTCAAAACGTAATATACCTAGGCTTCTTCCACCCGTATGTTTATAGGCTCTCCAACACATTTCATCACACTGAAGCGAGCACTTAGTCCGTCGAGCCCACGACCTTCATGACAAAGAAAGACCCCAGGAGCACGTTAAACAATACTCCAGCAATCAATAAAAAGGCATCCCAGAAACAAGGGTAATCAGAACAAGTTGTTACTAGACAATTATTAAAGCAATAATAGTTTATCATTATACAATTATGCCGATATATCGACTATCAAAATATTTCCACGAACACCCCATGCTATGCTACCGACAATTAATGAATGACCGACAAAAATATACGCAGATGAAGATGACAAGACAAAAGCAAGGATAGCGTAAAGCGGGAGATGCAGTTCAAACAGACAAAGGAGCATCGCTATGGCAAAGGCGTGTAAAGGTGCAAAGGGAACAGAAAGATCAAAGCCATAATGCGAAAAGGGGCGCAGAAAGAAGCAACCGGGACAAATGATAAGAAAATACCTCGTGTACATGGTAGTGTAGAAGAAATGAGCGACACTCTCACATATAAATATATGCACGCATTAAATAATTATTGTCTCACACTCTGCCTCCATCGATCAATCATATCTCTCTGTTTCGGATCGATCGTTTCTTCAGGGAATTGCTGGGCCCTCATCATCGATTCCTGAACGTAGTGGCCAGTGCCATAGCCAAATCCGTTCATACTTGCTTGGTTATACATTGGAGCGACATAGTTCATTCCATTCCCGTAGGCAGTGGGTCCGAATGATGGGTATGCTGCTGGTTGAGCTTGGAATGGGCCCTCGCTTGGAGCTGTCATGGGATACGTGGGAACAACCGTCGACAGCCGGTTCCCCGGTTGGAGCGAGTTCAGGCGCTGGTTATGAGGGAACTGGGAGCCCCTAACCCCTGAAGCGGGATGTGCTTGAAGAATATCGGCCATACTTCGTCGTGCTTTCACCGTGGACGCAGGATTGTCTCCACCTCCGGCAGCTCTAGCCTCTGCCTGAAGACGTTTCCGTCGCTGGCCTAGAGTTTCTTCTTCGGGTTCTGGTTCCGGTTCGGGTGGTGGTTTAGATTCGGTGGGAGTATCGCCTAGCTTACCTCCAAGCTGGCTCATTATCTCACTGGCAAAGTCGTCCCCGAAGATTGATTTCCTCTTCTCTTCACCCTTAAGCCTCCTTACACGTTGAGCCAGCGTTTCTTCCTCGTCTTCGCTTACTTCTTCATCTCCTAGAGGCATGTCGAGGGTATGTGCAACACTCTGGCGCGCGGGCTCAGGCCGAGCTCTAGATGGGGGTGGCTCTCCTCGAAGTCTTGCCCTGCGTTTACTAAGTGGTTCATTCTCTTCCATCTCCCGCTTCTCCATGAGGCCCAGTGGTCGAGTCTCCTCGACCACCTTTTTATTGTCGGGAAATAGGACACCAAGAGGAACGTCCTCGTCGTCTTCTTCACCGCCATTACTCTGATCCGGGTTTTCGGGAGCTTCCCACGCAAGCGTGACATGGCGATGTCGTCTCGTGTTATGCTGTATTTGGCGAACGGCATCAAGTTGGAGAAGAGTCGAGTGCATTCCATTGGGGTAGGCTACCGCAGCCGCTTTCGTTCGTTGCTTATGCTCCTGCTTACGGAGGTGGAGTTCTGCGAGGAGGGTGGTCGGCTGTCCAACGTACACCTCCTCCTCCTCTTCTTCCTCTTCCTCGTCATCGTCCTCGTCTTCCTCCGAATCGCTGGTTTCTTCAGAATCATAATCGTCATCCCTTTCTCCCTCATACCTATCATCGTGGTCTCTATAAGAGCCCGTGCGGTAAGAGTCGACAGTGTCATCGTGATGGGCGTGGTCATGTTCATCCATTGACGTGCCCTCATGAGACAACCGTGGCGGTGTGGCTTTCGACCCCGAATCGCTCTTCCCTATATCAGAACTACTGTGGTTACCAAAGAAAAGTCGGCTGTGCCGAGGATCCATCGGTTTCGAAAGTCTCTTCCTCTTCTCCTTTTCTTTCTCTACAGGGGGGGTGGCGACCTTTGCCGGTTTCTTAATCTTAGCTTTTCCATAAACCTCAGCTCCAACGTGGCCAACAATCGGGTGATCGGTAAACGCGCTGACGGGAGCCTTAGCAGAAGCATCCAGGATATTGTCAAGTGTAGAAACAGCAGAATCATGGGTGACTTCTACGTCTAACTGAGCGGGAGTCTGCTCAAAAAAGACGCTAGCTCGTAGCTGTGGTGGAAGAGTTGACATGCGGGCGCTACGTCTAACATCTTCCGAGCTCCCTTGTTCCCCTTGCAGCCAAGCTGCTGATTTTCTAGCCTCTGCTGGAACAGAACTAATCACCTTCGTCCGTCGTTTCTCGCGCTCAGAAACAGGAGGCTGTTTTGATAACCGTTGGGGCAGATTCAACATCATCGGTACAGGAGCTGGGTAGTAAACCATATCCTCGCCAGGTGGTGGTTCTCTATATGCTTGTGATCCGCCCGCAAGGGGAGGTTTGTTGAGGGAAATCCGTCGAGAGTGCTGAGGCTCCCTAGATCCTGGGGAGAAGTGAACGCCATCGAAATCGCCGAAAAGGCCTGCAGCCTGCCGGTAAGTATCAGTTGATCCAGCCGTTGTCGGCCGTTCGATGGCCAGATGGTCTTGCCCCGGTTCGAGCATATTTTGGCTCTGGCTTTGGCTAGCCGGGCCAACGGGGGGTTGAATCGATGCTTCGGGTATATCTCTGTGCCTCATGTTGTCCTGTGCTTCTTCCTCCGGTTCCGGTACTCGCTCGAGGCGGGAAGCGACGGAAGCTCCTCGTCCTCGAGTCACGCCACCCTGCTGCGCGGATGAGTTCGACCCAATCGACCCTCTTGACGAAACATAGCCAGCAGGCGAATACCCACCACTCCTAGCTGCAGTATTTACGTCAACAATCGAATTCGACAACGACGCAGACGAACGACGATTCGCCACCCCTTCCTCGGCTGTAGATTCCTGCTGTTCGACCTGCCGCTGCTCAAGCTTCATCTTCCGTAGCTCCTCCCCAATATCCGATTTCATACTGAGACGCTCCGCCGACATTTCCAGCCTTTCCACGTTCCCGACATATGCCCCTTGTAACGATTGTAGATCCGGAACTGGATGTCGCAACGGAATAGGATTATCGGCCGTCGGGGAATGTAGCGTAGGTTCGGGGGATTCAGAGCGTCCGGCTTTTTGCTCCTTCACGGGGGAATAGTCATCGTTTTCGACGACGCTGTAATCCGTTTTCAGCGAAGGCGCGAGAGACTGGATTATTGAGCCTACGCGGCTGGAGGTGGGTCGACTCGATGTTGTTTCCGCTGTTCCCATGAAGTTTGATCCTCCCAAGTTGCTGAAATTCATTGAAATGGGCCTGAACGACTGGTCATTCTGTGGCGGTGAGCTTCCCGAGGTATCATCGGAATCGGAAGCATTCGAAGCCACCTCGTTGGAAACGGAAACATAAGCCATGGTGAGGACAGGATTCGCAAAGTCCCATGAAGTCAAAAGAGGGTTATCTGGAGGTGAGAAAAAGTTTCGAGAGAATGTTGATCAACTCGAGTTCAGGAACAGGATAAGACTTGGACTTAACCGTTCCACGGGCGAGACAAGCGTTGGATTTCCAGGTTTCTCGTCGTCGTTTTCACATTCCGAGGGAAACACAACAAACGTCCATCAAGCATGTGAACCAATCTCCTTCAGGACAAATAGAGATCTCCAAGAAGACCCAGAGTATCTCCTCACAACCTTCGAATTCATATCTTGAAGTCCAAGAAAGAACAGAAAGTGACCCTTTTCTTCCTTTTTCTGTATAGAAAAAAAGCGACAAATCACGCTAACTTAAAATAGTAACGGGTCATTGAGGCTTGGAATAGAGACTAGGCTCGAATAGGACTAGTATTGAAATCACAGGTGAAATATTACGTGTAAAATAAACATCCATGTGCAAATCACTCGTAACGACAAAACCATGTGAAGAAAACCATCACGAACAGGTACATGTACAACACTTCACCCTTTGATTCCTATGAGTGAGGATGTGCAGAGTACCACAGTTGAATGGGCATGTCAAACTCATCTATATCTCCAGTATTCTTCCCCTACTATGAGGGTGTTTTCTCGACTCTCGCGGTCTCTCTCATTCTCTTGTTTTGATGTCTCGGTCTTGAAGCTCTTGCTCCACAATTCCGCAGGGCTAGAACGAGGTCTCCCCCAGTTTAAAAAAGCCAGGGAAAAAACGGTTCTTGGTGAAGTTGGACATCTAGACTTTCTGAGGGAGAGACAACTGCAATTGCAACATCTACCCTGCGAATAAAGAACCCTTTTTTCTTAAGAGGTGGCAAATGTTCCTGTAAAGAGTGCCTAGTTTGCCCGTGCTGGACAAAGTAGGTTCGTTGCCGAGATCGTTGCGGAGCCGAAAGTCTAGCATATGGGAGATATAAATAGGTATCAAATTTACCCCTTTTCTCCAGGACCAAATTGATATACATACCTCCCAATTGAAAATGAAGAGTAGGGGACAAACAAAAAGCACATCTAGTTGGTACCTAATCTCAGCGTCAAAAAGAAGCTGGTAATCCTAGACAGGACCTACTGGGGCAATATAAACAACAGAAGGGAAGAACCATTAACAGACCGGAGGTCGCGTGGTGTGGTGGTCACAATGCCAGGCTGCATCACCTGATATCCAGGTCGGCAAGGTTCGATCAGCCTGTGGTAGACACAGGGTTCGAACCGCGCTCGGATCGATAAAATCCCTGTGGGGGGGTTTTTCATAGCTTCGGACGGAGTGCCTCTCGTACTCCCTTCGAGGTGAACTTTTTGCTTCAAAAAGATATATCTATTTTTTGGGCCTGTTGGGACGGTCTATACGTGATTTGTGGAAAGGGTGTTGGAAGTGTTGGAGGTTAATACTAATAAAATAGTTTCATTTTCTTCTCTTGGGTTCTCTCCCACCCAACAACGCCGACAGGCCTTAAGCGAATGAAAAAGAATAAACAAACACAAAAGATCAGAAGGCACCTCTAAACCGGTCAAGTACCTGACCAACCAATGGTGCCCCAGCCCCAGTTTGCCCGCCTCGATCACTTCCACCTGCCCCTCTTTGCTCAGCATCACCACTCCCTGAAGCTGCCGCAGCAGCGGCGCGCGATTCGCCCTCGAGCCGTCTCCTGAGACCCTCGTACCCCTCAGTATTACCTCCCGCGCCGGAGCCGCTTCCGCTTCCACTTGCACCCTGACCCAATCCCCCACTACCTGGCGTCCTCGATCGATCGTCCCGGCGAGAGTAGTCACCATACAACCATCCCGGAACACGCCATCTGGCTGCCGCACCCGGCAAGATCTCCGCGCGCCATGCGTATCCAACCAGCCAGCCCACCGCAGCAGGAAGGATTGAGGATGGGAATTGAGAGAGTGAGAGCTGAAGGGCGAGAAGGTAGGTAGTGGATTTATCACTGAGGAGGAGGGAAATGGAGCGATCAGCGCGTTGCTGTGTTTGCTGCGGTTGTTGTGATTGTGAGGTTGAAGACGGCTGGGGTGTCTTCTTGGAGGAGGATGAGATTTTATATCTAAAGGTATGTGGTATTGCGGCATAATATTGCGCTAGGAGCGCGAAGATGATCGCGGTCGGTCCAGCCGGGAGATAATTTATGGTATTGAAGGAAAGAGGGCGAACCACGAATGCGAGGAGTAGAGGGGGGAGAAATGTCGTAAAAGGTAGAGTGCTAAGGATGAAGGACTAGATGGTGTTTGAAAGCGATTAGTTCACACTCCGAATATCCATCCCGGGAATAGACCTACCGCAAGCTTCCTGGACCCCCATAACCTCTCAATAATCCGTAAATGATAAAGCATCATAGCAGCGAACAAGAGCTCCGTCGAATTTGTATAGCATGTCTGAACCCCCCTCCAATCAGCCAACAATCCGTCTCGAACGCAGCAGCCGGAAAGAACTAACCTGCCAAACCACCAACCTCCACACCTGCGCATATCTCCACAGGTGTGGCACCACCTGTATATAAAACAAATACTTCACATCCCCAAGGCTAACCGCGATCGAGCTCACCACCAGCGATACAATCGCATACTTCGTCACCGGAGCGTCCGTGAACCCGGAGCTCAACATTGTTCTTTGCGCGTTTCCACGAACTCCAATGGATTTCCTTTCATTAAGTAACCGGTGCCAATAAAATTGAAATGAACAGTTGAATTTGAGCGCAGCTGGCCGCCCAATTGATCTATAGAATAAATGTGAATGGTGTAGTGAGGTGGTGGGGGGTGGTTTGCTGGAGGGGAAAGAGCTGGTGAGGTGTGATGAGGGAACACATGTTAAATTGGTGGGCAGGGATTAGAGCCTCCGATATCTCCGAGTCCCGTGTTCAGGAAGTTCGGCATGCCGATATGAGAACTTCTACCCGAGAGGAGAAGTTGAGATCTCGGAGCTCTCTTATTCTCGAAACTTGTAGTTGAGAAGATTTAAACGAGGTGTTTACATTATACTACTGGGTAAAAGGGAATAGTCTCACAACTAGAGAAAGATATATTCTATTGATTTACATTAGTTTTTCGTCTGCACGGCATATTCATTAATAGAAACAACAAGGCGGCAAGCAAGCCTTATGATATCCCAATTGGCCCTTCCTTCGTCGCTTCAGCCAGAGCCTTTTTATACTCCCCAATCGCATTCTCCAACGACTTAATCGTTGGCGCGAATAGTTGATTAACAACCTTCTCCCCTCCACCCACACCGTTTAAATCAGGCCTCGTCTTCCTCCCGGTAGACTTCATCACATCCCTGGCCTGCTGTTTTAACTTCTCAATCTCCACCTTCCGATCTGCCTCTGCGTCATCGGCAATCGCTCGGATTCGGTCCAGCGCCCGGTTCAAAGACTCAGCTAGAGACGCGATCTCCCCAGCTCTTTCGGGGCTTCCGGAGAGAAATGCTCGCCAGAATTGGTGTAAGAATTCAATAGTCGTGGCGTGGGTTAGAGTCAATTGTTCGAAAAGCGCACCCGGTATCCCGCATGTTTCGGATGAGGAGGCTGAATCCGTTTGCGTTCGCCGTTGGCGGATAGCGTCTAAGACTTGGGAGGTGGCTTTGTTGAGATTTACCTTACTCCCAACCAATTGAGTCCGATCCTGCTCGTCGTCACTACTCTCGCCTTCTTCGGGCTCCACAAGGGGACCGAGCTTCGCGCCAGCGCCATGTTCGTGAAACGTTTGGTTCAAATTCGTTTGTAGCGTGAGGAGTACCTCTGCAGGGTCCTGTCGGGAATACATCTCCACATCCTCATCCCCCGTCTCTTTAGCTTCGGAGAAGAATCGGCTCTGATCTCGGATATTGAGGATGATGCGATTCTGCTCCTCATCCCCACGAAGATCTCGTAGTTGTAATTCATTATACGTTTCTTCATCCATACCAATAGGCTCGGAAGCCTGAACATCAGACGGCGCCACATTAGCAACCAGCTTCTCACTCAATCCGTTCAGGGTCCGGATAATCGGTATCTTGTCAAGTGCTGCCGGTCGCATATCCACATCCGGCCGATTCCCCCTTTTCTGACTATTATTCTGTTCATTGCCTTCCATATCGAGGTACCGCGGTATAGCATGCGTCCCCGCAACAGGCGCATTATACTCCTCCACCTTCAGATACTTATCAAGCACCGAATCGGACGCATCCCCCTCCGTCGCCCTCTCCCCCCTCAATTTCTTAAACAGCCTACTCTGGAAAAACCTCGACCAGAACTGCTGCTCACTCATCTTCGGCACATTCTCATCGTAAACCCTCTTCACCAACGGATGCTGGTTGAAAATCAACTGTATCTGCTCCTTACTAATATTCATCTTCGTCACATTATCCTCCACCCTCGGCTTCAGCGTCGAAAGCACATTATACGACCCCCGAGTCTGCGCCCTCTCAATCGCATGCGCACGTAGCAGGGGTATCCGCGCAGACCAGAACTGCCTCATAAACTGCGCACTCGTAATCGCCTCAGGCTTCGTATGTAACGACTCCATAAACATCTTCTGCAGCGTCGGGTCGGATTTAAGCAGCGACTGCTGGAGTTCCGCATCGCCCTTTAACCGATCATCATCATCCCACGGCTTCTTTCCCGAGGAGGTCATCGCACTCGCAATCGCCATAGCGGCCGGTGTCCCTTCACCACCACCACCCGGCGCGGGAGTCGGTGTCTGCGACGCTTTCGTAGCTTGTATCGCCGTACTCAAAGCTTCCTTAATAGCATCCGCCTCAGGCCTCGCATTCGCCCCCGACGTAAACGAAAACACATATTGAACCACCGTCCCCTCAGCCGCCGCCCCTTCAGCAGCAGGTTGCTGCGCAAATATCTTCAACATAACCTTCGGATTATTCGCGGGCGTCTGTTGCAAATCTATCCCGAAAAGACACATATATATCAGTCATCCATCCATCAATCAATCAAACCAACGAAACCAAAAAAAGCTCCCCCTCCACACACAACAAACATACTTGTAATACTCCCAACCTCAATCTTCACCGGCCCCCCATTTTTCCCTCCACCAGCGGCAGGACTCCAAGATATAGACCCCCGATCCTCAGACATGGCCAGCACCCCATCCTTCTTCTTATACGCCGCCGCCCCGCTCGGTGGCCGTGATGCCGGCGCCATGGGTTGTACCAAGTCGTAGCGGTGCGATGCGGTGCGGTGCGGTGCGGCACGCAGCGCTACCCTCGCCTCGCCTCAACTGCGCCCCGCCCGTATCGTAAGCCCCAGTATCCAGTCCCTTCCTTCCTTTCCAACTATCGAAAAACTCGTCCAGTATCCGGTCCGCCGCTATGAGGTCTTCGAACCCCATAGGGTTTGAATTAGAACCTTGTTCAGGGCCGCGATAAGGACGGCGTGGTGGCTGGGGACAGCATCTGAGATGGAGTGTAAGGTCGATGTGAGAGGATTCGTTGCTTAATGTAACGGTTTCTATGTGTGAAGTTAGACTTGTTGGCTGCCTAAAGTGTTGGTAAGAGAAAGGTCGGATGAATTGATTGTTGAATCCTGGATCTATGAAGCGCGGTGTCACGTGAGTATGCAACTTTGGTGATATCAATGTCGGCTTCGGGCATGTATCTATTCAGGTGAAAGAGCGGACTTTCTTGGAGTAAGAGCTGAGATGATACTGCAGTGACTGGGCTTGGTGTCTTAGAAACTCTGGTTTATTATATTATGTATTAAATTTACTTCTATGTATCCATCACGCATGCACACATTTGCCGTAAATCGTGGTCAAGGGGCTCCGATGATGTTTGAAAATGCAATAAGAATGCAAAGCGTAAGCCAGAGATAAGTGCAAGGCCCAGATCCAGAGTGTGCCTCCATGCAATCGAGAACGGGAAAAGGGAAGAAGGAGGAAAAAAGGGAAGGAAGAAACGTAAGTAAGAACCGATAGAAGGAATGAGTAGAGAAATGTCAATAATTATACCCAGTACACTAACCCTATGACTCCGCTGTTTTTCTGCTTTCGTTATCGTTTATACCACATGCAATCCCCCCTCCTCCCGCCAGCTAGAAAAAGAAAAAGAACAGTGAGACAGAAAAGTAGGAAAATGATTAGGGTAATGATAACGCTGTATCGAAATCCCAGACTGACTCCATAGCACCTCTTTTTTTTGTTCGCTGAATCGATTTTATGGGGTATGATAAGAAAATAAAATAGAAGAAACAATCGTGTAATGTAGAAAGGAAAAAGGAGACGCTCGCTGAAAATGCCTAGCGCAGAAATTCAAGAATCTCAAATGAGAATAGAACAAACTCACTTCTTGAACATATAATGTCCGTACAAACCGCCCACTTCCCCAACCGCAACAGGAACCTTCTTCATGCCCCACCAGCGAGCGCCCATCTTCCAGGGCCGTCTTCCATCGTCGACAGCGTGGCGCACGCCATTGGCATCAACGGGGATAGCCTCTGGTTCTCGGACATACCATCCTCTTCTTCCAAGGTCTCTCACAACCCAGCCAATTCGGGACTTGGTGTGCCTTGTACGTTCACGTAGTGGCGCAATGATTCTCTCGCTAAACTCGATAACCTCGAGGGGGTAGCTTTGGGCGGTAATCAGGACGGACACGTTGGGGTTGAAGAGCGCGGCCTGGGTGACGTGCGGAACTTTGGTGAGGTCGAGATAGTGGATGGCAGGTGGAACCCAGGGGTCCTGCTCTGCAGGTTCGACGTCCATGGCATCATCGCCATCCTCCTTCTTAGGTGGTGCAGGAGGGACAAAGAAAGCATTCAGGTCTTTCATACTGAGGTCGGCGGAGTTGAGACCCAATTCTTCAACGTGTTTAGACAGAGGGATCAGAGCAGGCATATCCTTAGCGGTGATCTGGGCGCCTCCCAAGTTCAGGGATCGCAGGGTGGATGGGAGGGTTGGTAGAAGGGTCTTAACATCTTCACTATCCAGGAGTCTGTACCGAGAGACATCCGCCATAAGGTTCAAATACACAAGGGAATCACGAACGGCAGGGTGGGAGATCAAGAACTCGACCACCTTGGAGCCAGTGAGGCGGGTGCAGCGCGAAAGGTTCAAGTGACTTATATGCGCGGTGAGGGGGATAGAGAATAGGGCACCTTCAGTGATTTGAGTATGGGTCACGTCTAGATGGGTCAAATTGATTAAACGTGGCAGAAGGGCCTCGAATGCCGCAACAGGGAGCGTACTGCACTCATGCAACGACACGCGTCTCAAGTTTGGCAGGACAGATGGAATATGTGGTTCTTCTATCACAGTGTTCAAGAACCCGGAAGTGAATGTCTGGGATGAGCAAGCACAGAAATCTAGGGCCCGTAGGCCGGGCATTCCACCCAGTAGCTTTCGAACCACATCCCCATTTACATCGTTCTCAACATGTTCTTGAAATAGACCTTCCTTCAAGTTTGGGACCAAGTCTAGACATTCTAGAAGAGTCTTAGAGGTGAGGTTCTGAATTTCAGTGTTCATCTGCTGAGTGCGCCCCAATCCCACTGAAGAGAAGTGGGAAAAGTCCAATCGTCGGACAATAGTCCCCAGGGCTGGGTACTGTCTGATATGGTTCAGAGCCTTCGAAAAGATCACTGAGTGGGGGATAGTGATGTTTCTGTAGAGCACACTAAGGGTGGCTGAGTGGAGAGTGCGTGAAGTAAGAAGGCAAGCGATGAGATCCATGTTCCGCGGCGTGTAGCCATTGGGAGGGATATCTAGAGCAAGGTTCGAGATAATCTGGTCTGTTCAACGTAATCGTCAGTTCCATAAGCCAACCTTATATGTTATAGTGCGGGGTGGGAGAATATACCTAGAATCTCTACTGGAAGCATTTCCAACGGAGCTCGTCCCCTTTCCTTCACTTTGGGAGGCTCAACTTCCTCCTTGACCTCAAGGACCGGTCTCTGGTTCTCCACTTCCCAAGCCCATCCTTTCGAATGTGCACTCCCCAAGAGCCGTAGGTCACTGTAGCTCCTACTCTGCTTCCTTCCACCTAGTTGGATCTGCTTCCATCCCCGGAATGCGCCGCAAGGGCAGCAGAATTCCGGGCACTGGGTTTGCACTTGGACAGCCGTTTTGGCGGTTTTAGACTGAGGGTTTTGAGAAGGGGAGGATTGCGTATCCACGAAGGATTGTGCGATGCCTAGTACAAGTGGAAAAAAGTCTTGTCAGATTCGAATTCCAAGCAAGAGGTTTTTGTCTTCCCGGTTAAGAAGAAGAAAAAAAAAAGGACTTAGCCAGAGGTTGAGAGAGAGAGGATGCAGACGGTGGCGGTGACGACGGCGCTCTTGATCTTGACATGGCAAACGGGAACGGGAACGGAAACATCGTGGCGGTGTGAGGCAAAGTCGATAGAAGAGTGTTGTTCCTACCTGAATCGTCTTCTTTGATGGAGCCAAATGAGGGCCGTCTGATACTGTTTGATCTTGAGTGGACGACCTGAGGGTGTTCCAAGGGCTTGTCGCTAAAGACTTCGTTCGAGTCGGAGGAGAGACGGCTCTTGGATGTGACGACGGGAGTGAAGGTGGACATCGTGGGAGATTTTATAGGTGGATCGGGAAGGGAGAAAAGAGGATTCTGCGGTGGACTGGGAGGGACTTGGTATGTATGTTTCCTTTTTTTTCTGGTCAAATTCCCACGCTTCCACTCGATAGCGGGATCCCCAGCGTTTGTTGGTGAATTTTAGCGTCACGAACCAAAGAGATCTTCTTAGTCACAGAATCACCATAAAAGACCTGGAGTGAGGAGAGGGGGTGAAGGGAAAGAAAGGTCACAGTGCGAGTGGGGTATGTTGGATTGAAATAATTAACGGGAAGAAGGAGGAGAAGGAAAAAAGAGGAGGATGACCAGAAATGATCCCCCGTTCCATTTGCAACCACCAAGTGAAATATACAGAGAAAGAGAGACAGAGAGAGAGGAAGACTTTCGGGGTTCAGAATGCTCGATAGAAAGTCCCAAAAGAGTAATAAGTGAATGTCTTGGAGCCTCCATTCAGGCAAGAAGTGATGTGCGGAAGGTGCCAAGACGCCAAGAGATGGTATTGTGACAGGGTGTACCATACAGCACGGTGAAAGATAATTGAGTTACAATGACTTTCTCACCATTTTTTAGGTGAGATTACACGATGATACCGAAAATGTATCAGGTGACCATCTTGAATAGATTGAAGAGTTCAAGCTTGGGGCCAGTCAAGGAGAAGAATCCATGTCTTTCGCCCATCATCCTCCCCAGTCCAAGGAAAATAGTATCAGATGGCGTGTATTTTAAGCATCCTAAAAAGATTTTCATTTATTTTGATCCTTGCTGGTGGCAACACTAGCAGGGTTGGCACATGCTACATCGCTTTGGTCTGCATGCACGTTTTCCCAACTCCAAAGACACGGAGAAAGGATGAATGTACAAACTTCCAGACTCCGGTCGACTCTCGCGCTCTCATCGAATCTTCCACTATCGGGTGTTCCGGTCTTGTAGCCGTCAAGTACCAGTGACTCGACATTCTGACTGTGTTCCGGATGCGGCGCCCTCCGGCTTGTGGTGTACGACAATTCCTCCAGGTTGGCGTGGCCTAAGCCGGGAGGGGGCCTATCGGGGAACATTGGCTTTTCGACCTGAGGATGGGCTCGGAAAGGACACCTTTCCGCCCGTTCCACTCAACACTCATCCTGTGCTCTCCTTTCGCATTTTATGCTGCTTGCCACTGATAGCAAACCTGAAGGCGCCAGGCCTCTGCAAATACCCCTAGCCCGCAAACCGTCCTTCTTCCCCCTTGTGTCCTGGTTAAAAGACTCCGAAAACAGAGACCACAAAGAATGCTACGACTGCACAAATCCTCCGGAGTATGGGTATGAAATTTCCAAGACGGAACAGTAAAACAGCCAATACCCAAATCAAGAACAAGAGGAAGAAGGGTCGAAAAAAAACATCGTGCCAGACAGGGATATGCATTCTATGACATAATTAAAACATGAAAGTGTTGCCGAAAACAGGCACGATGTCCATCAAAAGAGCATAAAAAGGGCCCTTATGCACAGTACTGAGCTCCGTCACTTGGGACTTCATCTCGCCACAACGCACGTCAGGTATTGTAGTGTACGAAATGTATCGTATGAGACGTGTCAGATACATCGGGGTACATGCTGTATTTATCAACGACCGGACGGAGAAACACACGGAGGACGAGGGTATATAAAAGAAGCGCGACACCCTTCTTATTGAGAGGTGAGAATCGAAGAATATCTCCCCGGAAAAGCCGGAGCTCCAAGAAAAGAGCAAAGACAAGACCCTCAACGCAACACAGGCGACCCTCTCGTCGCGATAAGCAGCAGGCCAAAAGCAGCAAACAAGATCTTCGTATCTCCGCAGTAAATAAATTGCAATTCATAAACCAAATCACACCGTCCATCATCAGGACGAATTACCTTATAGGTATGGTCACATGGCCATCCGAGCCCCTTCATCAAGCAAACAAATCCAAGAGGGGTAAATGGACGTGATGAAGGGAAACTGTGCGGAAACAGCTCTTGTGTGGGGAAAGCAAAATAGAGAGAGAAGAACAACAGAAAGAAGTTCCAGACCGCGGAAATATGATTATATAATGTGGCTTGTCTGTCGTCGCCCGCTGTCATCATGATGTTATCTATCTTATCTCCGATTGTCTTTTCCCCTCCAGCACTTTCTTTCGACGTCGTGCAACTCGACATCACACAAAAACGAAACAAGGACCTCCCTCGTGCGACTTGAAGAAAAAGCACACCTTATCTCCATACATCTATCAGATACAGGAACGGAACATCAAAAATCCCTAACCAAAAAAGCCATCTTTTTGATTGGGCAGGCTTCAGCTTATCATCTCCTCATCACACACATACACCTCGGCGACAAGGTTGTCCTTCTCCTTCGGGTATTGTTTCCAGAAATCTCTTGGGGAGGTAGAAATAAGCTTAATTCTTTCTTTTTTAAAAACAAAGAGTCGCTCGTGGTTGGTGGTTGGGAACCGATAGGCTGAAGCAGAGCAGAGCCTCCTTTTTACTTTTTGCAGGGAAAAGCTTGATGGGACTTCCTTTCTTTCATTCCTTCGTGCTTCTTGTGAATTAAATCATTTCCTGTGGCTTTCGAGGTAGCTACGTCATTTTGGAAAGCTCGAGCTTGGTGTCGTTGGCTGCGCAGTATTGCTGTGTTGTTGATTGTGTCTGAGAGCTGTTCCTTCCCTGCTCTCGAGTCTCTACTCTATTGTTGTGAAGAAACACTAAATCATAGCCAAGAATATATATGCTTCATCGAGATCTTGGATACAATTTGACAATTGACTTTCCTCTCCGACAAGTCATATCCGGTGACTTCCACGCATTTCCTTTCTATTCATTCCCATGGCTATGCAGCAGGATATAGCTGGTAGCTCTCTCTCTCTCTCTTTCCTGCACCGAATTAGCCTCGATCTGCTCATATATTTCTTGTTTCGCCACGCTTTTTAAGAGGTACTAACGATTTGACCTTCGGATGGGATAGAAAGTTGATGCTCTGATGTAATTTCATTTCATTTGGAAAAATCCTCTCTCTCTCCAAGGTATCTATGATAAAAAGAAAAAGAAATTTGCCCTTTTTTTGGGAACCACAAAACACCAGAAGTAAAAAAAAGGAAACAAGGAAATGTAAGTAAAAAAAAAGGTAGGTAAGAGGTAAGACAAGTGAAAATGGAGATGCAAATGCTAGGATTTGAGAAAATCCTCACATGTATCGATGCAATTTTTTCAGATCAGAACGCCGTTGGGAGTAAGTCCGTAAAAGTATGAAAAATGTGAAGGTAAAAAAAAAAAGCGTCGATGTCGGGGCAAACATGCCATCTACTCAATAGCAGAAATACCCTGTCCATGAAGAACAGGGTTAGCCTTAGGGTTCCAGCTAAACTTGAACTCCTTCCCCAACTCCTTCCTCACAACAGCCTGCACAGCCTCAAGCACATTCTCAAACACGCCAAAGTTCGCGGGATTCTGCTCATCATTACCCTCACCCTCAAACACACCGGTGCGGACCAGGCAGGTGTTCCACCCGTACATATTCCCACCGACAATATCGGATGCCGGGTTATCGCCAATCATGTAGATGTTCTTCGGCAGAGACTTTTCGTTGTGGATCTCCTCCATCCACGAGCTGATGACCTCATCGGCGTACTTGTAAGTTGCCAACTCGGGTTTTCCGTAGACGATACGCTCGAGGTCCAGGCCTGTGAGGGCCTTGTACATGGCCTCGACTCCGATTCGGAAGAGTCCCTGCGTCATGCGGGGGAGGGCGTGGTCGGTCTTGTAGATCAGGTCACCTTGGGAGAAGTAGATTGGGATACGTTGGGAGGTGTAGTCCTTAGCGACGGTCTTTAGTCGGCCGTTCTCGGAGAGCAAGAGGTCCATGATGATTTGCATGTCGGTGGCGTAGTCGCGGGAGTCGCTGAAGACCATGATGGCGTCGATGTTCATGTTGGCGAAATCTTGGGGTTGGGCGTCGGCTTTCTCTTCTTCGGTCATGGTCTTGAAGGGGGAGATAGATGGGTCCCAGGCGAGGACGTCTCGGGGGATAACGACGTTCTTGAACCCGTAGCCTTGAGCGACTTCTCGGCATCGGGAGCCCTCGCCACCGCAGACGAAAACAGTGCCGTAGTACTCTGACAATGCTCGCATAGGAGTGTGGGACTGGATGAACTGATCTGTCGAGATAGGTGACCCGAGGATCTCGGAGAGCTGCTCTGTCCGAGCAATCTCAGGCTTGCCACCACCGTTTGTGAGGAGGATATGAGGGATCTTGATACCCAACTCATTATCACCGTTAAGCATCTCTAGAACTTCCTTGGCCTCTGGGATAAGCTGGTTGCCATGAACCAAGACACCATCGATATCGAAGACGAAAGCCATATCCTTGGCAGCTTCAACCTTCTCCTTCGACATGTCCTGGATTTGGGAGGCGAGGATATCACGAGGGATAGCGCCATCGGCACCAATGACTGAAGAGAGGCGGGATCGTCGGGGAGACCTGGGGATGGGTAGTGACGTGCCGAAGGAGTTGCGGGATCCTCGACGGTCCTTTAGCGTGGACCCGACGCTGAGGTTGTGCATGTATGCGGAGGCATCGCTGATGGAACTTCTTGTAGCTGGGATCTCGATTGTTGAGCCAGTCTGGTGGGCATCACTTGGGATGCTGATGGAGCCCTTCTGGTCTTTCTCGATGGCAGCTGCCAAATCGGAATCCTGAATCTTAGACATGATTGTAGATGTAGAGAGAAGTTAGGGGTAGATCAGGATATGGTTGTAGTTTGAAATGAGGATCAGGGGTATGGCATATAGTAGAAGATGAGGATAGAAGCTGAGATGTGGAATTCAGAAACGAGGGACAACTGTAGGGGTACACCCCTAGTATATATATACATCAACCTATAGATTAGATACTTATTGATCTCATATCAGCCCGGGGTGGCGATAAGGAATTCCGCAGCTCTAGTCGCTGACGCCTGTACCGCGAGCTCCACACCTCAAGCATCATCCCTATTTATTATCGTTGCCTTGCTCGAGAAAAAAGAGTTTGGGATAGGATTTTCCCAGGCGAACTGCAACTGGCAGGATAAAAGCGGAGCCCGGTGAGAGACTTTGGGTGTCTCCCTGTGCACTCAACGGACGAGTAGAGTGGTGACAATTAAGAAACCCCGATCTCCCTATTCGATCTCTGACTGGAGACAGGTTACATTAATCCCTCCTTAGCCACAGCTTAAGCTCGAACGGTGCGGTTGAAAATCCACGGTTTTGATGCTGCTCACTGACGTGATGGTGTGCTGAAGTGAAACGGGCCGCCAGATCTTTGAGGGATGGCTTGCAGATAATATGGGTCCAGGATCCATGGCAAGTCAGGGGAGGACGAAATTTTAGACGAGCCAAGTGGGTTTAAAGTGGGTAATATGTGGAGACCTGAATGGGATCACAGACATGGAACCCTGTGAGCATCTTCGACGACGGTTGTGCTGTCGATATCCCAGCACAGTTTGAAGATAGCAAATCCACATACTCCCCCCTAGACGAGGAAGATTGCTCCATTGTATCAGACCGACAACAAAAAGAGTCCACTTTCGACAACTGGCTCGCTCCACCAGATCATTACCGGAGATGACCTCCGACTTATTCAAGCTTCCGGAAACGACGTCATAGAACCACTGTTTTTATACAAAATCAGAAACTTTGAAAGTTGATCCAACATGGACAGAATTTTCACCGCAGGGGGACCCTCTTAAGGCGCATTGAGGAGGGCAGAATCTTCTCACGGTGGCTCTGATTGACTGTCGGGAGAGATGGTGTATGATGACACACGGCATGCCACTTGGTGAACTGTCTCCGCCATCACACAAGGTTTCCCTTTTTTAATTAGGATCTGTTTCCCTTGCCCGATCCCTAGAAATTCCTGGTACACATTAGCCAGTTTGTTTGTTTTCTGGAGGGGAACCCCGGAAATACCTTTTAGACCAATTCTACCCCTCAATCCGGACATACAAGCCCATCTTATCTTGCCCGCAATCTCTGTACTTATCGTCGTTATTTTTATCAGACACAAAGCAATCATGTCTTCAGGAATAGCATTCAAATTGAACAATGGCGTGTCCATGCCAGGAGTTGGGTTCGGCACCTTTGCCAATGACGGTCCCAAGGGGCAGACTTACACAGCAGTCATGCATGCCTTGAGGACGGGATACAGGCATCTTGACTGCGCCTGGTACTACCTCAACGAGGACGAAGTCGGTAACGCTATTCAGGACTTCCTCAAGGAAAACACATCCGTCAAGCGGTCGGATCTCTTCATCACCACCAAGGTCTGGAACCATCTGCACGAGAAGGACGAGGTCAAGTGGTCGCTCCAGGACTCTCTTAGGATGCTCCAAACAGACTATGTCGACCTCTTCTTAATCCACTGGCCCATTGCTGCGGAGAAGGATACCAATGCCGGTCCTAAGATTGGCCCCGATGGCAAGGTAGATAAAAACCCATTTCTACCGAAGAAATGCCACACATAGTTATATACGCTAACCCGTACACAACAGTATGTCATCAAGAAAGAATTGACCGAAAACCCAGAGCCAACATGGCGAGGCATGGAGGAACTCTACGCCGAAGGCAAGGCCCGCGCCATCGGTGTCTCAAACTGGACCATCGCGGGACTCGAGCAGCTCTCCAAATTCGCCAAGGTCAAGCCCCAGGTGAACCAGATCGAAATCCACCCGTTCCTCCCCAACGAGGAGCTCGTGAAATACTGCTTCGAACATGACATCATGCCAGCAGCCTATTCACCGCTCGGATCGCAGAACCAGGTCCCCTCCACGGGCGAGAAGGTCAACACAAACAAGACCCTCATCGATATCGCGGAGAAGGGGAACAACACGCTTGCGCAGGTCTTGATCGCTTGGGGTTTAAAGAGGGGTTACGTCGTCCTGCCGAAGAGCTCCACCCCGTCGCGGATTGAGAGCAACTTTAAGAGCATCGAGCTCAACGATGCGGATTTCCAGGCCGTCAACAAGGTCGCCGAGGGAAGGCACACTCGATTCGTCAACATGAAGGACACATTCGGCTACAACGTCTGGCCCGAGGAGAAAGACGAATAAGGAGGCGATTCAGTTGGAAAGGGGGGATCAGATCACTCTCATGAATGTTGTCCCTCCCTCCTGTTCTTGCATGGTTGATCGTTGGATCTGAGCGTCTGTCTGGCTGCGGTTGAAGTTTCCGAGATACTGCAGGCGCAACCAGTGAAATGGCAGCAGCTTCGTCTGTGCCTTTTGTGGTTTTTTCCCTGTTATTTAACTTTACATGAAAAGTCCATAGAATTTGGTTAAAAAAGAAAATAGACGGACACTTATGAATTTTCATGATCCTGACCTGTGGACATGTCGTCCAAACACACACAACACGCACATGACTCGCCTTTCTCGCTATCCAGGATGTTCAAGCCCTAACAAAAAAAATATCCTCTTCTTCCTGGTCCATGCCGACAGATGGTCGCTTGGCGAAAGTGAGATCGTTTCTCACCGATCCTTGTAGTTAAGGCAAGTGGTCCTTCTATGACGTCAAAGGGAAGTGTAAAAAATAATAAAAAAAAGTGAATCCCTTGCCTCCGTAAACATCCGTGATTTCTTTTTCTCTCTCTCTCTATCTGTTCAGCCCTCAGGAAGGATTTTCACCACAACGCCTCGGATTATCTTTTCTCTTCTCTTCCTTGTCCTCTGCAGCAGGAAAACTGGAGAATTGTAACATGCGAATGGGATTGATAAATTAAAGCGTCGACCTATCATTTAACCTCGCTAGGCTTCATTCCACTTTTCAGAGGGAGAAACTGTCCATTTTTCCGACCCGTCAAACTTTTCTTACTTCTCGTACTGCTGCTCAATGTTGCATCCACTTTCGGAGATCTCGGGACCAGTTTCGTTCTCTTGGGCATCGGGGTGTGGCCGCTGGTAGAGGATATTACCGATGACGATGATGGCGCTCCGAGACGCCGCACTCGTTTGGTAGCCGGTGTGGATGACCGCTTCGGCAGCTGGCTCTTAGTTTCACTACTGTTGCTCTGACCCTTCCCTGGGTTTCCCTGGGGTTCTTCTGCAGGAGCAATATCCTCGGGATCTGTTCCATCTGCATATTGAACAAGCTGCTGCTCATTCCAAGATACTTGCTTCTTGCCTATTGGTTTGTCCCGTGGCGCGGTTGGATCACTAGCTTCAACACCCCTTCCTTCTTCCGTCGCCTCCCCCTGTTGCTTGGCCATTTCCTGCAGTTTATATTTGGGCATCAGGGCATCCCCCCTATTGCGTCTCGTGTTTGCACGTGTGGAAAGCGAGATCTGCTGAGCTTCGGTCCGTTTCAAAAATATGAACTCTGTCCCATTGGCCCGACGCACAGGGATTTGATGCGGGACATTTGGAGGGGCATGTGGGCGGGGTATTTTGGCGGTCCGAGTGCGATTGCTCCTTCGGCAAGTAGTGGCCGTGTTTTCACTCTTATCAGCGGCCTTTTCGCTGCATCCACTCTCTTCCGCATCTGCACGGTGGGCTGGTGAGACAGGTAAAGGTTCGGACTTCTTGGTAGATCTCTTCTTTTTCTGAGGGGTAGGTGAGTTTTTGTCAAGTTGCTCCAACGCCCGACGAGTCCGTGGTGTCGGTGAATGCGTGATTTGTTCGGTTTCCACGACATTCGTGCTGCCGTTCGGCGTCATCGCGCAGTTGGCCTCCCTTTTAGCCTTTGCCCGAGATAGGAATTCGCTGAACAATTCAGCATCGTCTCCAGCCAAAGTGGGGAGCTTCAGAGTTGTCGGGACTGCTAACGCTGGGTGTTCGACTTCCAGGTTTTCAATACTGCCTTCATCTGCGGGATTTGCTTTAGCAGCAACTGCCTCGGACCTATCGTCGAAAACATCTGAATCGATATTTTCTTGTCCATCGATTGCAGCAGATACGGACTCGGCTCGGTCAATTCCCGGAGTATCCTCTTCGGAGTCGATGTCTCCTGTCTCTTCCTCTTCCGATTGCTCTTCCATTATGTCGATAGAAAATGCGGTAGGAGAAGTAGATACACTCTCTGTATGTGAATCGATGTTGTTTTCAGCGGTCATATCCTCTGTCTCAGCCAAAATACTGAGGCTTTGGCCGGCTCCCAACCCGATCGTGTTCGTCAAACGCTCGTCGTCCTCGGCTGGGGTTGAGATTCTTCTCAAGACATCTCCTTCTGTAAACTCTTTGTCTTCGCGCGGTTCCGCCTCTAGAGATTCCGACTCTTGTGTCTTTTCGTAGCTTTCTAAAAACGCGTCGATAACATCCAAGTTTTCCCTGGCTGGGCATTTTCCTATATCATTCCCGTGGTCAGCGCAAATTACCCCTTCACCACCCAGACGCAATATATCCTCACTTTTTCGTGTAGAAACCTCGTGCTCCCATTTTGTTTCCAGAAACGAGCGCCCCTTCAAAACGTCAAGCGTACGCAACCTCTTGACACCTCGAATATAAATCGAATCCCCCGACCGACTAATCTCAGTCAAAAGCTCATTATCACCCTCCATCTCCCCATCACGCTGGCCGCTCATATTATTCGTAGCAGACAATATTCGAAAGCGTTTCCACACTTTATGAGATTTCGAGCGCGCCGCGAATGGGGTAGATGGGTTACGGTCCCAGAGTCGCGTTATTTTCTTCTTTTTTGACTCTGCGACTGGAGTGAATTTAAAGCGGGAGGTATCGGAGGTATTGCTATTTTGTTGTGGAATAAAAATCGCGCGTGCGAGCGCGGAGAGTTCGATAGGTTAGTCGTGTTCAAACAAATCATCATGGAAGCAAACAATTCCGACATCAGGGATGTAGCGGCGGAGTACATATGCGATTGAGCATCCAAACACCTTCAGCGATAGATAAAAGGGATAGATTACTGTACTAACCATGGTGGAGGTGAGCGGTTCACGACCGCGGCGTCGTCGTGTAGAGCCATCATCAAGGGCGCGTGAGTGTATCGAATGGCGAACGAAACATGAGTGGGTGTAGGAATCGATAAAAATCGTATTTCTGTAGAAAAAGAGGTACTGTATCTAGTATATAGCTCAGCGAGCTATGGAATATTCCGCAATGGCAGTAGTTAAAGATAATTTTCTTTGTTTGAAAGTCGTCGTCGTGAAAAGTGAATCTTCAATGCGAACGATGAACAAACAAGCGCTGGGTCTTGGCGTTGACGATGCTTGGCAGTTGCTGTGCCAACCACTTTCCCCACGAAGATCAACGGCGAGGTTGAAGAGTCTTTTTCAAAGCCGGAATGATTATTTTTAGCGCGTCATTGGGATATGAGTATTGGCAGGAAGAATATGTGGTTTTATTTTGCCGTTCGTTCGTTGAACGTCTGGTCGGGTTTGATCTAAGAGAAGGTTCAGAATGTATGGGGGGCATGGGGCGAACTATATATATTGTTCAGGAGATTCGCGAGTCAATGACATCGAAACCTTACACAATGAAAAATATGATCGTGCAGTTGGAAATGTGGCATACGTAATACCTGCCATTATCTATACTCATATGTATGTATCAATGCTCTCGATGATAGATGGATTGGTCATTAAGTCGTAGTTCTGATCTAATAATGCCGCAATATGCCTGTAGCTGAAGCCAGTAGCCAGCAGGTTGGCAAATACTTAGGTATCGTGCTGCGAGGCGTAGCTTCCTCCACAACAAACTAAGCAAGCCCAAAGCCCCATGGACGTCTGCGTAGCAACCGTATGGAGACCGATGGAAATCGCTATGAGCCCATTTGCGACATATCCCTCTCATCGAACGGATCTCCAAACTCCCCTGTATAGCCACATTAGCCCAGTCCACCCTTAGACCGAATTAAGGGAGAAGCTCACGAAGTGTAAAGTCACGATCAATGACCGTTTCCATCGCTCTCTGATAGTCCTCCTCCGCCCTCTTATTCATATACGAAGCCCCCGGCGCATTTTTCGCCTCCGTTGATTCCGACGTCTTCTGGTCTATTCCTTTCCTACTGTTCGTGAACGAGGCAGAAACTGCCCCAAGTCCTTCGCTACTAGACATTTGCCGCTTTGTGTTCGGGACACCTTGTGATCCCGGGGGAGATAATTCTGAGGCTAGAGATTGTACGGTGGGTGGTTAGATCGGGTAGAGCTTTGGGGGTGCGGGGGATGGTCGCTACCTGGTGGGAATTTGCCAGACTCGGGGGAAGAAAGCATTTCGGAATCACCGTCTGGATCTGGAGGGCTTATATGTTAGAATATGTTGAGTCTTGTGCTATGCGATCGTTTAACGAAGGTGGGCATACCAGCAGGCATCTTGAGAATGTGCTTCGGTCTCCGATTCTAGCTCTTATTGTAGTGATACGATACCCGGACACGGAAAAGCGCAGATGCTACCAGCCGATCGGACCAAACAAAGAAGAATAAGAAGAACGAGTGAGAAAAATACTGCTCAGAGTTCAATGAATCAATAAGTAGTAAGAAGTTGAACGTGAAGTTCCGATGGCTGTATTCGATGACGGCTCAAGCCTCCTAATCAATGACCCCCACACTCTTAATCGCGGGTAAAGATGCCCGCTAAACTTTCCTTAAAATCGGAACTCCACCACTAAAACTGCGGCGATGCATTCAACGCTCCGAACACTGTGCGTGTTTTTTCTCTTTCTCACTTTCAGCCCACATTCAACCTCACCCTCTTTTTCACGAAGAACCCCTCTCCATCAATATTTCGACTGAGGGTAAGAAGGAGAAAAGGGCGACGTTTCTTTACAAAGGAGAACCTTATTCTTTATTCCGATTTCTACCGCTAATATATCCCCTCCAAAAGTCTGCGATGAGCCGAAACCCCACGACCGTCCCGGATGCATGGGATGACGACGATTGGGAATCGCAGGCAGATGTAAGTGCTACAAGACACACCGTTCCTACACGCGATAGATTGGCTAACAATATCCAAGAAACAAGCCGCCGGGTTAACACCCACTGAAGCTTCTACTCCCGAACAAAGGCCCTCATCAAAGGCATCCAAGGCTCAGAGACGAGCGCAGCACGCGGAGTTCAACAGACAGCTCTGGGCTGAAGCGTATGTTTCCGCATTCCGCACTAAACCCTACAACTGCTTGGTATCTAAAGCTGATTTATTACTTCTTACAGAGAATCCCCGCAAACGTTCCACTACCTCGAGTCTCGATCCTCCGTCCCTCTCAAAACTGAATTCAAACCCGCCGTAACCGTTCTAAGCCGCAAACCACAGCTCGCGACAAGACAATCCAACCCAAACGCGGAGGACAACCAAGGCGGTGACTCGGACGAAGACGAAAATAAAAAGCCAGCATTAACAGCCGAAGAACGAAAAGCAAAAGCACAGCGAGAACGCGAGGAGAAGCAACGCAAATACGAAGAAGTGCGGGAGAGGTTGTTTGGTAGCCCGGCTACAGAATCGGGCGCGTCGACGCCTGGAAACACCACACCACCAAAACACGGCGACAAGAAAGGGAAAGGAAAGGGTAGGGCTCATTCAGGGGCAGATAGGCAGGATCAGAGCTATGGGAGACCAAAACGAGACTCGTCGGCAGCATCGAACAAGTCGAAACAGCTGTATGACCCGGACAGCGTTTCTCGACCAACATCCTCGGGCCCACAGAGGCCACGCCAGCAACAGCAACAGCAACCACAACAACACCCTGTCCGTTCACCAAGAGGACCTGATGGAAGTGGAAGAGGTGGATTTGGCTTCGCTAATCGAGGCGGAAAGACGACTTGATTTCGATTGGGAGCTGTCAAGGGTTGGGAGCACTTACGGCCCGCCCAAAGACTTCTCCGTTAATAGCCGGAAAAACGCCAGTCGCATAAAGGATTTCCACAATAATAAGCAACTTCATTATCGAAAACGATGCCCCGGAAATGCTCGAGATATCAAAACTTATACAGTACACACGCGACGATTAGGGCAGTCCACGCCCGGCATTAATAGCAGCTGCAAGCTGCGAGGTATTAGGACGATTTTCTATAACGGAAGTCAGAAAATGAGCCCAGTCACTGGGAAAGGGAACCACGGTGGTGATAGCTTTTAACTCACCTGCGTATCTCTCATAACTATCCAAGTACAAGTCCTCAGAGCTTGTAGTCGCCAAGACATGCTCATCATTCTCTACGGCATTAACCCACGCCTCCCAACGGCTCCCGACTTCAGGGTCAGGCCATCCCCGGTATGGTTTCAAGACTCGGCTGAGCCGAAGAAGCCAGGGTGCGAGTTGGATGTCGACAAATGAGAGGCCACGGCCGAGGAAATATGGGCCGTGGACGTGAGAAGCGTTGACTAGTTTACTTATATCTTCTTTCAGCTCCTCCGCGCCCGAGAGCTGCTTTTCGGGGTCTTGGGCTTGGAGAACTCGGTAGAAGCCGGGGACGATGTGGCGGTTTATCTGAACAGAAGAGGGAATTAGTGGAGGAAAATAGGAAAGAAGGGGATGTCACGAACATGATCTGCCCATAATCGACAGTGGGCGCGTAGCTGTGGGTCGCCGGGCGGGAGGAGAGGAGTTCCGGCGTCTAGATCTTCAAGCTATAGAGGGAACATCCGAGTCAGTATCAAAGTCCCTACCAATAGCAAATCGGGGGATCCTACATATTCCAGCAACACTGTGCTTTCATAGCAGCACCAATTCCCATGTCGGAGAGCGGGAACAAGGCCTCGAGGATTTACTTCGAGTAACGATTCCGGCTTCTTATACGGGTCCACCTCGATATACTGATATGGAATATCTTTGGCTTCCAATGCTATCCAAACTCGTTGCACGAACGGGCTATAGAAACCATGAGTGTCTATCAACCTCTTTGTTGGTTGGGGTTGGGGATGCGTGGTTGGATACTGAGGGGCTATATTCTTAACGGAGGGGAGAAAACTTACCAGAAACAACTCCCGTAGAGCTTCAGGTCAGACTCCTTCGCATGCTTCTTTGCTGTGACGGCTGCCGAGCCTGTGGCTCTCTTGTGGTAGGTTTTCTGTTGGGTCTTCGTTTGGTCAGACATCTTGGTTCAATGATCGATCATGAGATTGGGTTTTTGCATCTCAAGAAGAGGAGGACGAGATGCTATTTATTTCTCGGTATCTGGTAGATAAACCGATCGAGCGTTCACAAGAGAGAGAGGGGATCCAGTAAGAATTGCAGGGATTCCAGCGTTATTTTGGCAATGACGTGACCGAAACGTCTAAACGTCTTGCTGCCCTTATCGCTTGCCAAGATGTATCGACACCCATACTTGGACAACGGCGATAGAGGTTCAACAACAAAGGGGGCAAAAAGGAATAGAGAAATATAGAATAACTCACCATGGACTTTTTCCTTTCCTTCTCTTCTTTAATGAAATGTCTCTGGACACTATTCTTCTTCACCCGATCACTTTCTTCCAAAGTGTGCTTATGCGGTCCCCCGATCCCGTCGGATTTTCCATTGGCACCATTCCCATTAACCCTTTGTATAGTATAATACCTCTGTCCCGCAGCACCCGGATGCCCCTCAGGGACAGCATTACTCGGCGCAAGGATCCCGAACTGCTGGTTCTCCCCGCTAATAACCCCGTTCCCTATCTGGGACTGGGTGAAATACCCGTTCACACGAGGTAGCTCCTGCTCAACGAAGGCGGACCCGGGAAAGTATTCTGTGATCTTTATCTTGACGTCGCAAAGGTCCCTCTGTCGTGCGACTCGTTTGCGCTTCTTTTTGTTTGGGTCGTCGGATTTTGGGGTGCCGGGTGGCCGTCCCTTCAATCGGCAGTCCCAGTAGTGTGAGACGAATGGTTTGCGCTTGTATCTTTGGGTGGAACGGTGGGAGTAGACGTTGTCGACGTGTGGGAAGTAGGTTTGGAATCTACATGAAGCGCGGGCACAGAGTTAGTTGGCTTGAATGTGAGGGGATGTAGCATGGGAATTTCAGCGATGCGGAACTTACTCTTCCTCCGTCAAGGTAATCATTGCATCCACATTAAAAAGCTTCTCCCTCCAAGACTCAAGATTAGGTGGCTCCGAGATGAGCTTTAACCCACCAAAATGGCTGTTTCCCAGACCAGCCTCATTCTGCTGTGGAACTGCCGAGTCCTGCTCTAATGGCTGTTGTAGATGATGGATAGCATCATATTGCCCATTGGCCGGCTGCTGTGGTTGGAGAACCGATTGACCGACCTGTTTATCCAATTCGTCTCCATGCTGTGGTGGTCTCACAAACGCATTCGCAGACGTAAGTTGGTTCTCCTGGATCCCCCCAATAGCTGTTGCGAATGGCTGCAGAGCTTGAGGGCTATGGGGGTCGAATTCTGGCGCAAGCTGGGAGCCATCAGGTGGAAGGGTTTGGAGCGAGGAGGGCTGCAGGTTCTGCAGAGTGGTGGGCAGACGCTGGATATCCGAGCCATCCATTATGTTGAGGACCCATGCGATTGTCGGAATTTCCGATAGTAGGCTGCTTTTAATGGACGATAGGGATGGGCGATGAAGGGACCGTTGAAGCGGCGTGAGATTTGAAGTCGCGAAAAGCAGCGACGTGGGGAAATTTAAGCGTAAATTGACCTCCCACCTTACGTTCTTGATGTTTGATTGGTTGAGGCTCAGCCTTACCAGAGTAACACGATAATTTTTGAACATTTCCCTTTGATATTTTGCAACTAGCATACAGGCAAGAATTGAGGGCTCTCGAGAAATCGCTACCGAAAAGATACTTATCCCGCGCTGTTCGCGAGCGTGTTTTACCTCGCTGAATTTACTCAGGATATGAGGAAAAGCAAGAGAGCCGTAGGGTTCACTTCGCATTCCCCTCTTAACCACTCTTCTTTTTCTTCTTCTCCGCTTCAAGGTTTTTAAACGGATACCCAGTCGTTCTTTTATCTGCCCCGGTAGTCCGACTGATTCTTCCATGGCTACTCGCAAAGAGGAGACACCAAAGGCCGATTGCTGCCAGACCGGCGGATCCGAACACTGCCATGCCAAATGAAGCCAGTCCGTTGAAGGTGAACCACGTGTAGTTGTAAAATGCACTTGTAGCGTGGAGGATCGACGTAAGCATTAAGGTGGGCACAGCGTATGGTGCCTTAGGGTCTTCCTCGTCGGTCGTGACTGGAGCCGATACCGTTGCATTGAGGGGAATCGACCCCGTTAAGAGGATGGTTGTTGCAGCCAATGTTAGGAGAGCTAAGCCGAAACACCGTGAGAAGTATACTTCGAGGTCTAGGGGTGAAAGAAAAGAAATTAGCAAGAGCTCCGGACGACTTCTTCACAAAAGCTCACACTCCCAGGAAGGAGGGGTCTACCAGTGGAATGCCTCGCTTCATCCACCATCATCGTCAAGATAATCTTTGGAGATATGACCAAAGCAGCGCCTTGGATTGCAAACCATGTTGCAGTACTATACGTATATAGATAGAAGACCTAAAGAGGTTACGTTTAGAGCCAATTAACCAGTGAGCTGAAGGGAAACCATACGTCCATGCTGGCTCGAAAGATTGCAGCACAAATTTCAACAACTCGGAGTAGATAGCGAAGCGAGGGAGGTGTACATGTAAGTGGTGAAGCTGTCAGTTGGAAGAAAGAAACAAACAATACGGTTTGCGCTTCCTTTTCATTCAATTTAGCTGCAGAATAAAGATGACATCATCAACCTTTTCGTTCTTGTTTGTTTTTATTTTTTGAAGTTGCAAAAACGAAGAAGAATCGATGACATCATCGCATTCTTCGGCCTTCGTTCCTTCCGTTGTGTTGCGGTTTGTGCAGTTCACGAATTTCAAGTCCGATCAATCAATCAACTGTCGACTTCGAAGAGAACCAACATCTTCTAAACAACCCCGCGGGAGTTGTCCTCGACCATATGACAACCCAGGGCGATTTGCCCAAAGCGCAATATTCATCACCCAGTAGCGACTGGAATATCCCGAAACCATCGTGGGTTGAAACTCTTCTCTGCTGAGCTGGCCAGCTCATGCCCTAAAGATGTGACTTGGGCATCATCTGCAGAGTCCAGTCTGTTACGCTGGAAGAAATCCTTTTCTGGCCTAACGTTCGGCCTTGAACAAAGTTTAGATGCAAGTTTAGTTCTCCAGTAACGGGAGCATGCCCCCGAACCAAAGCAGAGGAGTGGGCTAGATCTTCCCTTCGACTGTGAGTGATTGGACCCTGATTATACGATGGCCAACGCTGAAGACAAACTGCAGGTGCTGTGGCCTTGCTCAGGAGCAACAAACCGAAGGATTTTCTGACAACAACAGCAGTACCAACGGCTGATAACTGCAAACCTTCCGAGTTACCCACAATAACCACGATGAGCCTGGGTTGACGAGGAAACAAGATAACCTATCATGCCGATTTGCGGAGACAGATTCAAATACCATTCACACCTCTCTCCTAATTCCTAGCTTGGATCAGATGTGATTATCTGCACCTTTTTCAAAACCTGGACGTACATGACACGGGGAAGGAAATTGGTAATTTGTTTGCAGATTTCGTCTAATCATACCTGAAGTACAGAGGGATACTGACTCTAGGGAATATGTTTTTCGTACTAAGTGGGGGGTATCAATGGACTCTCAAGCAACTTTTTATGCACAAACTTTAGGGGCATCAGGGTCAGCAACTTTCTCCGCGACACGGGCCGGCACCCCATATGCGACAGAGAAGTCGGGAATGTTCTTAGTCACGAGCGACCCAGCGCCAATGGTACAACCCTTTCCAATCGTAACACCAGGCAGGACAGTTGTTCCAGCTCCAATCCAGCAGTCATCACCTATCGTCACCGGCCGAGTAAAGACTATCCCGTCGCGACGCGACTGGATATCTTTGTCGTGTGTTTCGGTCAATACAGTGACATTGGGTCCGAATAAAACGTGATTCCCCACGGTAACACGGGCTCCATCGAGTATTCGCAGGCTTCAGGAGCATTGTCAGTAATTCTTCAGGACGATAGCGGGCCCCTCCTTTGTTACTCTGTCTCCATCCGATCTTGCATCTGTATAAACTTACTTGACGTTTGCGTAAACACCATCCCCCATGATGATATTGAAGCCATACTCAAAGTTGAAAGGGGGCTCAATGACGGGCTTCCTCCCAACCGCGCCGAGAATGCTTCTTAGAGCATCCTCACGCGTGGCCCTGAGAGCTCGGTACATCGTTGCGTCGGGGATCCGTGAGTCGTTTGGAATTCGATCGAGACTGTATTCGAAGCAAAACTTGCGACACAAGAGCTTTCTTGATTGAAGTTCTGGTGAGCACATAACCCGATAACTAGAGCCCATCAATACGCCATTACCACTAATTGTTAGCCTCTTTATCTCTTATTCCATATCTTTCATTTCACCTCCACTCCCTGGGAGACAATGAGGGTACATACGGTTTGCCTGACACCATTTTCTCATATTCCTCGCAATCTGGTAACCCCTTCTGTGTTCGACGTATCTCATTGACAAGCTCCTTTAGTCGATCGAATTCAGCAATGGCTTCCACTTTGATCTTTAGGGATAGATCCCTCCCGTTCGCGACGTCAACGTCACAACCGTTCGTCGTGGTTGTAGGTACCGCTGTCACCATGTTGAAGTGGAGTCTTTGTTTTAGTTTCCTATGTTTTGTTCAACTAAGGTAGAGTGGCTGCAAGGAAATGGCGAGAGGAGTATAGAGAAATGCTTAAGAGTAGAAACCTTTCAAGAAAGGAAGTGTAAGATCAAGAATTGAGGAGAAAAGGGGAGCCAAAATGAGGCCATGAGGAAGACAATTTAAACCTGTCTTCTCCCGGTCAATGAAAGGAAAGGCCTGAACATCTGGACAGATGAATCCTATCACGGCAGGCCTTTGGTAACAAACTGAATGACTCGTTCTTCACTTTTGAAAACATCTGCACCTTGTATGCAGCGGGATCTACCCGCTTTCAGAATATGGGTACATCAAATCTCCTGGTACATGCCGAGCTGCTGGCTCTCTTCTGATGTGCATGTATGTATGTCCGGGCATACATGGCATGGTCATCCGTCCCCCTAAATGAGAAATGTCAATATCTTGTCACCTCCTAGTAGGTCCAAACAAAAGAAATGAGAAGAAAGCGACATCTGTCTGGCTGGTGGGATGAAGATCCGGCGCGAACGCCACTAGGGGTCTCCAAAGAATGTCCGCTCTTCTTTCCTTTTTATCGTTTCCTGTCTTTTCGTTTGTTTTTTTTTTCTTTTCTGTTGCTTGCTTGTCTAGTATGGGAGTTCTTTGAGCTTTTGCTGGCAGCTGGCTGGGTTCGGATGCGATGTTATGCAGCGCTAACAGGGACAGCTAGGGCAGTTTATGACGATGACCGGCAGAACAAAAAAGTGAGTGAAGGTGAGTATCCTTTTCTTTTTCGCCTTTCTGTTTGTTCCCTGTCTATCCTTTCGCCTTACTTTTCCAGCTCTTGGATTCGCTGGACGCTCGGGGATCTGTCAAAGGGATCACAAACATCCCGGAACGAAAAGGAAGATAGTGCTCCGCGTGCCCAAAAGGCAATCAAATTCCCTTTCATTTCCACTTTTCCCCCCTCATTGCCCGTTTCCGACGAAAAGAGGGATCCTTGGGAGACATTAGTGTTGATAGTCAGCCTTTTTTAGTTGCCTTCCTTCCAACAAGCCCCAAGGAATCAGATATGCTGGAACGGTACATGTCACCATGTCGTGATATGCGTGTTCTCTGTGCCGGTGCCATGTGGCATGCAGATGATAGATATGTAAGGACGTCAAAGAAGGCTTCAATCCAGTGGATTGATTTGAAAAGAGACCGAGATAGAGAAGAGATAGGAAATATCATTATGTATTACCAACTTTATTTTATTTGTTTCTTCTCTGCATTAGGTAGTATTCATGTTCATTCGCGTCCACTCATATTACTGGATTTCAGATATCTCGCGGTCCTCTCCTCTTGTGATGCTTGTGAAGCATGAGAACCTGACTCTGCTAAGGCCTGACGGTAGCGCTGTGAGAGGCTAGAATCCTCGTGCGCGGAATCGCCTCCGCCGCCTAAGCCACCCTGGTCAAGGACATCATTGTTCCCATCCTCATCATCATCCTCGTCATCCTCGTCCTCAATATCAGAGATCGTTTCCGGCTCCTTTTTCGTCCGTGTGGCGGCGTCTGATGACCCCGTCGCAACATTCATTTCCCTCATCAGCTTCCCCAGCTCTACATCCCTCTGCCCCTCCTTCTCCTCTGCTCTTTCTTTCCTTTTCTTTTCTAATTCAGGCTTGTAGTCGCGTTCGAATTCCTGGCGCTTCACCTCCACCGCCTCGAAGAATTCGTCCACGCCATCCCCCGTCATGGAGCTCACTCCAACGACGCTAAGATGGCGGTAGAACTCTTCTAGCATTAAACTCATACTGTTCAATAGTGAGCCCATATATCCACTTCCACCAACTCCTCCTGCCTCGCCACCTTCGCCGCCAAATGTACCCCCCTCTTCTTCCTGGCGAAGCGCATTCTGGAATGCATCAAAGTCAGTCATCCACTCTTTCGCGAATTCGGCATCCTTGACATCCGTCTTGTTAAAGACAAGAATCATAGGTAATTTGGTTTTATATAGAATACTGCAGGCGTATAACATGTTGCTCATAAATGTACTCGTCGAACTGGTGCGGGGTGTGTCGATTACATATGCGATAACGGTAGGGAATGATGATGCGAGGGTCTCTAGGAAGATGCTCCCCGATGCACTCCAGACGAATACTTCGATTTGACCCGGTGTGTCGACGAGGATATGTTTAATGGGCTTGCTAACCGCCTGTGCGGGGTCGGGGTTTGTGCGCTTTTCGAGGAGGGAGATGACTTGGTCGACTTTTGTGGCGAAGAGGTTGAGGGATGTGAGAATTCCACCGTTGGGGCCTAGGTTGTATTGTTTCATGACTTCTTTGTAGTTGATTGAGTCGCGGATATCGATGTTGCTTTCGAATGGGACCGAGTAGACGGCGGGGTCGAGGTTCACGACGTAGGGAGCCTGCTGCTTTGAGTGGAGGTGCGAGTTTATGCGCTGCATGAATGTTGTCTTGCCCGAGCCTAGGAAGAAGGTATCTAGAGTTAGCTATTTGCGCATTTCGATTTGGGTCGGGGGGTAAGAGCTTGTAGACGAGCAATATGCTTACCAGCCATGCCAACGCAGACAACGGCGACCGGAGAAGACGCCATGGTCGGTAACTTTCAGAGGACGGCTTATAAGTCTCAGCGGTTGAGCGTAGCTATTAATATAGGCACTGGTGGTTGAGAGGAGGGGTTTATCTTGGAGGGAGGGATGCTTGTTGTGCTTGAAGATAATTGAGGATAATTTTTATTTTATTTGAGTCTAGACTAGACGTCATCCCGCCGACCAAGCGAGCGACTGCTTGACTTTGGGGACGATCAACCAAAACAACAACAATCAACCTTCAGAACAACCAGCAGCGGGAGAGTGAAGGGGAAATATAACACTCTAACTGAGCTGCAAGAACCATAATGACATTGGAGGATTTTGAGAAATCGCTCGCGGAAAGCAAGAAGGAGGAAGAACGACACGAGCGAAGTAGAGACAAAGACCGGACAAAAGATCGATCAAAACATCGCCATCACCGAAGTCACCACCATCGCGAGTCGTCACCAAGACGGCATCGCAGCTCTCGCCATGACGATGAGGAGCGACATCGACATAAGCGCTCACGGCACTCGAACGACAATGGGAAAGACAGTCGAAGCGATCCCGATCGAAAGAGACGCCGACACCATAGCAAGGAGAGAAAGGAATCGAGGGAGAAGACCTCACCTCCCCCAGAAGTGAAAATACAGGGCGAACCAGAACGATTACATCGTGACTCATGGATGGAAGCGCCATCTGCGCTAGATATCGACTATGTTCAGAGACGCAGCAGCCACCAAGAACAAGAACAGCCATCACGCATGTTACAACAGGATTTTGGGATGAAGCTACATGACAATGAGCTGAATCGACACCTTCACGATCTGGAGGAAGAGAAGTCGGTCGATGAACAAGTGGCGGACGATTCGCTGGCCGATCGTGAGGTGGACTACAAGTTTGGAGACTCTGGGTCGAAATGGCGCATGACCAGACTACGGGCTGTTTACAGGCAGGCAGAGGAGACCGGTAAACCAGTGGAAGAAATTGCAATTGAGCGGTTTGGCGATCTACGGTCTTTTGATGATGTTCGGGAAGAGGAGGTGGAATTGGATAGGAGGGAAAGATACGGGCAGGATTATGTTGGGAAGGAAAAGCCCAATGGTGAGCTATTTCAAGAGAGAAAGCTCCAGGAAGGTGTGAGGAGGAACAAAGGGGAAGAGGGTCGGAATGTTGAGAGCGACCAGAAGGAAGTCAGAAACCAGGGTCAACCCATGCATACGGAAGCTCCCCCCGAAACGACGAAGCCACTTGATTCCTCTGCGCTAAATCGACTCAAAGCTCAGATGATGAAAGCCAAACTGAGAGGCTCCTCCGATGCGGCAGAATTGGAGGCACAGTATACTGCGGCTGCGGCGTCTTTCGCCAATAAGAAGGAATCAGATGTGGTGGTTCTGGGAGTCATGGATAACCGGATGTTAGCGGGTGGCAACCGTGGAGAGGTCAAACCCGTGGATAACAAGCGGGGAAGGGAGCGGGGTCAGGTTGAACAGAACGAAGATATGACTGTCGAAGATATGGTGCAGGAGGAACGGAGGAATCGGGGACAAGCCGGCGAGGGCCAACGATTCGCAGAGAGAATCGCGAAGGATGCGAAGTTTGACGTGAGTATTGCCGCTCTCCCCGTGGAAGGGTTCCGGTAGGAAGATTAGTCTAGCTAACGATGTACGATTTTCTTCTAGAACGATCTCGAGTACATGGACGACAATGCAGCGAAACTGGCAAAGCGGGTCCAGAAATCGGAATTGAATATCAAAAACACGGCCATCAATGAGTTCCAGAAAATGAACAAGATCCTCGACAACTGCCCCCTCTGCCACCACGAGGATTCCGGTACGCCTCCCGTGGCGCCAGTAGTGTCGCTTGCAACCAGGGTTTACCTGACCCTTCCCACGGAACCGGAACTGAGCGAGGGAAGCGCGACTCTAGTTCCGATCCAACATCGAAGCAACCTTGTCGAGTGTGATGACGATGAATGGGAAGAGATCCGAAATTTCATGAAAAGCCTGACTCGGATGTATCACGACCAGGGCCGCGATGTGATTTTCTATGAGAACGCGGCACAGCCTCATCGAAAGAGGCACGCGACCATGGAGGTGGTACCACTTCCCTACAGCCTTGGGGAGACGTCACCCGCATTCTTCAAAGAAGCGATCCTTGCGGCTGATGAGGAATGGACGCAGCACAAGAAGCTGATCGACACGCTCAGCAAGTCGCGGCAGGGGATGGGGAAGCTGGCGTTCCGCCGGATGATAGTAAAGGAGATGCCTTACTTCCATGTCTGGTTCGAGCTTGATGGTGGGCTTGGTCACGTTGTGGAGGACGCCAATCGATGGCCTCGGGGAGATCTCTTCGCCCGGGAGGTCATTGGAGGAATGCTCGATCTTGACCCGAGCGTTGTCAAGAAGCAGGGGAAATGGACTCGCGGTGTGGATCGACGGGTCGAAGGATTCAGAAAACGCTGGAAGAAATTTGACTGGACCAGAATACTGACGGAGGAATAATATGTACATTTATTCGAGAATAAAGAAGGCTGAGACGAAAAGGGTAAAAGCACATAACTATGGCGCAGGTGAAATTTTATCACACTTGACCGGTCGTCCGGATTGACCTATCATCCCTTGACCGTTGTTTCTTTTTTTTCTGGGCGTATCTTGAGGTTGGCGGTGACACCTCGTACTGTTTTTAGAGTCGCGATTGTGCTGCATATGCAGGTCGCGATCCGGGGGATGAGAGACAGAGCCGCCGGTCAATGGCACAATGCCCGTCCTCATCCTTCATCCTTTCATCCTGGTCTCTCCTGCAAGTGACGGAGTCGGGTTCAATTAACAACCGATAATTACTCGAATATCGATTCCCTTGCTGCAGTTTATGCTTGAAAAAGGCCCATCAACGTCCGCCTCAACACCGATTCAGGGCGGAATAGGGGGCAGAGATCAAGATATCCATGGCGTGCATGACTTATCCCTGTCAAATGTAGGTGCTTTTTTTCTTCGGGACTCATGTAGGTGATTGTTTTTTCGGTATTCAAAAACATCTCTTGCAGCATTAGTTCTCACCATGATTTTCGTTTCTGCAGTCATGAGATCCCGTCCTCTGCGGCGGTCTGAGAGATATTCATGTCGCAATCACCCTTGCCGATAGCAAGGAGTCAGAGCGATAGTACTAGTAGATGGCCTCTGCTCCAGGTCGGGGTTGGAGACATTGCCTTTTGACACGATTGAATCTGCTGTTGGAAGAACCAACGTTCATTGACTCTTAACGTTTTCTCCTTTTTAAAGAGAAGCAGCTCGGGCTACCATTGCCCGAGAGTGGGTTGAAATGGTTGCCGAGGACCCGACATCGAGGCCTGGAATTGTGGGCGGTTTCGGAGGACGTTTTTAACTGTCAAAGCCTAAAACTTTAGGGGCTCTGGGGATGATCTTAGGGTCAATCTTCCCCTGGCATTTAAGGCGTCATCACTGCCGTCTTTAGTTAACTTGTAACACCTGCTTCACCGATGAGATTTTCTCTTCCCTACACCTATTTTCACCGCAATTATCACTATGCAGGGTTCACTTTATGGAAATCTCTCGTTTATGGATATATAAAAAGAGATATATACCTCTTTTGAGGCCTAGCAGAGAGATCCAAATTGAAAGATTTAGATCCAAAGAATGTCTGTTCTCTAGTGGGGCATCGGGGTAATTTCTCCGCACAGTTTCTTCTTATCCTTTCCGGCTATCTTGGTTCGTCTTCTTCCTCTTCCTTTGCCCCTCTCTATATATTCACCTCTCCTTTCCGTCTCTCCATATAAAAGTCCTCTCCAAGGCCACGGTATCTTGTACATACCATCTCCCTACTCGAACTCCTTGATCTCTAATATCTTGGGTATATTCCCCGTACTATCTACTCCCCTGCAAAGATATCAAAAAGCCTCTTCCAAAAACACCCGAGAACTAAACACCACGCAGCCAATATCACCTGGATTCTTGTTGCTCACCCCTTTTCATCTGCAGCTCGAATATATAAACACCGCCACCTAGATAACTATACGGAGTTCAATAACTTTCTGCATCTAAATACATCCGCCTGAGAACCCCAGACTTCGCATCCATCAATTCTCTCAGTTTGAAGATTTCACAGACACCAGACATCAACTGATTTTCCTATCAGTTGCAGCTACCATTGACAGGGGGAAACATGGGATCCGACTCAGTGAAGCCGAAGGTCCTCATATTGGGGGAAATCGAGCAGTACGTTGATCTCAGCCATTCTCTTTAATTCCCTTCAATTCTCGTATTCCACTCTTTCTCACTTTGCCCATATTTGTTGAGCTCAACCCCCTTTTCCGTCCTATTCCCCAGCAACTGACTTGAACTCCTAACCTGCCTATAGTGCTCATAAGGATCTGAAGGATCTCGGTGAGATCTCAGAGTTAATCATTCCCAAGGCGACAAACCGAGCCGATTTCATCCAGGAATGTCGAGATGGAAAGCTTGACGGAATTGTGGCGGCCTATCGCTGCTTCCCATCCTCTTCCATCACTGGAAATTTCGATGAAGAGTTGGTCAGCTACCTGCCAAAATCTCTAAGATATGTTTCTCACTGCGGTATGTGATTTATTTCCCCCAGCTTTTTTACCCCTTTTCCATTTTTTTCTGGTTTTGGGGTTTTTGTCCTCGAGCATTTCGGATTCGGTAATGAGGGGCCTCCTTCAACATGATTTCTATTCGTTATAACGCCCTAATTTGACCATTGGTGAAGAGGAGATGTCATTCTCGCGTTGTACATTGCTCATCTTACTGACGATCCTCCAGGAGCTGGGTACGACCAAATTGATGTCCATGCATGCACCGCAAGATCCCCGGTAATCCGGGTGTCAAATGTTCCCACCGCCGTGGATGATGCCACAGCAGATGTGAACATGTTCTTGATCATTGGTGCCCTACGCAACTTCAATAGCAGCATGATGGCGCTGCGTGAGGGCAAGTGGCGAGGTCAGCCACTTCCGCATCTTGGACACGACCCCGAAGGCAAAGTCCTAGGAATCCTAGGGATGGGTGGCATCGGGCGTAACTTGAAGCGGAAGGCGGAATCATTCGGGATGAAGGTCATTTATCACAACCGCCGGAAACTGAGTGATGAGTTGGCCGATGGGGCGCAATATATGCCCTTTGACGAATTGCTGCAGACCAGTGATGTGATCAGTTTGAACCTTCCATTAAATGTGCGTTTGAGTTCCAACCCTCCCCTTGCCCCTTATGCTACATTTGGAGTGATACCCAGATATTGTTGCTCAACTTGACCCTCAACCCCTATTCCTCTCAGACAAAATCACCAAGGCTAACACCCCACCAGAAAAACACTCGCCACATAATCAGCACCGCTGAATTCGCTAAGATGAAAGATGGCGTGGTAGTCGTCAACACAGCCCGAGGCGCCGTCATGGACGAAGCCGCTCTCGTCCAAGCCCTAGATAGCGGAAAGGTTTTCTCCGCGGGCCTCGACGTCTTCGAAGACGAACCTAAAATCCACCCTGGCCTAACAAGTAACCCCAACGTGATGCTTCTACCTCACATGGGAACATGGACTGTCGAGGTGAGTGACACGAAATATTTTTATTCCTTCCATCTCCCCGGATTTAAGAAAAGATTTCGCCCCCTGCTTCTCTCACATAATCTTCAGAAAACATTTAATACCGAACCAAACTAATGCATGAGACTAAATAAACTCCAGACACAAACTGCTATGGAAGCCTGGGCACTCGAGAACGTCCGCCTTGCCATTACTGTAGGGAAATTTAAGAGCCCGGTTCCTGAACAGGCGGATCTTCCCGAATCTGCATAGTTTAGACATTTAGATAGGAGAAGGATAGAAAGCTCACTTCGGTGGCTACGTCCGGAGTTCATACGCACTTCAACCTGCCTTCCGAGTTCATCCATAATCCATTGTGCATCCACGAAACGGGAGACGACAGAAAAAAATACAATGCATTTGACTGGCTAGTTTCTAGAACTCGAACTGTTCGTGCATAAGCCACCGGGATCTGGAGGAGTATTGTAGACTGTAAGCCTTCCACTTGAGGCGCTACCTCACACGCCTTTACATCTACAGATAAACACCCGTTCAATCCTTTTGGCAATTGGCTGAAAGGTCTGCACATATGACTTCGGGGGACCTATCTCTAATGCCACATCCTCCTTGCTCGTAAAATGCAGACGTATGATTCGTTTTCCAGCCGTTTCAACGTATCCTGTGTGGACATATGAGCTATGTATTCCACGGCTTCATGGACACATATTCTCATAAACGCATAATGAGTGTGCCAAACAACCTGGGCCTCTCCACATAGACACAAGAGCGGGGAGACGACAGGTTGTTCAACGAACTTCGCGAGCATAGGTCATCTTTTTGGGCCCTAGACCGACAACCTGACGACTTGCTTTCATTGAGACATTACAAATGGAGGCCAATCTTCGGGGAACGGCAATTTCACAAGGAGGAGGACGGCAATGAACCAAAGTCCTGACAGGTCAGTGCGACATGCCTAGCAACGCAGGTTGAGGGCGACGATGCGGATATGAAGGCAATTATGAAGATTAGGAAACATTTTGTCCCCTCTGTCTGTGAAATAACTACTTTAAGGCACGGGAAATAACTAACAACTCACTAGAATCCCAACCGATAGACAAGACACCTCAGATGTGGGGGAAGTTGACACCAAGTCTCTTTATATTCCCTGCTGCTGGGCCTTATATGAACTCTTCAATTTAGAAGAGCTAACTGAGGCTGGGTGTACCTGCACACCACGTCTGATATCTTACCGCAAGCAACTACAAAATGAGAGTGACCGTGTTCCAGGTGCCTTCATCCTCTAAACTTTGATGCGGAAAGTACCTGGTTAGAGCTTGGTTTGTTTCGACCTTATGCGCTTATGCGCTTGGAGGAGAGGAACGACGCGAGGCTTGCGTTTGCCAAAGCTCTCCGGTAACTGATGGGTCATGGAACCTGCCGGAAGGAACATACGTACTAACAACTGGTGCACAGGGAGTGCTATTCATACAGGTTTAAACACCGTGACCCAAGTCGTCGGGATCTAATATGGGATGCCAACGAGAAGAAGTGGTGAGCATCGAATGGCCCGCCCTCTTCTCCTTAAATTAAAGAGCGCAACGTATCCCTATATACCCCCTTCTAAACAACACTCTACCTCTATATTTTTAATCCAGATGATGTCGCATTGGAGGGGATGGCCAGGGAAGGGAAAGTAAGGGAAATGAGACAGATATATAGTTAGTTTTGCTATATTTTCCTCTAGTTTCCTTCACCAGAAACCTATGAAGACTTCGAAGACCGCCCCGTGAGGTCATTGCTATCTCAAGATGGAGAGACTTCCCCGGATTTCTAGGATGGGGTGTTACTTCGGCATAGCTATTAATTCCGTGGGGAGTGGGCTTACCCCGATGTTTAGGGAAGCAGGTCCAAGAGAAGGATACCTATGCAGGAGAGCTGTGTTGATCAATATATATTTGCGTCATTACTTGACTAGCAGCCCACCAAGGATCTGAGGGGATGCGGGCCCACCCACTGTTTGTGTTGCACATGGGGCCGGGGAAAGCATAATAAAGACTGAAAGACTGCAGTATAGAGCCAATGAAAGTAGACCCCTGATCCCTTTCCAAGTATGTTCTTTTTGGGTCTACCGGTGAGGAAGACCAAGTCAAGAGAATGACCTCTTCTGGATCCATTCGGAAAGAAATAAAATAGAAAAGAGGATCTCTATTCCGATTTCCCCCATGTCGTGTTACATAGATCTAAGCTAGGGATCTCCCCTGAATCCTTCAATATCAATCCCAACCAAGCCAGGGGAACACAAAAGAGACCTGTTTGCAGAAAGGGAGGGAAATAGAAAAACGAACACGTCTAAACGAGTAGAAGGATTCTCTTGAAAAAAGCACTCTTAGCATTTCTATCTCTTTTTTTGGTTCTCATCCTATTTGCTAAGGATGTTTGGATCTGACTGCAAACTTGGGCCTCTCCGACGTGTGTGCATAAACATAAACGCTTGTCTTCGGGTCTGGTTTCCCTTTTCGTTTCCTCTAGATCATCTATCAGCCCAGCAAGACCGTGCGCAAACTTGCAGTAGCCAAAGGGTCTCCCGTTCTGCCGCGCCGCTTGGATAACAAACTCTCTTGTGAAGGCCAACGTGTCTGATTGTGCTGAGCTCTGTATAGTACAACATGAAAAAGAAGATATGGTGACCGGCGAAATGACGTAGTCCAACACCAGGTCAAATAAAAGTAAAAAAAGAAACGAATAAAAAAAAAGGAAAATCGTGTGCCATAGCAGTTGGTCTCATGGAAATGGGTAATAAACGCCCATCATCCCTGATCACAAGTGCCGCCTAAATTTAACGCCAAACCGGCCACGAATACACACCGCGGTCAAAAGGAAATAACCTCTGGGAAAGAGAAAAGGAAGCCGTGATCGTGAGGGTTTTGTTTCGTTCGCGCGGCGTCGACTTTTCCGTAGACTTGACCCGAGCATTAGGGGAAGAGATGAAGTTTTTGTACAAAAGCAGCTGGGAAACTAGGGCCGGTACGGGCCGATTCGATGGTACCCACACGCCCTATTATTCGCGGGACAGTGTCCAAGACCGTATGACCATTCCACAAACGCGTTTGATCGCCGGTATGGCCGATTTCCCAGCTGCTTCGTCTTCTAGGAACCTTTGTGCTATGTAGAGTTTGTGTGCTGCCTCCTGCCTAGTTTCCCCGTTGGCTAGATGTGTGGCGGTGGCAGGAAGTTCAGCCCAGCGGTGACCGACAATGCGAGCAATGGCGATAGAGTAAAGTACGTCACGATTCTCGTAGGTATCCAAGAGCGAACGGCATGTTGCGAGCGCAGCATCGATTTGCTCGGTAGCGTTGCCCTCGCCATCGCGCAGGGTCAAGATATACCCCAGGCTGCTCCAAAATTGGTATTCTCTCTGGCGTAGCTGGTTCGAGAATTGGGACGCATCTTCGAAAAAGACGGAATCTGGCATTGTGGCGGGATTGCTCTCGAAATGATCCCCAGTGATCAGCGCCTCGACAACTCTCTGCCTGCTTAACGCAACCAGTCGAGCTGGTGATGCGGGCGGTACAGTACCACCTGGCGACGCAACGCCTCCTTCGTCAACCCGGCATAACTCTAGCACTGTCCAAACCATAGACGCATCGAGACTACTCGCTTTACCGCGCTCAATCGGGTCAGTAGGCTGCGGGTCTGAAAGCGTGTCGATGAGGCCGCTGAATTGAGCTCGCTGTTGCGGATCCCCTTCAAGCATAGGCAAACCCTTCTCTTGGAACCAGTGCGTTTCCAGAAACCTGTCTGCTCCGCTACAATACATCGCAGACACCGCACTAACTTGGCTACTTCTATCTGGCTGGAGTGGAGCGATTGGGAACTTTGGGGGTGGCGGAATTCCGTCGAGTGAAAGGAGGTCATGGGCATTAAGCTTTTTCACTGGTAAGAAAAATATTAGCTTGACGAAAGGAATATTTGTGAAGTGAGAAATCCACAAAGCAGGAGAAACAACAGAGATAGAACACGCACCTTTTTGGCCAAGAGGTTGAGGCATCGTGGCGGGATCAGCTGGCGGCGGTGGCACTGGAGCTGCCTGGGGTTGCAAATTGCCTTCTGTATTGTTTTGAGTCGGAGGAGGTGCGGGGGGTGAGTTGTGCGGAGGTTGCGACGGGTCGGTAGAAGTGCGGTAATCAGGCTGTTCGAGCGACGGGGTCGGGGATTCGGAGGGAAGCGAAGGAACAAATGGCGGCGGAGCTGCAGCAGCCACGTATCCAGGAGGAATATTAGGATATGAAGACGGGTTCTGAGGGGCGACCACTAGCGATGGTGGAGGATTGGGCGCAGGCTGGATGGCCGATGGAGGGGGTTGTGTTCTAAACACTGGGTCGTATCCCAAGCATTCGCGTTTGCTCTTTACGCAATTTCTGCATACAGGATGGGTTTCATCGCACTGGAAATACAAAAAAAGAAGCTTGTCAGTTCCGAAAATAGCTGTGGGAGGGGAATTCGTTGGTCTGGGGTCCTGATATATAGGTTCAAGACAAAGGAAGAAGTGAATGTTTTGGTTGTGCAACGGCAAGTTAAGCGACAGATGGTCGTGCGGAACAGACATCCCACCTCCATCATTCACTTTTAACTACAGAACACATTTCTTTCGTCGCATTATTTAGACGTACCTTAATTCTTCGTTTCCTGCACGTTAAGCAACCCGTTTTGGTTCTGCGCTTCACCTCCTTCTTATGTCTTCCGCCCGAAAGTAACTTATTTTGTTCGCCCTGGTACCCCGCCACTTGCATTGTACTAATGTTCATCTGGTCATGCGGCGGCATATTTGGCGGTGACGTAGAATAAAACTGATTCATTGAAGCCATCTGGGGGACGGGAGATGGGTTCGCGGGCATTGGTTGTCCCATGGGTACTTGTGGTCGTTGCGGAACATGCTGCGACTGTGGAGGCTGCTGAGGCGGCTGAACCTGAACTGTTTCCGCTGGCCGATCAACGGCATGTATTGGAGGTAGATTCGGAGGAACTTGTGATGGTGGCTGCGCGGCCGATGATGTATAGGGCGGCTCGACATGGTTTTGTGGTGTTGGCTGCTGTTCCGGTTTCTGGTTTTGGGATTCAGAAGGCTGGGGTTGCGCAACAGCCGAATTAGGTTGTGATTTCGGTGTTGGATAGGCGGTTATTTGTGATACGGCGCCATTCTCCGGCTGAGAGGTCACCGCATTCTCATTTGGAGGGCCGTTGGGGCCATTAGGAACATCCTGAGCGGATGGTTTTGGTGAAACCGTCTCAGACATCTGTAGAGGTGGAGTAATGAATTTCGACCCTCAAGGCCGGGTAAGAGTAGGGTGCCCAATAAGACTGGCTCTGACACAAGTCCAACAAAAATGGTACTGGAGGCCGGCGTAGAGGTATCAAGCCGCAATGGTGTTTGACGGTTACGGGTTGTATTTTCGATCCGAGGTTGTTTCGCGCACGCGATTTGAGAGGAAGTTCGGACGAATTAATCGGAAAGAACTAATGGAACTCTGGTCGACAGACAGTTAGCCATAGCTTCTAGACACAATGACATTGTAGACAAGTAGTATTGTCAAGAGATACAAGCCTCCTAGTACCCACGATAGGGTACGTGAGGGACGGTGGCATGAAGGGTAATGTGTCTTTCGAGCTCAATGCGCTTTTGTCTCAGCTGGGTGACCTCATAGTTAAGCACACCGGCTCCCCAGGGAACAAAAGCCACAATTGAGGCCCTGGCGAAAAATAAGGAATGACCAGACGGCCCTAAAAGGTGATAAGAATGGGGTTTGTCTCCGTCGCGGGTGGCTGTCAGACGCTCTGTGATATGTTACAGAGCCCGTATGCGCCAGAGAGAACTAGAACCACGGCAGAAGCCGTGAGCTCCCAGAGCTCTCAAAATAATAGAATCCATGTTGAACGCACCAGTAAAAAGAAAGCGTGAAGGCAGAGGGCCATCCATCCATTGTTGCAGAACGCGATCAATCGAAGAGGGAAAGCACAGAAGGGAAATGAGATCCTCGTTAATTTATCAACATACCTGACCGAGATAAGCGAAATAGAAGCCAGCCGAGTGAACTCGATAACCGACATTGACCGTCTTCTCAAGGCAATAAGGTCTCCCTCCACAATGTTGAAAGCGGTAGTCCGAACGACGTTGTTGGCGACGGGGGATTGGTGTTGTTTGTGAGAGTCCAGGGTCTCAAGAACTTTTGGGTCCAGCGCGATAGAAAGCTGAGGGTTGACAAGAGAAAACCAGTGGCAAGTCACCGCCAAGGGGAGTTTACGGCCACCACGATATGAGGGAGAAGAAGCTGATTTTATATGAGGATAGATCAATGCTGTCTGAAGAAAGAGGGAAGGGTGAGACGAAAGTGTTCTATGATTAACGAGATTGGGATCTGGGATGAAGTACGAAGAGGACCAGAATTGATGTTTCTACTGTTGAATTCTATCCGACGAAATCAATATAATAACATCGGTCAATCAGCAAGTTGATTATATCACAGTGGACATTCACAGCAAACGAGATGAACTACAGCTGCTTCTATATACGACAAGATACTGAGATTAAAAAGTGAAAAGGGAGTCGCAACCTAGAATTGTAGTACTATAGTCTCTGCGGGAGGATCGAAAAATAGAACATTCTATTGTCTATTGTTTTGCGGTTTTCTATACAGGAGGTCCATTCATTGATCGTCTGAATGAAAGGTTCCGTCCAAATATCCAGACCTATCTCTCTGGTAAATCCAGCTCACACAATAGTTTGCTGTAATGACTCGTTTGCCAACCAATAGTGATTGATTAGAGTAGTAGCCTTGGTTTGCATGCATACCTGCTACCTCTGAGGATAGGGAGCTCACGGGAAACAGGAGGATAGGTAATTCGTGCAATAGGAAAGCTTTCTGCCAGGCGAAGGAGCCTAGATTCCAAGCTTTTCTATTCATGAAATGTCATCTTTGTAGACTAGGCCACACTACCTTGTGAATGACAGATGGGTATGATGGCGATGCATTCAGCATGTGCCAAAAAAAGCCAGATGCGAGAGCGGGTGTAGACATGCCTGCTTCCTAAACAGAACGTCGTTGGGTCAGGACAAGTCGACAGTAAGCCCCAGTAGCAGCATTGCCCTGTGGCGGAATCTAGGCAAGATATCTGTTTTGATATCTCTTGGTACACCGTAAAGTACCTCGCTATGGTATCGAGCCAGAATGGGTCGTCATACCAGTCTTCGTGGACCAAAGGGGGAGAAAAATCTCTTTATAGTCTCCAGCTGACCGATCTCATTTCCTGGCATGCTTTGGTTTGCGTTTCTTGAAAACAACCCCAGCCGCTTGTCCCTCAGAGGACTCCTTTGCGACCTCGGGAGGTACGTCAGTTTCTCCTGGATCCTCCGCCTTTATTGCAGCACCTGCCTCTGGGCTTTTATTTTCAGGTATCCAGCTACCGACCCCAGATCCAGACTCTTCCTTTTTGATCACTGACGATGTTTCATCCTCTGCACCTTCGACCTTTTCACTCTTCACCGTAGCATCAGCAGGCTGTGATTCTGCTTTTATAGCCGGTCGACCCGTCTTCCGTCCATTTACCGCCGTAGTCGTCTTAAGCAAAGCATCCAAATCCTCATCCTCTTCCTGAAACCCAGGATATTTCCGAGTCGTCGATCCCCACCCCTTCTTAACAACCCTCTCACCAGCCTCTTCTTCCTCCTCCTGACCTTCATACTTCCGTTTCCGCACCCCAATATTTATCCCCGACCCCTCCCCATCTTTCCCATCCCCTTCAATAGTCCGTTCAGAAATGGTCTGCCAATCCCCAGCAAGAGCCATTTCACCCCGGAATTCCTGCGGTACCGCAACCCCCATCTCGGCTAGTTGAGCCACCTGCCTCTTCCTCTCGTTAGCAGTGGCCTGCTGAGATACCGGTGGAGCCACGGGTTTACGATTCCACGGCGCATTCTGTTTATCGGAGCCAGAGCCAGAGCCCGCAACTATGCCGTTCAATCGCTGGACTTCATCTTTCGCTTTCTGGTTTTCTCTTTCCTCGCGTTCCTTGCCACGGTGGATATCTCGTAAGAAGCGTTTCAGATTCCCTTGGTGTTTCCCCGTAGCTTCGTGTTGGGTTTTCTCGTAGGATGTGTCGCGGACGTATGTCTTGCAGTGCTTGCACCAGTACTTGGGCTATTGTTGAGAACTGTCAGAACTTTGTTCCAAATAGAAAACAGAGTGAAGAGAAAGTAAAGCTTACCGTCGATTTCCAGTATTCCGACATATCTGCGTAAAACCAAGATCGTGTCAAGGCATCGAGAGCTATTAATTAATGGGTTGATCTGAATAACTGTGAGCTTGTGATGCGACGAAGTTCGCCCAGAATCTCTCATCCAATCACGTGATTGTCATGCAGCCTCAGCCCATTCGGAAAGAATTTTCGGGGGAAGCGATTTCACCAACAGCTGCCCGGGTGGTCTAGTGGTATGATTCGCGCTTAGTAAGTTCCACTTGAATCAACCAATTACCATCTCAGTTACTAACAGCATCTCCAGGGGTTAACCCTTAGCATATCTGCGCGAGGTCCCGCGTTCGATCCGCGGCTCGGGCCCAGTGTTATCTTTTTTTTTTTCGACTTTTTTTATTCCCCTCTTCGAGACGCAAGACGCAAACAATCTCATGCATGTCCCCTACAGAATTCCCTCAATTAAGCTCAAAAATGTATAAATATGTCGGAACAACACACGCATGAATTTAGGGGTCCTCTTGAGTGGATACGATGCTAGAAAAGCAATCTACAGCTGTACTACAGGAGACATATCTTGGAAGTATGAATTGAACTGATTCGTTATATATCCATATCCATATCCCTTACATGCATGACACCCAATGGGGGTCAGCGGAAACAAGCACGCCTCGTCGTCATCATCATCGTCACAATAAGCTCCTGACACCCAATACCCCTCCTCTTAACCGGCATTCAATCATTCCACTCCCGTCATTGCATCGGGGAAGCCGTTGACATTATGAGGGCGATTGAGCAATTTCTACAGCGAATAGTCTATTAGCAGCCTGAAGAAATAATAAGTTTAGGGGTATGGTATCAAGAGATTACTTACAGCACTTGCACTTGCCTGGCTCACACTGGCAGCTGGCGCCACAGCTGCAGCTTGAGTTACCGCAGTTGCCCTGGTTGACAGGCTCGTTGATGAAAGAGGCAGCTAAAAGTATTCAATGTCAGTTTGTGTACTGATGGGGGGGGAGGGGGAACGGGTAGAGTCGGATAGAGGTAGGGGGTGGAGGGTTTGAACATACACATGATTGCTCGAAGGATAATTTCTTGGAGTAGTATAGTAGTCTTGGGTTCTTAGTAGATGATATCGATTTTGTCTTTGCGTTGAAACTAAGTTAAGAGAGGGGGGAAAGGGGGGGTTTTTATATCTTGGATGGGAGTATTTAAGGTTTCCGGTTCCACACTAAGAATAGATCCCATGTTCGCGGGTACGTCATCTGAGGGCTGATAAGGTGTGATAAGAAGACATTCTTTGGGCACACAATGGACGACTGTTGTAGATCGGGAAGGCAAAGAAGCGAAGCAAGGGAGTGAAGATGTCGCGGAACCAAGAGTGATGCTGGCGTGGCCAATCGATAGGAGCCTTGTCTGACCGCGAAAAACGCTCAAACTGAAGATTCACACTGGGGAAGAGTCAGCCGAGGGTATATTTGGCGGCCATCAGGCTAGATTTCTTGGCTTATGATCGAGATAGGACATCCCGTAGAATGTAAAAAGAAATATCCCCCTCTTTTCCCATTCATAATGGTCGAGTTATTTTTGCGGTACAACTCCACATCAGCCAGCCGAGTTTCTGCCTTCGCTTTGTGGAGAAAGGCTGGTGTTGTGGAGGGGCAAATCAAGGCTGTTGATCGACGCGAAAATAACTCTTGAGATAGAGTTCCAGGGCAACAACTTCGGCTAGCCGCTTGTCTGGCAAGGGAGGATCTGGAAGAATCCATTAGGTAGAGAAGCATACCTTCACGCTGCACCGAAAGAGCCATTAATGCGAATGAAAACCAGTAACAAAATGGTACTCCTGCACCTTAAGATTAGGTGTGCTTGATGATGCGGACTCTTCTGTAACCAGAGACTGGAGGCAGAGCACGATAACCACCATGAAGTTCTGAAACAAGACCAAACCTTGAGAAATAAGGTAAAAGCATATCATTATCTCGTGAGAGGATATATAACTTCCTCTCGACCACTTGCTGGGTTATCTTCAAAGTCGTTCAACCCTAACCTTAGCTTCGCGTACATCGTTGCTAAACCAAAACCCGACCTCCCGCGTGGAATCTGTCAGCTCTACCTCTCGCCGAACATACTTATCCCCATCTCCAGTTTCCACCGCCGGCGCTGCTTTCACAGGCTCTTCCCCATCTACCATTTCATCCTCACTATCCCACTCGTCTTCACCCACTTTGGTCTCGTCGACGGGGTCCCAATCTTCTGTTTCCCACATGAGTTTGAAACGAAGAGGAGTGAGGGAGAAGAGACGGGATACGATGGCTTTGACGCGGTAGATGTCGAATGATTTTGGGATTTCTATTTTGTGGATCGTTTCTTCTGTGCTGTCGGAATTTGTGCAAGGGGATGGCGGCATATAGAACGTGAAAGTAATTAAATGCGCTTCAAGGGATCTTGGATTGACACCTCCAGTCTCAGCTGACGGTGCACGTTTGATGACTGGAGCCCCATGGGTCTCGCATAATTCCTGGTATCGGGGGTGTGACTCCAGGATGGCCTTCTCCTCGCTGGGAGGAGAGTTAGACAGCTCCTTAGCAATCCGTGAGAGGTAATACAACTCCCCGTTGCTACGGTCCTGTGGCGATATTGAAGTATAGTTTAGGGCTTGAAGAGAAGAGAGTCGCGAGAGAGTCAGCATATACGCCTCATCCACGGTCATAGGAACCCGAACGCTGTCCACATCCCCATGGCTGTCCAGGGGCCCTTTGTATAGAGGATTATTTGAGATTCGAAGGGATGTTAACCCCGGAAAAACTTTTGGAAGGGCGTTGACAAAACTCCACGAGCTTATCTGGTTCCAAGAAACATCTAGGTCTGTAAGACTTGGTGAGAATTCAAGGGGTTCACTTTCTTCGCTTCGGGAGGAGTAAGCACTGTGGATACGGTTCCCTTGGAGAGACAGATGAGTAAGGTTCGGCAATCCTGCTAAACATCGAACCGAAGAGAGCGATTCGAAGTGATTGTTTTCTAGCGTCAGTGTCGTAACCGTAGTTGATATCGGGGTAGAGATAGACGAGAGCTCATTCAAAGAGACTGATAGAGATTTGAGAGACGGGAATCGGAATGTCAAATCCGCTACCTGCAAGTAGAGCAGTTTAGCACAACTCCTTGACATCGAGTAGGATCGGGAGAACTCACATCCTCCCACGGAAGAAGTGTCTCCTCAAGAGATAGCTCCGTCGTCTTCTCAAATTGGAAAGTTCCTGTAATATCATCGAATCGATTCCCGCTACCAAATGTTAGAGTTAAAACTTGATAGGACTCACACAGAACATACTTCAGTTTAAGGCTCCTTAAAAATTTGAGCTGGCTGCATATATCTTCGATCTCCCCCCACCTCCGTATTAAATTTCGACTCAGATCGAACTCAGCAACCTTTGGACAGGTATCGGTGATTCTTCTTAGCTCATCTTCCCGTCGACTTGCGCCGCCACCCGGCGGTAGTAAGCCCTGAATACTCAAACCATCGAGGATAACTATCTGCAGCTCATGCAAAGCAGCAAGCTGTTTCCGAATCTTCTCGAATCCAACTTCTTCCACCGCTTTGCCACTAATCTCAATAGACGACTCAACCCCATGCTCATCGATTTCCACTCCAGCTTGCTTCGAGCGCACCAGATCAGAAGCATATTTCTCATGAAGAGCTTGTAGAAAACCGAGAGGGGTATCTGACGGCCTTGAGGGGCGGACAAATGAGCCAGCAGTGGGATGCTTGCTTAGACCTGTAGAATTTATAAGTACGATAATTCTAATAGAGGGGTAGACTTGTTAAACATCACATTTGAAATATCTCACTCCCTGATGCTCCCCTGAATGTTTTCCCCTGGCGGGATTATCCCATTCCACACCTAGCCATTCACCTTTGGTTCCCTTGACATCGCCGACATAACGTATTGTACAGAGAACGCCATCGTACGAGACTCGCTGCCCTACGGCGTAAGAATGGCTCATCTCTAAAGTAGACACAAGTTACTTCCTGTTGTTCTTATTCACCTTTTGTATTTTGGCGGGATTCACCACCAAGGTTGATGAGTTGTGATTACATAATCATATGCGTAAATCCGCTTCTTCAAAGGTTGGCGATCAAACCGCACAAGTTCACCAGTGAACCCAACCTTCGCATATCAACTTCAACACCGCGCGACTCAATATGGATTACCAGGTACCTACCCATCCCGTCTCCCTTTCTCTACAACAGTAACTAACCCTCCCCTCCAGAACCGCGCAGGCTCCAAATTCGGCGGCGGAGGCGTAGCCTCCTACTCCGCCACCAACGCCGACAGACGCGAACGACTCCGCAAACTCGCCCTCGAAAGCATCGACCTCGAAAAAGACCCCTACTTCTTCAAAAACCACGTCGGAAGCTTCGAATGCCGGCTCTGCTTGACCGTTCACCAAAACGACGGCTCCTACCTCGCACACACCCAGGGCCGCAAGCACCAGACGAACCTCGCCCGGCGCGCGGCGCGGGAGCAGAAGGAAGGGAAGGCGCAGGATGGGTCGCTCCTACCTGCTTCGATGGAGGTGCAGGTTAAGAGGAATACGGTGAAGATCGGGAGGCCTGGGTATAAGATTACGAAGACGAGGGATCCGTTGACGAGGCAGCATGGGTTGCTGTTTCAGCTTCAGTATAATGAGATTACGCCGGATGTGGTGCCGCGGGTGAGATTTATGTCTGCGTTCGAGCAGAAGGTGGATGATCCGCCGGATAAGAATTATCAGTATCTGCTTGTTGCGGCGGAGCCGTATCAGACTTGCGGGTTTAAGTTGCAGGCTAGGGAGATTGATAGGAGGGAAGGGAGGTTTTGGACGTGGTTTGATGAGGATAGTAAGGAGTTTTGGATCCAGTTGATGTTTAAGACTGAGAGGGAGGAGAGGTATAGTGGTGTTCCTGGGTTGGCGCCGAGTGGGCTCAAGAGATGATGGATTACAAGGCGAGGGATGGGGGGATTATCAAAATGTTGTATTTCTAGGGCGTTGTGGACGGAGTCACGATCTAGGAATGCCCTACGGTTTCACACAGTCTTAGGGAATCTAATTTCACACTAATGTTCTCTTTAAAACGGTGTATCTCCCAAATCCCCTTTGCCTGGTTGCGGATGGGCTTTCCTGAGAAGAGCACTTTCCACTGACACCAATAACCTGGAACGCACTCCATACATCACGAGCCATGAAGGAGTATAATAAAATCACCGAATGGCTTTCCACACGGTACATTTACTAAACCTATTGTAACTTGATAATGAGAGCGGCAGAAACAGTAATTCGCATCGGGCATGTATGCTATTATTTTATTTCGTACTAATGCTAAGGGTGAAAACCACTATGATCGACTATGATCCATTGTAGATAGCATTAGAAGCAAGTAGTGAATCGCGAGGGCAGAACACTGTCGTAACAGATGCAGACCCTCGCGTGAAAGGGGGGATGGACATGGAACGTGGGGGGAAGGGTGAAAACACTCGCTGGACATGAGAAGGATGCTGCTCCTAGGATAAAGAGACAACCCCGGTATTAATCGCCTTGGGAAACATGCTCGATAGGGGTACACGTATGCTGGTCGTTAAAAAGGTGTGAAAAGGACTGGGATAAAAATAAATGCGTGCCTGGCCGAGAACTAAATTGCTTTGATAAAAGAGATCTTTTGGCATATGCTGAGATGGGCTCTATATACCGTCAAATGGTGGACCATCGAAGAGTTCGAGTATCAGTTTAGTTAGCCTGGAATGCATTAAATGCTTTGTAAGTGTATCCGATAAATGGAAGGCTCATTTCTGCTTCCTGTTCCTCAGGCATGGCTCGTGCAAGTGAGCGGTGGGTTGCGGATGTATCTTCCTGTGGGATTTCATCGATTGGGAAGTAGGAGACATCGATGTTCGAGGTGAGGCGAGGTTCAAATGGAGCGCGGATCTTGCGAAGTTGATCCCAGACCACACCACGGAAGAACGGGTGGTTCTTAATCTGGCCGGCACCGCCATGAGCACCACCTTCCTGTCCAATACGGTGTTCTGTGTCGCAAAGGAAGCTGTGAAGTAGATGGTTAGAGAAGGAGTGAAACTAAACTGTAAAAGAGTTCTTACCTTCGGATCAGATGCTCAGAGTCAGGAGACAGAGTAAGTTCCTCAGGGAAGTAAAGACAGTCCCTCCAATTGACAATCTTGCGATATGTGTCTGTGGTGTCTTCGGCACAGAATGGTGGCCATCCCACAAGACATTCGAACATGATGGCTCCAACAGACCACCAATCGCAAAGATAGGTGTAGCCTTGTCCGTTGAAGATTTCCGGAGCAATATAGTCAGGAGTTCCGACAGTAGAATAAGCCATAGCACGGCGAGACTTTCGCCAAGTGTTGATCTGGCCTCGGTTCGAGACGGTCAAATTGATAGCATCAGAGAAGAACCCTGAGTTACGGTTCTTATCCTTTGACCCGGACGAGTTCTTGAGAAGGGCCTGGTAGTATGAGTTGTCATGTTGTTTCTTTCCTCCGGTGGAGAGACCGAAATCAGTCAACTTGATGTGTCCACCGCGATCTAGGAGAATATTATCTGGTTTGATATCACTACGAAGAGTTGGTCAGTGCATAGGATGCGACATGTGGTAGTATAGCACATACCGATGAAGGAAACCGAGTTTGTGGACAGCTTCAAGTGCCATCACAAGCTCTGCCATGTAGAACCTGGTGATATCCTCAGAGAAGATCTCATACTTGATCAACATAGTCATCAAATCACCACCGGGCAAGAACTCCATGAGGAGATAGAGGTAAGCCTTATCCTGGAATGATGCATGTAGCTTCACGAGCCACGGGTTGTCCTTGGAATCAGCCAAAATGTCACGCTCAGCACGGACATGGGCAAGCTGGTCCCTCTTGAACATCTCTGTTTTGATCAGCGACTTCAGAGCGTATATCTTTCCATCTGTCTTGCGCTGGACTAGCTTCACTTCTCCGAACGCTCCTTTGCCAATGACCTTGATAGTTTGGAAGTTTGCGGGGGTCTCCTTTGTGCGAATGAAACGGAGGAACTTTGCTTCTTTCTTCGTCAGGCCGTCGACCTCCTGCTTCTTGCGTGCCTCGGAGACGCCAGGGTTCTGTATGATCTTGTCGAGGTTCGCAGATCTATTATATTTAGCAGGTGAACTGAATTATAAAGAAGATGCCAGAAGTTTGAGTGGGGGCCTACCTCAGATTACGATCTCTGGCCCGCTCAATATTCTCCTGGAAGAAAACATTGACCAATTCCTTGGCAGCTCTGCCACGTTTCTGTACGTTCTCGGAATACTTGTCGGGGTTTCTCTCCAACTCTTCTTCTTCTCCCTGGGGGTTCGGGGCGCGAGAAGGCATCGGGGGAGCGAGGTGACCGGTGGGTTGACCTGGGGCTGGGGAGCCAGCGGTACGAGGACGTTGACCTGGAGGGGGGTTGCGCCCGCGGGCATTTGCACTCAGATCCTGGTTGGAGAATTGTTGGATAAGACCATTCGCACCATCATTTCCATTGTATCCAGCACGCGACTGGTAAGCAGGCTGCGGGGATTGCAAGTTGAGCTGCGGGTACTGCTGAGCGTGGTACTGGTTCTGCTGCTGCGGGCCCGGCTGCTGCTGCTGCTGCTGCTGAGGCGCGTACGGGTTGTTCATAAAATAGCCCTGTCCGAAGTTCTGCTGAGGATCGACGTATTCGGTTCCTTGCTGGTACATGGGCTGCGGGAAAGTCGAAGGTGTTGTGGGGTAGGCTCGATTGTTGGAAGGCGCATATCCCTGTTGCTCGTTGAAGCCGAAGTTCAAGTGAAGCCTATTATTGTTTGGATCCATCTTTGACGAGATGGTGGCTGGTCTCTAGCAAGCTAGGGACCTGAAGGTGATATATGTCGACAACAAGGCGGTCTAATGGAACGGGAAGGCGGGCAGCGGTGTTGGTCAGGGGATGGGGCACAAAACGATAGATAACACTTAATGATCCGACGAGCGAATCGTCCTGACCATGGAGTTACCTAGGAGTTTGACACCAGAACAGAAAAGTGAACGGAAGAAGAAGAAGTGGGAGAAAAAGATGCTGTCGGTGTTGAGGGTGAAACACAGGAGTTCCTCTGTCCATGTTCAGGTCAATGCTGGCTCTCACGCTAAAAAGGGAAACAACAATTCACGCCAAGCGGTGAAGCGAACGGAAAGAGCCGCAGCCAATTGACGCTTAGCATCAGGAACCACACGGTGATTGGTGGGTTAAGCGAGATCACGAGATGACTTCTAGACTGACTTTAAGCTTGAAGAAGGAACGATTACAGGTAGGTATCAATCGGATACCTGCGTTCTCACTACTGTGCGTTTAACGGTTTCTTGGTCTCGAGCGAGAAGCGAGGCTATGGCTGGTGAATAGTACCATTGAAACCATCCCAGATACCTTGGGGAAACGCCCATGAGATGCCAATAACTGTTCTCCAGCCTCGATCCTCGGCGCACCGACTCCAGGAATTACTTGTTGCCAGCCCCTTCGCTGTTCCGAATTAAACCCTGGGGCGTAGCGAGCTCATAACTAGGAAGAAATGATAAAAAAGGGAGCGACAGTTTCATTCCCTGCCTGCAATGCTGGCTCATACGTGGGCCATAACAAGCCGCTACGGATGGTCCATCCCCATTTTTCCTACAATTGTCCAAATGTTACTGGATGGCTAGTGGTCATGACGGCTCCCCGTCCGGAGGAGCTTCTGCTAGAGGCGGGTGAGAAGAACGGCTTGTTTGGGACAGCCGCGCGGTTAACGTGGTCCAGTTATGAGTAGCTCAGGACCCAATAAGGTTTTCAAGCAAATGGTGCGAACTACTCTCACCTAAAACAGAAACAATTGCGGCTTGGAGCTATGTGATCGGCGCCAACGGGCGCTGGTTAGGTGTGTTGAGAGCGGGTTCAAATTTATGTCCCAGCTTGACCGCGGTTATAGCACGTGATCAAGCTTCCCCGGAATAAAATAACACCGATATCTTTTTTCTATGAATTTTTTGATTTTTGTGGAAGAGAAAGATCAAAGAGCTCAATGCTCGATATTATATTTCTGGACATCAATATCTAATAACTTCCATTCCTTTTTCATTTCCTCTCTGGTAGAGGGTTTCCGCCACAACCATGGCAGAAAATACGGCGAGCTCTCAAAATGCTCCGAAACCTCCGCCGAGCCAGAACCCGGCCTTTAAGATGATGGGTACGATAACCACCTTGGGATAGGATAACTTCATTGATATAAAAGACTGACATGTCCAAGGTCTTCCCAATTTCCGCTTCAAGCTACCTTCCCGGAATTGGTTAATCTTCCTTACTATCACTGGATCGTTCACCTCCGCCCTTATATACGACAGACGGCAGAAAAAACAAGCACAGCGCAAATGGTGCGATCTTGTTGCCCATCTTGCCAAAGAGCCATTGCCCACCGATCAAAGACGAAGAAAACTTACCGTATTCCTTTCCCCACCGCCTGGTGATGGTCTCCGTTCCGCTCGGGAGTATTTCCAGGAATATGTCAAGCCCGTGTTAGTCTCTGCGGCGTTAGATTATGAGGTAGTGGAGGGAAGAAGAGAAGGAGATGTTCGTTCTAAATTGGCGGATAAAATTCGAAAACAGAGAAGGAATGCCGGTGAACAGGGAACCACCGTGGTGGAAATGGATGGTGAGGAAGCTGCGTTGGAGATGGGACGGCAACGAGGCATCGAGGAGGAGTCTGGGCCGAAAGGTGATCTGGTTGTTGGGCGACATACATGGAAGGAATATATCCGTGGCCTTCATGAAGGGTGGTTAGGGCCTTTAGATGCCCCCCCAGAACCCGAACCTGAACCAGCCCCTGTCCAAGTCTCAACACCAGAAGAACCTCCAGCAGACACGAATGCCTCGGATGATGATGCATCCCCCGTGATCCACGACTCAAACGCTTCCAAGCCTGAGACCAAACCCGACACCCCACCCGAACAACCCCCCAAGCCAACCGGCCCACCTCCAGCATATATTCTACCATCCGCATATTCTTCACAACCTCTCCCACCCAGTTTCCCCCAAACCCTCCCCGAAACAACACCCCTCCCTCTCCCCCATATCCTCGGCTTCTTAAACACCCCCATCCGCATCTACCGATTCCTAACCCAGCGCTATGTCGCCGACAACGTCGGTCGAGACGTCGCCGCCCTCGTCCTCGCGATGTCTTCCCGTCCTTACCAAGAGGGAGCTATGCTCACCTCGGACTCCACTCCTAACGCCGAATTCACCTCAGAATCTCCCTCTTCCTCATCAACCCCCGAATCAGCAACAACCCCACAACAACAAACCTACGAACAACAAACCCTCTTCCAAAATGAAGAAAAAGAATGGCATAAATCCGTGCACAAGAGAGAAGATGACGGCAAGGAGAGGGAGTGGCTAGACGACATAATCCTCGACCCACGCATTGCCTCGAGAATGAATAGGTTTACCTTACCTGCGGATGAGGAAGAGCGGGCGAACAGGATTGCGGAAGGGAAAGAGTGGGTTCGGGGTGAGGATAAACCTGTCGAGGTGTCGTTCTGGAAGAATATCTGGGATCAATATGGTTGGGCGGAAGATCCGAATAAGAAGAAGGAAGAAATGCTTAAGGCTCTTAGCTCTGAGAGCGAGGACTGAAGAGAAGGTTGGCTGTCCTGCTTCTTCATATCTTCTCAACATTGCTCTTTCTGGGCTACGAATATTTGGCTTCCCTTTCAGGAGTAGCTTTCCTTTTCTTCCATCGATGGCATTTCACTATCTCCCCTTTGTACCATATAAAAATCATCTATGTACGATATAGACCATAGTAATTTTGATAACCACACAAATCATCAATCTACCTTTCGATTTAATTGGCATAAGATGCAACATATACAGCAGCAAGGCAACCCTCAACCAGATAAGAGATATTAATAATAAATATTGAATTCTTTTTTATCACTATTCACCAACGGACCATAGACCCCCACACATCCTGTATAACGTGGTGGGAAAATATATGAAAATCGTCTGAAGTGTTTCGTTGTACATTTATGTACCTATCACCACCATTCCCCAGCTCGTTCCTCCATGTCGTAGAACGGAAAAGAAAATCATGACATGACAACTATCTAAACCAGCCAACTAAATCATCTTAAATACACGCGTTTTCTTAGTATGGAGGGTTAAAAGGCCGGGAAGTGCGTTGTTCGTTAGGGTTGGTTTATTCAGATTCAGCCTCGAAAGTGGAAGCCTCGGGCCATCTCTTATGGGCGGTTTGGATGTATTGAGACTTCACATCTTCGCTGCTGGACCAATCGTTTAGAAGTTGAAGACCCGCAACAGCGTCGGCTAGGGAGGTATCTTTAAGTTCGAGGGTAGACAAAAGGTCTTTTTCACCCTGGCTTTGAGAATCGGGGTTTATTAGCCTTCTTACGGAGGCGGCGGCGTGGACGTGAGGGGCGCTGGTCTTGTGGGCGGTAAGGAAGGATTCGTTCCATTCCGCTAGGCTTGAAGACTTGGGGGATAGAAGGGTGTCGAGCTCCGGAGTGATGATCTCTGAGATCTTGGGGTTGAGTGGCTCAGGGGGGTTATCGATGGCGGTTTTGAAGCGGTAGATCTGTGAGTGGAGGGTGGGGTTGGAGGGATCGATTGAGTGGGAAGCCATGAGGCATTTCAACGCAAGGACGTATTTATCTGGAGGATTGGGGTTAGTCAAAGAATGGTCAAGGATGGTAAGGCAACTTACTGCGTCTAATGTTGACCTCAAACCCGGCAAGTTGCACCTCGATGTTCCCAGGACTGAATTCGAGTAAAGGAGTAAGATATTTCACTGCCTCCTTCACTGGTTCCGTCGTTTGAACAAGTTTCGTCCCGAGAGGGTCAGTGTCTTCCTTCTTTGTGTCCTCACTGCCCTTGGCCGAGGCGTTCTTCCTTGCTTCCCGCTTCTCAGCCTCGGCCTTCTCCAGCTTTTGTTGCTCCCTCTTTGCCTTCTTCAAGGCCTTCTTCCGTTCAGCGCTATCTGCCCCGTCCCCGCCCTTTACACCGTTCATGCCGCTAGGAATAGGACCATGAGCGAGATCAGGTTGGTCATGGAGAAGGAGATACGCTTTTATAGCGGAAAGAGCTGCTCGCGTATAGAAAGGATGGTCTCGTAAATGGTCCTCCCACCGAACCATATCAACGTAAGCCCTAATCATGCCCTTGCGCAACGAGAACGTGTGGAAATCAAACTGGTCGTCCTGCCAGATCTCGAAAATATTGTACACCGCCGAAAGTCGCTTGAGGGCGAGACCTAGCTTTCGCTGGCGGAGATAGGACTCTCCGTCCTCCGTTAGATACCATACACATTGCATTTCGTGAAGGTCGCCAAGAGCTCCACCAACAGTCTCGTTGCGAGTGAATTTACTCATGTTTTTGAGTGCGTCATCACTTTGATCGTTCCGAAGCTGATATTTTGCGGTTTTCGAGTTGATATACCGGTCGTTTTCTTCGATCGTTCTAGCCTTCTCCATGGCTTCAATGGCCTTAGGTAGATGCCCATAATGTTTCCATATTCTGGCCTTCGTCATATAGTAATCCAGGGAATTCGGGGATAGTTCGAGGGCTTTGTCGATGTATTCCATGGCCTTTGGTAGGTTACGGCTGAGATGGTAGTTGTAGTGCTGGGAGAGGAAGTAATATACAGACTCAATAGCAGACTTATTGCCGTTGGATTCCTTGTCTGTCGAGCCGTTTTCTTGAGCCTCTAGCCCATTGGACGCGTAACCTTCGACAAGCTCTTGAACCACGTCACGCTTGGAGGTATTGGCGTACAAAGCTTTGATATTAGCAAATGTCGATGGAATCTGCTTCTTAAGCATGCGCTGGAGGTATGTATCCACGGCTGCCCGGAATTCGTCTCCCTGGAGGAAATCAAGGGGGAGTCGACGTGCTGCATCTCCCCTTGGGTTTTTTTCCACCCATTCGTCGTAAAGCGCCTTCAGAGCTTTGTGATCCTTATCGTCTATCTTCTTCGCGATTATAAGACCATCGTAATAATTTGAGTTTTCAGGGTTACGCTCCAGAAGAGCCTCGTATGCAGCTGCAGCCTCCGCGTGCCTCTCTAACCGTAGAAGGTAGTCGGCCCTGAGCTCCATGACAGCAAGGACATCGGCGCACTTTTTGCCAACTGAGTCGAGATGCTCGAGGGCCTTCTCTAAATCGCCTGATTCGGCGATTATTGTATTCTTATAGAGCACAGCTTCGGAATGCTCCATATCCGCCCTCGATGGAGGGGTTTTCAGCGTCTCCTCATACGTCGTCAGAACGTTTTCCGCATCGGTGAGATTCCCAGCCAGGTGATGCGCAATCGCCAACGCTGTCCAGTTCTGACGGAACCCAGGTTTCGCCTGTAACATCGCATTCCTGCTCTGGACGTAGCCTTGGTAGTCCCGCATCTGAATTTGGAGAAGTGCCAAGTCCCGCTGGATGGGTTGCGAATCGGGCTCCAGCTTCAGTGCAAACTTATATGCCTTGATCGCTTCATCGAAGTTCTTGTCCGCTCGGTACAGGAGCCCGTAGACGTGCCAGCAGATATGAGACTTCATATCATTCTTGAGAGCCAACTTGGCCAGGGTAAACGCTTCCTCCTGCTGGTCCATATTGCTAATAATCAAGGCCTTCATGGCTTGTGTTTCGCTGTGATTAGGGTTTTTTCGGAGGAGCTGGTCCGCGAGTTTGAGCCCTACGACATGGTAAGGTTAGCACCATTCCACCACAATGCGGCAGATCGCGTAAGTTGAGCACCTACCCTTCTTGTAGTGCTTGTTCTCATAATGGCGAACCACCTGTCGGAACGACGAGGCGTCCTTTGAGCTCAATGGCTGAGGCATGGTGGCCTGCGTCGCGGGGGTTCTGAGCGGCAGGAGGTGTGAAGGTGGGCTGAAATTGTTTGTGCGGAAGGGGGGATTTTTAAGTGATCGCTCTAGTTCCCAGCAAACTACAAGCCACCGAAAGTAGATTCAAAAGTGTTTCGTCGGTGCTTGGGTTTATGGAGTTTCCATCGTTTCTAGATCTTGTTTGTTCACTTTTGGTAGAATGCCAGATTCCTGGTGATTCAAAACTTGAAGATCACCCGGTGAGGACAAAATAATTTATCCGAACTGACAGGGCTGGGCTTTCAACAGCAAGAGGGGACATAGAAGAACATTTCTTAACTACATGCACAAAGCACTGTTTATCTGTCACTTGTTGAGTAACCCGCTTTATTATTTTACATCATAGTTAATCATTGCTTGTTTGATATATCATGACCGCTAATTTACAAATGAATGAATGTACAGATGGGTGAGTTTGATATACATCATAGCTTTGAACCAAGCTGCATTTCTCGTACCGTGGGAAGGTGTCCAATCGCTCAGTTCTATCTTTTCGGGACTAGAAGATCTCCTAGTAGAACTGTTCCCTTGGTCGCTGAGCCCCCTTCTCGGTAGGTGGATAATTTTTTCTCCCCTCGACCCAGGTCATTATGAACGCGGTTGTTTTTGCTCCCGCCACCGATTTAATGCTTCCTCCCAACCTTCCGATGTGTACCCACACCTCTCACCAACCAGTCCCCATGTTCTTGACCGGATAATCTGCTCCACCCCACGCTCGTTTCGAATCAGGAACGCCAGCGATTCGGTCCGCGCTTCTCGAGGGAAAAATCGGGCGGAATAAGGATCCAATCGCTCATCCACAACCCTTTCCCGATCTTTAGAGGACTCTACCTGTCTAAGAACAAGATCGGGGTCTTCTGGATCGGCGCTGGTGGCCACGCCCGCACAGTAGTTCAACACGTCGGATCTCGTTTGCCATGAAGGAAACAATACATTATCCTTAAACGACTGGCATGAGGTGGGATCTGTCTGGCTCTTGTTCACAGCAGTGGTCTGTCGTACTGATGTCGAGGAAGGGTCGAAGCCTGCCCGAGCAGGTGTGATCAGGGCATTCAGATTTTGGGTGATCGAATCATCGATCGTAGATCTTGATATCCGAAGGAAATCTACCATCCAGTGCATCGTTAGCATAGAGTATTAGATATTTGAAAGACAAATGAGTGGTCCTACCTCGTAAGGCCCTCTCGTTAAAGCAGAACTGTGGTGTCAGCGTAGGCCTTGATGATGGCTGTGACATATCCTTCCTGGCCGGCCTGACCGGGTCCCTATCTGGCTTCGAACCTTTTGCCCAAAACCACTCCAGCTTGGAGTCAAGGTATAATGGCACCGCTTTATTAATAATAGGTTGCGATTAAGGGGGTATCGCTCATCCCGTCTATAGCAATTTGACAGGGTTGGAGAGAGTTTTCCGGTTTTTGAAAGCTATGATGGCATCGGCGACGAGACCTCAGAAGCTTTTGCTTAATGAGCTGCATGATATCACGTGATTTTTACTCTCTAATCACGTGATGGAGCTCTCACTCACAAAACTGCTTCAACAACTCCAACGCAACTTCTCTTCAAAATCTCCACGTTGATACGCTCAACAATGCCCTGCAAAGCCAAGGAGTGCCGATGAATTCAAACAGGTCAAAGATACCAACAATCTCTGAATATCCCGAGAGAATATTGAGGTTGCACTGCATACCTTAGGCCTCCCAACAAGCAGGTCTTTTGTAGTTATTCCCGCCCCCTGTTTCCAAGGAAGTAAAGAATGCTTCTGGAAAGAGAAAGGCCCTTGCACAAATTTCTACCCAGGGTAATGGCCAGATGAGCCCAGGCCACGCAAGAGCGACAGCCAATGGGCAGGCTGATATGGAGATCGAAGTTGGAGCAACAGGGACACACCTCCGAGCTCGAAGATATTCCCAGGCCGAAACGGGGGCTAGAGGACTTAATACAGTCTTCCTTGCCAAGGTTATGTCGAGCGGACTATCATCACTTTGCCCAATTTCTGTTGATGGGATCACAGATTCCGCATCTGGAAATTACTATCCGTCTGTTTTTCTGAGCAAGCTTCTACATATCGGGCCCGAGCCCAACCCCGAGCCGTGCCTCGGTGAGTACCGCTTGAGCTCGTTCCTGCGCCACCCCGGCTCCGCTCTCCTGGGCTCAGCGCTTGGTCCCCCAACAGTTAAGATTTCCTGGGCGACTTCAGGACGAGTATTCCCGCCGGTTGGATCTAGACACAGACCCCTGTTCCAGCCGCCGACAACAATTTGCCCGAAGCCACCGTCTCACGCAATACACATCTCAGGGAGAAGATCGTCAAACGGAGAACCCTGGGTCCTAGTTTGCTCGAGTGTCAACAGCATCTTTCGTATCTCCATGACAAAGGCCTATAGAAGGATATATCCTTGAGCATCGCCAAGGAGGTATAAATTAACAGAAGTATAGGATCCCAGCCCCAACAACACCGCCACAATCAAGCTATTGCTGTCACCCAACACACCGGTCTTCTTCCTCGTCTTCATCCTCGCGTTGTAATGCCAACGTGCTGAACAACATCCGTCCCATTGGGTTTGAAAGCACTGGTAATTGGATACCAGAGCTGTTTGGGTTCCCCTCTCTCTCTTCCTTTTTCTGCTTTTAATACTATGAAGATATCAGGTATATAAACCGGTCAAGTTCCCATCGTTATCGAGCGTTCCATCTTCCTCCTGATAACCAAGCCCCCTTAAACGTCCAAACCCTCAAACTATTCCGAATCCAAGTTTCTCTACATCCATATCAAAACTCCTACCAACAACCATGAAGCTCTCTACTCTTGCCCTCGCCGGTCTCGTCGCAACCACCAACGCAGCCTCCTGCCGTCGGTGGGGAGATAATATTAGTTACGTCTACGAAGCCGGAGCAGACGGCGTCGGCGACATCGGCGGGATCTGCAACGGTCTCTGGGACAACCTGAAGGCTTTCTCTTCATGCCTTGTTCTCTACAATACTTCGTGCGGCCAGGGCTCGAACGGAGCCGGCCATCTCCACTGGCACTTCGAAGTCGGTATGGGCTGCGACGCCGGTAGCGTTGAAGCTGCCTGGTTCGAAGCCACTAACAACGACTATGGATCAATTAACTGCGGTTAAGCCTGAGTGGGGCTTAATGCTTGCGGAACTCGTCCGAAGATGGACCTAGCAAGTGGCTGGAACGGTGTGTTATTTTGGACGGCAAAGGAAGGGAGGGGGGTAGGGTTACATGGTGGTGGATTGACTGGGGTGTTGTTGTCAGTCTATATCTTTTCTTCAGGAAATTCGTACCCCTCTTTTTTCACTTCTTAAGGGGGTAGGGGTGGGCTTGTCGTTGGGATGCAGTTTTGTCAATATCCTCCTCCCCCATTATGCATTCGTGAAGATACCTACATCAAATGGCGTTTTGTATTTATTCCAAAGCCAGAGACAACATGATCGAGGTCCCTTTCCATCCTTGCACCTTGAGTCACTTCATCAAAGTTCCGATATATATAAGAGTTAATTTAGTTCCTGCATTAGACGCCAAGATCGTGTATGCAGTCAGCAGCTGTTGGTTTTTGCGCGAAAACCAACAGTTTGGTTCCAAAATAAAGAATTCAACTGGGTCCCCAGGGTTCAAGATAGTGCTGACACACTGGTGTTGGAGCCGGGTTCATTCTTTGTTGGGTCCTGGGTCCCAAATGCATACGCCTGGCTCAAGATGATAGATTCAACTCCGAGATCCCCGGAAAGCAGGTTGAACGGACAGCAAGTTCAATGTAGATTGAAGAGCAATGCTTTAGATGAAGTTGACCCGGAGTGTCGTCGGTTTGCCGAAGTCTTCGGACGGATTTAAAGTCATGTGACCACGCGTATCGGACCGCGTCATGATACGGTTCTCGTAATCTATTGGTCACTTCAACAACACGAAGAGAGAGTCAGCACAGCTTGATGCCTTGAACACGGCATCCGCAGGCCTTTTTGTTTGCTATGACTTGATCAACCCGATCTATACCTCTCTCTCTCTTGCCTTCTTTGCGTTTTCCACTCTCATATCTGTTTTTTGGACCAAATACAAGATCTTAACATTCGTTTTACGGGATCACAACCCCGGAGCCCATCATGCCCGAGCTATCAGAGATTGCGCGCATCGTCCACTTCCTCAAGAAACATCTAGTGGGCAAAACAGTGACCAAAGTCCAAGCCCAACATGATGAAAGCGTCTTCGGAAAAGCAGGGACCAGCGCCGCCGAATTCCAAAAGGCGATGACGGGGAAGAAAATCCTGGGAGCGGGTCAGCAGGGGAAGTATTTCTGGATGACCATGTCTTCTGCCCCGCATCCAGTGATGCATTTTGGGATGGCGGGGTGGTTAAAACTCAAGGGGATTGATACGCATTATTCCAAGTCGGATGATGGGCAGTGGCCGCCGAAGTATTGGAAATTTATCTTGGAGACCGATGGAAATCCCGGTATGGAGGCTGCTTTTGTGGACTTTAGGAGGTTCGCGAGAGTGAAATTGGTGGATTGCCCCGGGGACGATATTCGGAATTATAGCCCGTTGAAAGAAAATGGACCGGATCCGATCATCGACAAGGCTATATTGACGGCCGAATGGCTAAAGGAGAAGCTGAGAAGCAAGAAAGTTCCAGTGAAGGCTTTATTATTGGATCAAGCGAATATCAGTGGCATTGGCAATTGGATAGGGTAAGATACTGGTCCTCGCAGTTCCAACTTATACAGGAGCCACTAACACGGATTACAGAGATGAAGTGTTATATCATGCCAAGATCCATCCAGAGCAATATAGCAACACTCTCAATGACGAGCAAGTTGAACAGCTTTGGTCTTCAATCCACTACGTCTGCTCAACTTCCGTTGATCTACTCGGCGATGCGGACCAATTCCCGACAGATTGGCTCTTTAAGTACCGATGGAATAAGGGGAAGAAGGATATGCCCCAGAAGCTACCCAACGGCGAGAAAATTACTTTTATCACCGTCGGTGGAAGGACAAGCTGCGTTGTCCCCTCTGTTCAGAAGAAGACTGGACCAGTCGCCAAAGATGTGAAAGAGGAAGATCTCGAAGACGGTTCAAATAGCGGGAATAAGAAGGAAGCTACTACTGGTAAACGCAAACGTGGGGCAGTAAAAAAGGAAGACGATGATGCCGAAGATGCAGACGAAGTAAAGCCGAAAAAGCCAGCACCGAATAAGCGCGGAGGGAAGGTGAAGCAAGAAGGCGAGGACGAGAAGGTCGTGCAGAAGAGCACCTCCAAGGCGAGCAAGAAGGCTGCGGATCCGCCAAAGGAAGCGCCTGCTGGAAGGAGACGCTCAGCACGCATCGCGAAATAGAGGGTTGCGGGATGGTCACATTTGCAAGGCGTCTAGGTGTTGGTGTTGGTTAAGATTTGTGTCTATTATATTGTTGGTAACAACGTACAGTCCCCTATTGACAGAGATAGCTGGGACAAACTCGCCCCAGCTTGGAATATTTTCAAACCAGCATCCCTTCCAATTTCCTATGAAAGATGCCGAAGTTCCCATTTCCATCCTTCCCCTCGCCTAGATCATCCATCACGGCAAAGAGGACGCTCTCCCACCAGCCCCCACTAAATTCTTGCTCCTTAAAAACCTCAGCCCAGCAGTCTGCCACTTCTTCCTTCGGGTTCATGAATGCTCCACACCCAAGAGCACCCAGAACCAACCTCCTATGACCATTAACTGCTGCAACCCTAAGAATCACACGCATTTTCTCCTTCATAAGATCCCGATCTGCAGAATTTTTATATACATCTCGAGAACCCCAGGTCACGATTTCCGGATCACATATAGCAGCGACACTAATTGCGCTCACAACGGGGAGTTCTTCCGGTTTGCTGAGATCAAGTAGCTCATGGCCATTCTTGAGACTTTCCCTTATAATCACCACATAGGGAGAATATATCGCTCCCAATTCCGGTAAGGGGTAATACCTCAGCTTCAGGGTAAAGCTAAGGCTGCTGCGATAACAAAGCGCTTCTTCCTGCGCTAGCGCGCCATTTCTCCAGCCCCCACCGGCGGAATAGGCATTAGCCATGTTGAGGACGCAAACTGGACGCTTGTCTTGAACAGTAATGTACTGGGCGCATTTTGCCAGGCCAATTGCGGTATCGAATGTATCGTCATCGATTACCCGTATGCTGGTTGGTGAGAATCCAGGGCAGTACCTTTTGTCAAGACGTGGAGGTTGGGGAGGCGAGTAGATGTAGCCTTTTGGAGGGGCGTTGGGAAGTGTGTCTAGTAGATTGGGTAGAATAGCTTTAGTTTCTGCTGCGATCAGTTGGAGGGCTTTTCGCCTGTTTGCTTTTTCAGCTGCTGTAGGACGTTTCCTGGATGCAGCAGGGGTATCTGAGGCATCTCCAGCATCAGATAGCTCGCCGAATGAGGAGGTTGTTTGTTGTGTGCTTGTCGTCTGTTGCGACGATGTGGCTGGCCTTGAAAAATACGGAGATCTCTCTTCGCCGAGATTCTTCCTGACATCGGGATACAGGAAAACTGAAGATATCTGTGTTTGGACGAGCTTTCTTTTCGGTGGATCAGACATCTTTACCACCACCTACTCAGTCAGACCCGAAAGAAACGGGATCCCGGGCCTATTTAAGTCCCCATGCGCCTTGTAGGCAGAACCGAAGAGGTGAAGTTAAACCACGCTGCAGTGATTACTGATGGGGGATTAAAGCTATTGATAGGTCGCCGAGGGGGGTTGAGGTCCACGGATAAATGTAAGTCCTGTCCAATTTTGCTGTTTGCTACCGCTTTCCTAATCAGTTGGCCGTAGAGGAGAGGATTTATAGAGACAGTCTTTCTCTGTTGCCTGAGAGAGCCAGCATGCAGGAGATGTCCACATGATACGACCACTTGACATTGATGTCACCTGTTGCACGATGAATTACTGGCAGCATTGTGCGTGTGCTCAATGATGGCCAATCACTGGTAAGGTGTCTGCAGAGCGACGACTTGATTGAGCTTTGCACCTTTGTGTTGCTTGGAAGGAGGAGATCTATTGGAAAGGTATCTGCAAGGCCGCAAAGTCGTGACATGCAACATGCACCGCCAAAAACAAACATTCACCTAATGGGGGCATGGCGTGAAAACTGCCTGAGAGACAGGTCTTTGTGGGCAAAGCTTTAATAATGCACCCAAGTCCCCTTCATTGGAATTTTGCTCAGACCTGAGCTATCGGTCTTTCGACATCCTGTGACTTGTATTACAGATTGCCAGTTTGTATGAAGCTGAGTTGACTAGTCTGTACCTAGATACGGCGAGTTTTACTTGTTGCGAGATTGTACAAAGCTGATTTATGTTTGTAGTCAACAACTTTGAAATATGTGCCGGCAAACAACATCGCCCAAGAAGTTCTGCTGCCGTCATGTACTTGAGCAGCCGCCGTCCTTGATGCCTGTAAACAACTGTGGTGGATGTGGGACCATAACGCTCCCTGGAGTTCTTGCCCTGCCTTCAAGTACACTACACTATCCTTGTGACGATTGCAAAGCGAGCGGCGCCTGGATTCAGACCCCTACGGGAGGGTGGAAGAAAGCGCAAAGTGCATAATGGAGAGTATCTGGACCTCAAATGAAGAGGCTGCAGCTTCCGAATGGGTATTCCCACCGTGCAGATGGCTCTTGTATCAATGTCAGGCTCATTCTTCTTTTGCTATAGTGCCTCTCTCTTTGTTTTGTCTAAGTCTTATGATTGCAGTGGTCTTTTGACATTTATTTATCTGTACATTCTTACCTGTTTTTGTGGCTGCAGTGTTGTTTATATAACTATGCATCAATATGATATTCAGAGTTGAACATTGAAACATTAATCCAAGATCAATAGCCCACTGTCAACAAGGGATTGGCATTCACTCTTAACAGCTGAACAAGATTCTGCTGTTAAAGGAGCTGATTGTGACAGATCACTTCCGCACCACAATGACTTTGTCTCTTCAGCAAGATCCCCAAGCAGTGTAAACTGCCCCTTCCAACACCTCTCGATGATTGTATCTAAGTGGCTACCACTCAGTTGCGGGAGCTTCATATGTTGTAGAAGATTGACCGGCTCTGTGATATCATCAAAGTCATCCATTTCAAAAGGCTCATGCCCGCGCGTAAGGCAGTAAAGGACGGAACCAATCGCGAATTGCTCAGTTCGAGGGCCACATGCACCGAATGTACCTTCTTCATCTCCAGCTTCAGGCCCTAGAACGCGTGCCCAGGGAGGACCAGCGCCCTCGGATGGTGTTCCAACACGTGCCACGCAGTCGAAGTCCGCAAGCTTGACATGCTCCTGACCGTCAAGTAGCAGATTCGGTGGCCGAATGTCACCATGAACATATCCAAGAGACTCGAGCCAGGCAGCTGCATTACAGATTTCCATCAACCATTGTTTCACCAAGCTTTTGGGCTCTGTCCCAGTGACTTTCTCAACCCTCCTTCCATCGTCGCTCCGACTCTGGTGCCCTTGCAGCCGCTCATGCAGGGAACCACAGCTCATGAAGGCTAGGAAGTTCCCGTCAGGGACACGCAGAAAACTTTGAACGATGTTAGGGCAAGGATCATGTTTCTCGAGTATGTCAAAGAATGCCATCTCTTTCCTGAAACCTTCACTATCTGGGTGTGTGGGATATTTCAAGACGATGCGATCATTGATTTTGTAGACCCATCCCACAGCACCGCCAGACAGCAACTCGTAGCATGAGAGACGTGATGGTATTCTGATGATTTGTAGAGTAGAGGGAGGTTTTTCGTGCGCATCCCCAAGAGCGAATTTGACTATCCTTTTGGAGTAAAGAATTAATGCCGCTATGATGCCGGATAGGAATTGGATAGTGACGGTGTTGAATACCATTTCCAGTGGACTGAGACGGAAGGCTTGACACTGGCTTTCAAGAAGATGGCTCCGAGGCGGTGGCTGAATGTGTGGATTTGGCGCCTTCTGTATGCTTCGGAGGAACGAGACATATGCTGGTTATCATACTCCTTTTACTAATATGCCTGTGCCTGAAGAGGCTGATGACATGGATATGAAGGCGGTGAACACTTTAGGTTAGTGAGGGGGTGGGCAGAAATTTAAGCTTAATCCACGTGATTTCTCCGATTGCCACCCGATAACCGATAAGGATCAGTAATCAAACTGTTGATATTCGCTGTTATCGATTTCATGCGGCGATGGTCCAGAGTCATGACTTTTCTCTGTTCATCTTGCACTCAACGTTGTTGTGAAGTTGATTTTGCAAAGCCTCCTGAGAGACTCAAATAGGCTGAGCTATTGGTTTATAAAGATTTTGGGTTTCTATGATCGTTCGGAGGCATTTTGTGCCTGGAGAGTGCGACTATGAGCGCAATCATTTCCGCCGATGATCTGAACGACTTCATTTCTCCCGGTGTCGCTTGCATTAAACCGGTTGAAACATTACCGAAGAAGCCAGAAAATGAGGTATGTAGCGTATTCCTACTGTCTACTCGTCAGAGCATGGGCTAGAACCGTAGCTGATCTATAAATGTAGAATGTCTACGAAGTCACAACAGAAGACAAAGTCGAACCGGAAAACCTTCCACCAGCACAGATTTCACTCACAGACTGCCTAGCATGCTCAGGATGTGTTACATCAGCAGAAGCAGTTCTTGTTTCCTTGCAATCGCATGCGGAGGTTCTAAACACACTGGATGCACATCCCGAGATCCCAATCCTCCCGTCAAATGGAGCTATGAACGGGAATCTTCCGGTAACAGAAAGCAATGAAGTGGATATGCTAGGGAATGGGCAGCATGATTCCGCTGCAGACGGAAGAATATTTGTGGCTAGTGTTAGCCCACAAGTCAGGGCTAGTTTGGCTGCTACATATGGAATATCCGAACGCAAGGCAGGATATATGATTGAGCAGTTTCTCACCGGGCCCCAAGGATTAAGAGGGGGCGGTAAGCATGGAAGCGGATTCTCCTGGGTAGTAGATACCAATGCGATGCGCGAGGCTTGCCTAACGCTAAGCACCGACGAGGTTGTCGAATCTGAGCAGGGCGCTGTGCCTGACTCAACGGAACCGGCAGTACCCAAGAAACCGATTCTGTCTTCGATATGCCCAGGGTGGATTTGTTACGCCGAAAAGACCCACCCGCACGTTCTTCCCCATCTATCCCGTCTAAAGTCTCCACAAGCCTTAACGGGCACAATGCTCAAGTCGATTCTGAGCAAAAGCCTCGACGTCCCCCCGTCCCAAATCTGGCATCTAGCAATAATGCCATGCTTTGACAAAAAGTTAGAAGCCAGTCGCGAAGAATTAACCGACGCTTCCTGGTATAACGGTTCTTTCACCTCCCAATCCCCAACTCGAGACGTCGACTGCGTCATCACAACCCGCGAAATCCTCATGCTAGCATCAACCCGAGGAATCACTCTTAAAAACCTCCCTCCCCAACCCCTCCCAGCCTCACACATCACTCCCTTCCCAGATCAAACACTATCCCCCTTTCTTTTCCCCAAACACCCATCCCTTCAAGACCCAGCGTCGGGTCCATCAGGCGGCTACCTCCACCACCTCCTCAAAACCCACGAATCCAAAAACCCAGGAAGCACCATCAGCGCCCAACGAGGCCGGAACGCCGACGTTGTAGAATACACCCTCCTCTCAGCAAACGGCGACCCAATCCTCAAAGCAGCACGATACTACGGGTTCAGGAACATCCAGAACCTCGTCCGGAAATTGAAACCTGCCAGAAAATCCAGACTACCAGGCGCAAGGCCCGCCACTTCGGGCGCAGCAGCAGCTCGAAGAGCTCCCGCCTCACGCCAAGGTGGCCCCACACCCTCAACTACAGGAGCAACCGAATACGCCTACGTCGAAGTAATGGCCTGCCCAGGTGGCTGCACAAACGGAGGTGGCCAAATTCGCGTCGAAGACGCTCGAGACATCAACAACCCGTCAACCTCATCAAACCTAACCGAACAACAACAAGAAGAACCACAAAAACCCACCCCCCAAGAACAGCGCGCCTGGCTATCCAGAGTAGATGAGGCATACTACTCCGCTGATTCAGAGTCAGATACTGATAACAAAATGGACACATCTCCCCGCGACTATGAGAAAGAGAGGGAGAACATCCGCTCGATCCTTTCCTACTGGTCTCGCCAGACTGAGGTTCCGCTCTCTAAGCTCGTGTATACGACCTTCCGAAAGGTCGAGAGTGATGTTGGGAAGGATAAGAATGGTAATGGTGCTGGTGATGTGGAGCGTGTGATCCAACTAGCTGGAAAGGCTGGTGGAGGATGGTAAAAAGCAATCAAGGCGTTTCCTGTGCTATTTCTTTGGCTATGGGTATAGACATAGATATATCCTTCATGTTTGAATCTTTCGTTTTCAACCCCATGACGGGTTGACAGCTCACATGCATCACGCATCTCTCAGGCAGGAGGCATTTATGGGTTTAATAGTCGAGACGACGTGCAACATATGGCGTTAGAATAAAAGAACGATTTTATTTAATGGATACCTCTGATGTGATCACTGCAGACCTCGTCGCCCTGCAAATGCCAAAACAAAGAGGCCAGGCCGGTATCTCAAGCCTATTAAAAGCTCGACAGTAATAATAATACTACCTGGAAAGTGAATGCTCTTATCCTCGAATTCAAAAAATAGACCTCCCAAAGTAACCTGTTCCCACCCGTATATAAATAACTCAACCTGGGCCAAACCAGTAGCAATAAGTCACCAAATGAGCCTTCACAGAAGGTGTTGGCCTAAGAAGAACCAGATCAATAGCCCAAGTTTTATAAAATCGTGCCGTCGACACATCTCAATAAACGAATCGACACACAACAAAGATAATTATATCTGGGTTAAGAAGACAAATCCACACACTCTACTCGCCTTATCACCATTGGAGATTCGGAATCACTGCTTGGCGTTATCTATAACTTCTCATCACTGGCGAAGCGGGGAAGATGGAGGGGCGCGTGGTCCAACTGGGCTCGAAGTAGAGGGAATGAAGCGGGTAACCGGACTTGGGGGTCGAATGGATGGTGGATCGGCAACGTCTGTTTCCAGCGCAGCACAGAGTTGGTGGCGAACCAAAGGCTCAAGTTTTCGCGGTTTTGGAGAGGGAGCTTTATTCTCCGATGCGTTGGCACGGTTGGACTGCCGTGAGGTGGGGTTTCCGCGGAGAGGAAGATCAAATTGAACCCCCATTTTAGCAGTCTGAGGGAGCACTTTCGGGGCTTCGGGCTCACCACCAGTACTCGGCTCAAGTGGTGTACGTTCTCCACCAGACAAGACGCCGCTAGGTATCTCGGTGGGGAATGGGTCAAAACGCACAGACTTCTTTCTCGAAGGAACTGGCTGAGAGCAATCCCCTGCATAAACTTCTGGGTGTATATCTTCAACATGGGATACGGTCGGCTCTTCAGATTCTGGAGACGGGCCCTTCGAACGAGATCCGCGGTCCAGTTCGCTAGGTAGAGAATTCTGGCAACTACGGCCTTCTGCGCTGCCAAAGCCTCCAGTTCCTATTCCGTTTTCTGTAGGGTAATCCAGAATCTCAACATCCCACCCACCCGGCGAATCTGTGGGAAATACAATGCCGTGGGAGAAGTCATCCACGTTCAACGATAGTCGCATGTTGTCCGGGAGGTAGGGAACTGAAAATGATAACGTCGGGTCAACGGCCTGCCGTACAACGGAGATGGAGTTATCCCCGAGTGGAGCAAGTTCGCCGTATTCTGGCACAGGGCTTATATCCCGGAAGCAGTCTAGGTTTTGGTCATTTTCAGATTCGGTATCGGTTGCACCGATGTCTTGTCTCTCAATCATATGTCCACGAAACGGATTCCCGGGTTCACGGGGAGGATCAGGACCATCCCCGCCGTTCCCAACCCCAGAACTGTGCGAACCACTGTCAGCAGTTTCCGTATAATTGAGCGGTTTAGTCATCCGGCTATTTCTACTATATGATCGGGATGCCTGATGGGTTGGGTCGGTCGTCGACTGTTGAACAAATCTTGCAAACAGATCGGCAAGCTCCTGAGATTGGCGAATATTAGATTTCATAATCTTCAAAAGCCTGCTAGCGCCATGGGCATCCAGCACGATGTTATTGGAACCATCCCTAGTAGTGATCGGGATATCCCACGGATTATTATTGAAAGCGTAGTGGCCCTTCGGCCCAGTTGACGATGTGGGAGAAGAGTCACTGTCGGTCTTAGGTAGCTTAAATGCCGAGCCTGCCTCTGAGGAAGCTACGCGTTTTCCGGATCGCACGGGGGAGGTGCAAGATAAGCTACTCTCCCCATATGAAGACGGGGGTGTCGTGGGAGATTGAAGACGCCACGCTTCACAGGGCCTTGCTCCAGTTGACAGTCTCCTACCAAGACCCAAGGGTGAGTTTGTCAAATCGAATGCCTGAGTCATCATCCCCGAGAAAGTATTTTCCCTCGTAAGAGGAGACATTGTTTCTGGTGCCAAATCGGTCCCTTGCATGGGGTCGCTGAATACGCTACATTTCGAGGAAAGGGCTGAAGAATCGGACTCAAAAGCAGGTGGTAAGTCGTGGGTAGTAATGTCCCCTGGGCGATCAAAGTAGATAGTGCCATCCCTTGGCGCGTCCACTTCCGCCCTTCGCGTCGAGTTTGAATGCCTGGGCGATTGCCGGGGGCTTGTTGGTAGGAACTTGCGCCAATTCTGGGTCGGACGCACCCCTTTCATGCTCTGAGATCTGGTCACCCGTCCTTGCCGTACCGGAGAATACATTCCATGATAAGAGTTGGGTCTTTTGGGCGAATCAGTCGCAGGCTCGTGAGAGCGGGCCTGCGACGGTGGAGTTTTAGGGGACATCGAGACGGTTTTCTCGAGAGGCTTTTCTGCTGAGCTTTCTATTTCGGCTATCAGTAAGTTGAGGAGATTTGACAAACGAAGGATCCCAGGGATACCTTTCTAAGCTGGGAGTATGAAACACGAGTGTGTTCGTCGAGTCGTTATATATGAGGCACAGGCCCGGGTACGTAGGTAATTAGAGAGCGATACTTTCTAGTGAAGAAAGACGACACATAGAGATAAGGCTTCCGGAGCAACGATATATCGTGCTTGAATGATATCAACTAGTCGAATGAGAAGTCTGTAGACAGGTGCTGAGGCTTAACGGTGTCAAAGGAGAAGAGGGATAAAAGGGATTAACTAGTACGGCTTCGTGGGTAAACGGGGAAGGAAGGGCTAATGGACAGCCTATGAACATCGAGAAGGTTCGCCTTCCTACTAACTCTGGGCACGCCGGAACAAAGAGGCAGAGGAAAGGAGTCACTCGTTCACTCCTTCCTATAGCATAACGATCAGAAGGACCCCCCCACGAAAGATGCGAAGCATCGAGTGAAAGAAACAAGTATAAGGATTGCACGGCATATATCCCATTACGCCTGAACAAAGAAAGAACGCTTTAGAATATCGAGAACGCCTAGCCGAAAGGCAACATCGTGGACGATTTGCCCCCTTCTCTGTATTTAAGCTCTCCAGCTCAATTCATCCGGCACAGGCATAGGAGAGTGAACTCGTTGCCGGCTATCATCCCTATTCTGTTGATGAAGTAATACGTCTGGACCGTATGTGAGCCACGCTCAGGAAAAATACAGCAGATAGACTATATCGAACGTAATACCGTGTTATCAGATCTGGGGTTGTACCTCCTTTACGCCTACCTCTATGGACGGACCACTCATGCCGGAAACACCAGAGCCACAGGAAGATAGGTAGCTTTACTCAGGTATGAAAACAAGGCCAGAGTTGTGCTGTTGAAGTTTTGCCCGTCCAACTTCAACTTCTTTCCCTTGTGGGTTGTGCTTGCCCCACGGCTGGACGCTTTAGGGGGATACAGGCAGCAGGAGCCACCCTGTATTTAAGAGTAGTTCATATGTAAAAGCACACACCATTGGCCCTATATGGCGTGGGACAGCTGTCCTCTCAACAAGCAGGATCCGTCATAATCGTCGGCAGCGTGATCGTCTGGAGTTTGTATGCCGCCCATACGGCAGCAAGGACCTAGCCAGATACTTCTCACACGCAGTTCGGGAGCGTAACCAACACTGGCCGTTGTATTGATATCAACCAGATCATAATCGACGATAAGTATGGCTTGACCATGGCCCGTGACCGTTGCTTCTGGCTCCCGTACGGCTGCCTTGGGTTGGTAGGATCATTCATTTAGCTAGGTGAAAAAAGAGAAGACGTCAATATCTCGGTCTACGCGGATTATTATTCCCCCGGCCAACTCCAAAAATAAGGTTTTGCTAATCCCAGTTTGTATTAGTCAACATGTCCAGCATCAAAAGAAATCTAATCACAGCGGAATCCCTTGCTTCGCAGAACTTCCACCAAGCCATCCATCACCCCAAGCAGAACACCCTTTACATCTCTCAGTCCTCTCAAAGAGCTGAGTCTGTCTCGGCCTCAGTCTCCTGCCTCCGCACCACTTTCGCCCACCTACCCACCTCAAAACAAACCCTTCTGCCTTACCGCCCTCCGAAACAAGAACCAGAACAATGTCTCGCGAAGCCTACCAAGTTCCTGCCGTTGGCGGCCCAGGCCAACAGGGTGTCTTCGCTGGCGCCGCCGGACTCGATGCTACCGGCTCCGAGGGCCCCTTGGTGACCTACGTCTGCGGTGACTGCGATGCGCGCATCTCGCTCAAGAGGGGAGATCAGATTCGATGCAAGGACTGTGGGCATCGAGTTTTGTATAAGGAGCGGACGAAGAGGTGAGATAATCTGGTTCTTGGAACATTATTTTCTTTGGGTACTTTTACTGACGGTTTTGGGCTATGGCAGAATGGTGCAGTTTGAAGCGCGGTGATCGGTTGCTTGGAACCAGCGGGTTTACGAATACACTGATGTGGGAATACGCTGAAGTGACTGGGCAGCCTCTTTGCACTGCGATTCGGTGGCATTTACATGGCGCTATGGAGTCTAAAATATACCATATGACAGGTGCGAGGTCATGAGTGGTTTATACCATATGGGACTGATCCCTATAAAACAAGACGAAGATTTTAAGAATACAATTACGAAATTATTGACATGCTCGTTGGGCGTTCCAGCAAAGCTTCATGGGCAAATATGAATAGTAATCCCTTTCCTTCCTAACAATATGATCTCCCACTGGTATTCGGTTCCGAATGCTTCAGATCCGTCGGCATTTATAACCTGTTGGTGACGTCGATAAATTTCTCCAGTGATTTCACAGCTCCTCCGCTCTCTATCGCCCACCTAGCACGTCGGATACCCTCTTTCCATCTCCCACCCCCCGGTCCGCGCTCCTTGATGACCTCGCCATCGTCACCTGGGCCCATGTCGCTAGTCTCCGCATCGCAAATGCCCGATATGACAAGCAAAGCAGCAGTATTCATCAGAACGAAATCTAAGATGGGGTCATCTCGAGGAAGCTCATTGCGGAGAATGCTCATGAGCTTTGCGGCATTTTCACGGGGCATCTTTCCGCCGTAGACTTCTGATAGAGGATGTGCTGGGAGTCCAAAGTCCGATGGCTGGAGTTGGAAGGTTTCTGTTCTAACTAAGGTTCGGGGAGGCCCGCCCTCATCCTCACTTTCGGTGTGGTCATCGTCCGCTGTCCGCTTCGGTCCCTTGTATTCGGGGTTGTCATATTCGACCAGTTTCCAGCAGTTAGTCTTGCCCGCGCAACTGATTTCGTCCAAATCCTCCTCACCGCAAACAACCATAGCTTTCTTAACACCGCTCTTGGTCAATGCATTGGCGAATACGGGGCCAAGCAGCTGATATGCTACTCCAACAACACGTGCTTCCAAGCCCCATTCGATTGGATTAGCAAGGGGTCCCAGCAGATTGAAGATGGTTTTCAAACCCAATCCGCGCCTTGTTGAATCTGCGTACTTCATCCCCTGGTGGAAATTAGGTGCGAAGAGAAACATGTAATTTGTTTCCTCGTATACCTTGACGACATTCTCCGCCGTAACGGCAGAAATGTTCGGAGGAGTGGGAAGAATCGATGTCAAGACGTCTGCGGAGCCGGAGAAGGACGTCTGCGCGCGATTGCCGTGCTTGGCCACCATGAGGTGAGGGGAGGCTATAATTGAGGAGGTGGTAGATATGTTGAACGTTGAATGGGAGTCACCACCAGTTCCTACTATATCACACTTTTATCTCAACGTCAGCAGAGGGCAGATAAGCTGAAAGGAACGGGAACCAAATGCACTCACCAGCCCGCCCCTATACCCCCCTTCTCTTCGTTTCCTAGACCTAATAAGTTTCTTCAATGGACCTTTCTCCACCTGGCATCCAGCTCCGGTCATTTGCGCCGCGCATTTTGCTAGTACGTCGGGATCCCTATCCTTTTGGGTGGAATGAAGCAAGGTAAGGAGAGCTGCGGTCTGTACCGTTGACAACCGATTCTCGAATATGAGCGCGAACGCAGACGCAATGTCTTCAGCTGAGGCGCGGATCTCGGAGGTGGAGGGGTATGCCAGGGACTTAAGGAGAGGGGTGATGGAGATAGCTTCGGAGGGTTCTGGTGCCTTTGTCGCCATGGTTCCTCAATTGTAGATTTCAAGATGAATAACCCAGTTACAACAATAATTGAATTAATCCCCGAGATGAATTGAAGACACCTTCACCTTACTCCTTGACATTGCTCACTGGGTAAATTGTGGGATGATTAGAGTCATAAACGCCGAGACCGGCAGAACCTTTCACCGCCTTCGTAGCTTTTTTTTGAGCATTTTCTTCAAGTCTTGGCTTGAGCTTCGACGCCGGCAAGGTTGGAAAACCAGCTCTTCATGCCAATTCACTGCCATTGTTTCTATTCTTCTAGAACATCTATTACTAAATGGATTTCTAATTGCAATTGATACATTGAATACAGCGTGTGCTTTTCCGCCCTTCAACCCTTCGCAATAATGCCTCCACGAATACCACTTTCGACAGCCCATATATCCCAGCCTACACGACTGGCAGTCACTCGGCAGCATGAGACATTGATCTCAGCCCGATCTACGGGGGCTATCTCCGTATCAATAATATCCTCATTCCCATCCAACAACCAAACATCATCAACTGGCGTCCGCTCCGCTTCCACCAAAAGCAAAGCCAAACACCAGACTCAAAATCCGAAACTGGTCCAACCGCCTTCCCACCGCAGCCCAACATACCGAAAATCCCAACTACACCGACAATACGCATCGCAGCTCCGTACGACCCCTCTCATCGTCTTCTTCCAGCATAACAACCTCCAGAGCGTCGAATGGGCCGGTATCAGACGAGAACTGAGCAAGGCGCTCCAGAAGGTCGACGAAGAACATGCGGCTGCAGGTCGGGATGAGCCAGCTCTAGCATCAGCTATCAAGATCCAGACTATCCAAACCGGTATCTTCGAATCAGCGCTACGGGTAGTGGAATACTTCAAACCAGAGGAACTGGTAGGGAAAAAAGATCTATCAGCCGGAACCCATGACCTTTCCCGTGCGGCACGAGATGCTGTCCTGCGTTACAAGGGCAAACACGAATTATCTACGATTCTCATGGGTCCTCTAGCTATTCTGACCTTCCCCCGTGTTTCGCCAGAACATCTCAAGGCCGCGTTCTCGATTCTAGCTCCAGCACCACCAACATTCCCGGCTCCATCACGGAAGCTGAACCCAGGATACCACGACCGGACGGTGCAGGATGGACTGCAGAAGCTGATGATGATTGCTGCCAGAGTTGATGGGAGAGTGTTCGATGTTGATGGTGCCCGCTGGGTTGGTGGAATTCAAGGCGGAATGGGTGGATTGCGCTCGCAACTTGTGGCCGCTCTGCAAGGCGTTGGGGCTGGTGTTACGGGTGCGTTGGAAGGTGCCGGCAAGAGCCTTTATCTTACTTTGGAGAGTAGGAGAAGCGTACTTGATGAGGAGCAGAATGGAGGGGAGAAGGAGAAGAACGTTGAGAGTTCTTGAGCAGTCACGTCTACCTTTTGACTCCTGTTTTTGTACTACGTCCGACTGTAATATATTCCGGCATTTGCGGTGCTCCCTATTTTATTTGGTTTGCAGAGATATACATGTAACTGTATATTATACATAGAGTATGATTTCCTGTTGTATCAGCAAGGAATTAATCAATTTGCTTGCACTTCAAACACGCCGCTGCCAGTCTTTAGTCTTCTGGGAGCAAAAGTACACAGGTCCACGTGACCACTCAGCCCTATCAAAGCTTGTTTAGGCCAAGGTGTTGGAAAACCCCGATGGACTCCTCGACGAAGATGATGGCAGATTCAGTTTTAGGGAACAACGGTGAAAGGATACATGTTCACTGGGTACCGACCATGAGAACTACGTTGGCCTATCAACGAGCATGTTTGCCTTCCCCAGACCAAATTAACTCTTCAAAATGTGGAGAGATCAACCCTGGGCACGGCCATCATGGACGGCTCATCGTCTCTCTACCCTCGCATCTCAATCCCATCCTTATATCCTCCTAGATATGGCCCCCAAGGGAAGCCTCCGACTTACCCGACAGAGGTCACACGTGTTCCCTCCTATTCATTAGACGGAGAGAATAACAAACATGCTCTCCAATCGCACTTTTTTTACCTATTCTCTTAAACCAGAGAAGAACTCTCACTTGTATCCTGTTCAGCATCTCTAACCACCCAACATGAAGCTCCTCAACCCAATCACAGTCGCAGCATTTGCCCATCTCACAGGCGTTGTGTCAGCTCTGGAGAAGGTGAAATCCCCAACGCGTCTGATATAATATCTCAAGGTTCAGGGTCAATTAATTTGACAGTAACTAAATCGTGTAGTAGATTCACTTCAACGATCTCTACTACTTCAGGGGAACTGACCATCCGGATCCTATCCAATTGAACGAATGCATCAAGATTGAGGATGGATTGTAAGTTCCCAGATCCTACTCAAAGAGAAGCAGGTCCACGATAGCAGGTTATTAACAAGAGGTATATTTTGAAAGGACCGTCCAATCTGTGCGGGTCGAAAGTGATAGCTCTGTCTCTTGCTCTGGGTTCGAGTAAGTTTGGTATCCGAATAATGTAAGGGGACAGTAGCTAATGATTTTATAGGGGCTCCGATTGTACTCCCGAGGAGTCATCGCAGGATCTTGGCCATAATCCCGAAGTTAAACCTGCCATCGAATCCTACAAGTGCGAATAAGCTGAGGTTTAGGGGACAGCAACTGGGGTCAGTGTACATGATTCCCCTGGTGCTTCCATATCTTATCTCTTGTTCCTCGATCGTTTATGCTCTTTTCAGTCCGAAGTGAAGAACATGAGCGCGTATTTAAGAGCACTTGTCCCAATCTATAGGTACATTACCGCACTTCATACCAGCTCCCTTGACGGCCTACAGTTGCTCTCTATCAGGCACAGTTAAGGGTCTCCCATTGAGAGATATCTCCACAGAAAGGCTTGTATTATATCTTTTTTCCCCACTTCTCGCTCTACCTGTTACGTCTCTATCAAAGCTCATACTGAGCTTCGACCTAGCTCTCTTACTTGGAAACTCTAATGCAGACTTTCCCGATGTGCGTTCCAGACAAGACATGCTCATAGGCCTTAACTACCTCCTCCTGGGTGAATTCGAATTCTCTTTCCACAGGTAATCGGAGACCTTGTCGTGCTACAAGGCGCGTCACCTCCTGAAGAAGTTGGGTAGACCCCCCTGTAATACCACGGACAACAGCCCCCTTCGCCAGAGCGAGAGAAGCAACATCCGGCATCTTGGACTGTTCGGCGGGCGAGAGGAACCCGATAACGGAAACATTACCGCCTTGTTTGACGACATCGATGCTCTGGGCAATTGTGCCGGAGCCACCGTTCTCCAACACATAATCGACGCCTTCGCCGCCCGTGAGCCTGAGAACTTCCTTCGACCATTCTGGGTACTTCTTATAGTTCACGGTGAAATCAGCTCCGTATTTGGACTTCACGTGCTCGAGCTTTTCATCGCTTGATGAAGTGATAACCACTGTCGCCCCAGCTGCCTTTGCCAGTATCAGTCCGGTGACGGAGACTCCCCCAGTACCTGACTTGCTCTCAGTATACACAACTCGAACTTTCAGGCAAGAGAAAAGATCTTACCTTGACAGAGCACAATCTGGCCTGGTTTAAGCGGGACGTTCCCATACAGCGCATTCCAAGCCGTAACACCGGTAACAACCAAGGTCGACCATTCCGCAAAGCTCTGAGGCGACTCCTTGGGAAACTTAACAGCAGATGCACCCGGGACAGCAAGGTATTCTCGCAGGACACCATCAACAGGCCCACCCTGCCCATTCAACCAACCTTCCTGCGGACCGAAGAGATTGGTGAAATCTAGGGTTGCAATCACATGGTCCCCAACAGCGATATCCTTTACCCCTTCTCCGACTTCGACGACAACGCCGGCAGCATCAGAGCAAGGGATGACATTGTCCTTGACGGGGAATGGGTACACCGATGTAGCGATTGCTATATCCCTGTAGTTGAGGGAGACCCCGTGGACCTTCATTAGGACTTCATACTTCGTGGGTTTGGGAATGTCCTCCTTGTATGCCTTTAGGTTGCGAACAGAGGTTCGTTCCTTGTCTAGACGGATGACGGTTTGGGACATGTTTGGAGATAGGATTAGATCTACTACAACTTGTTGGAATTTTGGATTGAACGGGAGGGGTGGTACAATGCTGATGAGCTCCCGCGATACGATATCGGTCAATTGATGTTTAGAACATTCTGTAGCTGCAATGTGCAGTATATATACCTCTTGCTCTCAATATCACGTTTCACGGTGTCGTGACGTCATGTTCAACCTGGGTCCAAAATATGTATTACAGCTGATAAAGCAGCTTGCAGGAAACGGGAAACGGGAAACACGGAACCATCCCATGTAGATATTTCTTCTACTGTAACCCTAGCTACCGCGGTCTGTGAGCGATAACAACTCAGAGCAAAAAATATAGGGGCTGCCCCTTTATCCTTCTTGTCACGACATGGGACGTCCACCTAGGGTTCAAAGCCTGCCCAAAACGAAATATATCAACTAGACTCTCTATTATACCTTTGAATAAGGATGAAGCTATATCGTATGCGCGCTTCTTAATGATAAAAGCCAACCCGAGAGAAAAATTGGAGATAAATTCATCAATATATCCCCCGCCATGTATATCGTGATTATCAACAATCCGAAATATAAAAATCAGATGAAAAGGTTGAATCTATCCCTTGTGCTCTTGCTGCTGTTTAAGCATCAACTTCGCATTCATACCCACGATACACCTGGCAAGATTCCAGTCACCGTTCTGCCCAACCCAATCAGTGACAAGAATACCAGTTGACCAATCTCCCTTGTCACCACCATGTCGAGTGCAGAGGTACCTGACTGTGGCAGGGTTGATCTTCGCGGCGATCTTCTCGGGCCAGGTCCCAACCTTCCAGAAGTTACTGGCACTGAGGAAGTTGACGTAGAAGGGGAACTTCTTTGGGGGACCTCCTTGGGCTCCAGGGCCTCCTGGAGGATGAGCTGGGTAGCTTGCAGCTGAGGCAAGGTCCAGATGGGCTGAGACAAATCCGATCTTCTTCTCGATATTCTCGGTTTCGAGAACTTCGTAGAAGTCTTGGATACAGAGCTGGCCACTAGGGCAAGTGGCATTGGGAGTGTTATCAGCCCATCCACCAGCGTCGACACCCCAGCCGTTGCCGTTGTTCTGCTTCTTCAATCTATCCTCAAGGTTGAAGCGGCGCATGAGCACAATTTTACCTCGGGCTTCGCCGAGAGTAGGAATCTTAGGTTTAGTAAACCACCGGTTTTCACCCTCCTTAGCGTAGTGATCGAATAGGACTCTGCTGAGTTGCTCATCGGTGTGGTTCCCAGGACCTTCACGTTTGATGGACATGATGAGTGTTTCGGAGGGGTTGTGCTCGAGGAAGCCATAGATCTCGTCGACGAGCTCACGGAAGTACTTGTTACCCGAGAGAGAAATCGGGAAGGCACTGTGCACCAGGATTAGACTGTCTTTGCTAGGGTCCCCTGGGAACTCGGGTTTGCAGCGGATGTCGAAAAATCGGACACCGTTTCGGAGTTGCTCCCGAGGGCTTACGGCCTGGCAACGGACGGAAGGTGGTGCGAGATGGCAGGTCGGAGAATTGTGAGTTCCAGGGATGGAAAGCGCCGAGAGTGGCGTATAATCCTTCAGCTCCTTCATCCAGGATCGTAGGTTCGCAGAGGAGAACACCGTGAGCTGTGGCTCAGGATTTCTGGTGAAGATGCCGGTAAACTTAAACTTTGGATGGTCGGTCAAGGGGGTCATGGTCTCGGCCTCGTTGGTAGGAACGGGGACCTGAATCCGATGTTTTTCTCCACCGACTTCAATGATTATGCGTAGCCGTTCCTTGTCCGATTTCTCAAAGGCAACAACGTCGGTCCTGTTCCTCGCGAAAGGTTCAACGCGAAGGGAAACATCTTTATGGCTAAATGGCTTCGCGTCTCCAGGGAGGACCTGTATCGGGGCTGGAGTGTTGGTAACGTTGCTCTTCACATTACTGACCAGGGAGCTGAATGAGCTTGTCAGGGAGGAGACATCTGGTTTAGGGTCTTCAGGAGGGTCGAAGCGGGCGATGCGCTTGAACTCAATTGGAGTCGAAGTAAGGTTGCGGATGGTCAATGGTTTTCCAGCCATAGTGGAATTCGCGTATGATACCTAGTACTTTTCTGTATAGTGTTCGAGAAGGAATTCGGTTGATGAAACTGAGATGAGGTGCTTTAATTGCGAGGGGGGGAACTTGGAGATAGGCGTTCTCAGGAGGGGTGATTGCAAGTCTTGGCATCAGATAACCTTATTTCAAGGTTCCTGTCTGTCGGTGACATCCTCGAACTTTCCGATCTTTAATTTAACCTCCGATCCTTCTTTCCAACATCCCAGTGACAACTGTTCTCGGCAATTGATATTATGTAAATTACTCACTAGCGAGTCAGTTAACGACATGTTCTTCAGTGTCAAACTGCCCTGTCGAAGGAGTATGAGAGGGACATGAAACCCCGAAGCACATGTCACTCTCGGCGCAAAACGAGCGTGAGGAACCCTCGTCGATCGGATACCCATATGGGAGAAACCTGGGGTTTCATTGGCTGAGAACCCTCGATCTGATCCTTTGATTAGGGCTTGGGGTATCATGTGAGCTTCAACCCAAAACAGTAAGGGCAATTGCTGATTTAAGGCAAGTTCATGTTGACATCGACATCGAAAGGAACGGGAAGAGCGAAAGAAGACGAAAAGATGGATCTTGTGGCTCACACAACGGCTCGAAGATCCTCGATTGACGAGTTGACGTGATTTTTCACGCAGTAGTGTCCTGCTCGACTTCCCCAAAGTCAGAATCCCTGACGGGACGGGATATTATTGTAGAATCTTAACTGTCTCCGGTTCAGATCAGCTTCCGACCATTCTTCCTTCATGCTGATCACTTGAAGCAAGCGTGACATCGGAAGCCGAAGGAAGGAATGGGTGCAGGGAACAAAAGGTTCCCCAGAAAGCACACATAATTTTTCTTGTGCGGCCTTCTTCTGTCCTGCTCATTGATCAATCATGGCGACTGTTGACGTTCAAATTTTTGATTACTGGTGCGTCTTGGCCGCCCAAGTATCTATTTGAGGACTTGTCGCGATGGATTGATAGCTTGGTGGCTTGTCCTTCTCCGCAGAGACTGGTCACCGATCGTCACCCTTATCGCAAGCCCGTTGGAGATTTTCACAGAGATTGACGCCTGTTTTTTTTATTCTGTGGACAAAGTCGACCTGTAACCCGAAAAACGGGATTCAAGGGCAAATCCTGACGAAAGTAACCCTGCATGAACCAGGTATCGTCAGGATTCATTCCTGCAGAAATCGACATTTTTATTGAACCCTGAACCCCTGTTCGTTTCCGAGTTTGGCCATGACTTCCATGACTCGGGTTTTTTCTCCCGAGTCTTCTACTTACTTATTATATTATCGTGAGGATGCCAGAATCCATTCTTGGAGAATACAGTCAGATGTTCAAACTCCCACCCTGACCGCTACCAATCATGGTTGCAAACGCGCGCGGCCAGTCGTATATCAATAGCGGTATCGTCCTTACTGTCCTAGCAACGGGTTTTGTGGCGGCTCGGTTTGTAGCGCGATGGAAAAGCGGTGTTAGTGTCGGCATGGACGATGCCATGATCGTTGTGGCTATCTTGATAGCTTTCAGCATGTTGGGAGAGGGGGTGGTATGTGAGTGGTCCCCAAAACCAAAATATTTGGACAGATCAAAGCGTAAACGTGGGAGGGAGATAAGACATGCGCATGCCTGCGAAACGCATATTGGTTTTCTGGTTGCTAATAATTTATTATCTGTTTATAGGGGCACAAGATGGTGGTCTAGGGAAGCCTTTCCTTACATTGTCTCCTCAGGAGCAATTAACATTCTGGAAGGTATGCTATTTTATGCACCCATCGTCCCTCAGTCGGGTATAAATTCGACCCCAGGCTCGAAAGACTAAGCGCTCCACAAGTGTTTCCTTGCGAACCAATTCTCCTATACGTTCCTCACCCCCTCGATCAAGATCTCCATTCTCCTCTTCTATCGGCGCCTCTTTAAAGCATCCCGCAGCTTCTCCATTGCGAGTATCGTGGCTGGTGTGATTGTTATCATGTGGTGCTTGGCTGTGTTCTTCACTGCGCTCTTCCAATGCAAGCCGATTGCTTTCAATTGGGACAAGACGATACCTGGCGGCACCTGCATCGACCCGCAGACTTTCTTCTGGGGAAACTCAATATCCAATTTGCTCACAGATGTGATCATCCTTGGTCTCCCCATGCCGATGATTTGGGGTTTAAATATGTCAACGGGGAAGAAAGTTGCGGTTATGGGCATATTTCTCCTCGGTGGATTGTTCGTCTTATCTTCTCCCTACAAATTCGTCACATTTCGCTAACTCAAGGGGTGTAGCGTCTGCATCGCGAGTATTATGAGGATCGTGACCCTTGGAGACATCAAGAACAGTGATATCTCATGTACGCGAAATCCCTTAATGAACAGAGTGGGCGTGGCTGATAATATCTTACTAGACTCCCTTGTCCAACCTGCAATGTGGACCGAAGTCGAACCCTGCGTCGGAATCATTTGCGCCTGCCTCCCGACCCTCCGTCCTCTATTCAAAGACTGCATCTCCGCTCTGTCTAGTAGATACTCTCTCTACGGCTCCTCCCATCGGATGCAGAGCAGTCGTGGCAGGAAAATCAGCGCTGTCAGAACCTATGGAGGCTCCACCAACGAAAGGGGCGGTAATCACGGATACAATCACTTCGTGGACGAAGGCGCTCCGTCTCCAGTTGTTCGGTCGGGCCCCGGGATACCTTCGCCACGGCAAATGCGGACGGCTACGAGTGAAGATTATCCGTTGACGGATGTTTCTTCGATAGATCGCAATGATTTCAAGGAGACTGCTTATAGGGTTTGAAACGTGGGTAATTATGGGTGGCGGCATCTGTGTGGGTGGCTTTCTCGCTTGTGTATGGAGTTGGTTGTTTTTTCAGACGTATCTTTGTAATGTATGATTTTATCATAGACATAGAGTTCGGGTGGTATCATTGCATGCATATATAGAAGTCAAGTTTGTACATATCTCCAACGAAATCAATTATAATCCTCTTACTAAATCATATACCAACACCTGAGCGCAAACATTCCCCATCTAAGCAACCCTCTCCACAATCCCCGCCACCACCTCCGGTATACTCAAAAACGGGCTATGACTCCCCTCACAATGCTCAACACTCACCTCAATCCCGCTCTTGGTGATCGTATCGATCATCATCTGCTGTACATCCGGGATAAGCGCAGTATCCTTCTCGCATCGGATATAAGTCACAGGAATGGCGTTCTTTTTATTTTGGGCCCGGTATGCTTCGTGTTTGATGGGTGTGAATTGCGCCGGTTTGGGGTGCTTGACGATTTGTTTGGACCAGTATTCGGCGTCTTCGGGGGAGAGGTCGTTGTAGAAAAAGGGCGCCGCGTCGGGAATGAGGAGGAGGTTTTCGTCGTCCTAGTGTCAAATACTTTGAGTACACAGCCCCTCCATTTTGATCTTTGGGGGTTGCGCGTGAATCATACCTTCACCTCAATAAATGGCGGAAGCCCACCGCCAAAAATCCCCGCAAGACTTTGCCCAACTTGCGGGATGAAAGCAGTCATATAAACCATCCTCTTTACCCCACCAACTTTCCCGATAGATTCCCTATGTTCGAGACCAAGCTCAAATAGGGCCTCTGTACCAACTACCCCTCCGTACGAGTGCATTATCGCAACGACTTCTTTGCCCGCATCTATGAGCTCAGTCACATTGCGACGGATACATGCGACGTCTTCAGCGAGGCTGTTTTCGTAGGAGAAGCCCTCTGTGCAGCTGGGGAGGCGGGGACAGATTGTCTCGTGGCCTCGGTTTTGGAGAGCGTCTACAAGGGGCTGGTAGTATGCTGGGTGGTGCCATGCGCCGTGGATGATGCAGATTGAGGGTTTGGGGTTGGACATGGTTAGTGCAGTCTGGGAGGATTGGAGATATGAAAGGAAAGGGAATTGATTCGATCAATGTGTGGATTGATCAAGCAAGCAATTGGAGAGTTCCAGCAAAGAAATAGAAGGCAAGTGAGCAGCAATTGAGGACGCGGGAATCCTCCGCGCCGCTCGTCCATCTTCCCTGGATATATGGCACGAGGTGGAGACTGTTGATCCGTTGAGCATGCCATGTTGCAAAATGTCCATCGCTGCAATTAGGGCGTGCTAGTTGAGTCAGGGTTTGAACTCTGATGAAGACACCAGAAAAGGAAGGCCAGAATAGGGGTATTCCGGCGAGGAAATGTTTGGGCTGGGTCGCTTCCTGAGACTCAGAAGTTGATCCTTTGGAAGCTAGTTATTAATAAGGACCCCTTGCGCTCGTCGTGGTTTCGATGTTTTCGTTTCTCCTTTTTCAGAGTTCCAAGATTCTGTCGTCATCGAGTTCGCAAGTTAGGGCTCAGTAACACCACGTGACTGATTAGGGCAACGGCTATCGTCGGACAACTTTGCCCTGATTCCGTTCTTTCTTCTCCGCGTGCGGGCAATGATGGAGGGAAAGACCCGAGATGGGCTTCAAAACTTATTCTTTCCCACTGATATCTCTTTCACTTCTTCTTTCTTCTAACAGCATGAACCATGGGGTCTTTACGATGCAGTGGGAGCGTTTCCCAGATTCTTCGTAGCTATCGTCACTCACATCGTGCTGCGTCAATTGCTCCATCGCTAACCGGTCTTACTCAATCGCAACGACGGAGGTTCCATGCCTCACCGGCGCCGTGGGCGATTAAGTCCCAGGTGCTGAAGGATGTAGGAGAAGGTTAGTTGCGTCGTCTGGGTTCTAGGAATAGCTTTCTGATCTGTTCTTTGTTCTAGGTATTACCGAGATCCAGATCATCCAGTGGTACGTGCAAGAGGGCGCGCACATCGAGGAATGGAAGCCATTGTGCCAGTACCAATCCGACAAAGCAGTCGATGATGTAAGTTCCCGCGGCCTAAGACGAGTAGCATACCGAGTACTCACCGTTAAATCTAGATTACGTCAAGGTATGAAGGTGTGATTAAGAAGCTACATTTCCAGGCAGATGACACGGTACCGACGGGGAAGGTACGTACTCTGCACTCTACAGGTTCTTTCTCTCTGGTGAAAGTTAATGGTTCATGATAGGCCCTTTGTGACATCGACGTCGATGATACAAAGTACCCCGATGACAACCCAGCTCCAAAAGCCGAGTCGAGCGAAGCTGCACCGGCACCAGCTGCGGAAACACAGGCAACAGCAGAACCGGCGACAGTTGCGGAGGTTACCCAGGAAGCACCTTCTCCTACCCCGAGATCGAAACATGCTTCTCTTGCTACACCCGCCGTTCGCGGGATGTTGAAGGAATTCAACCTCAACATCCTCGATATAACAGGGACAGGAAAGGATGGGCGAGTCATGAAGGAGGATGTACACCGATTTGTGGCAGCCCGTGATGCCCCGGCACCTGCAGCAGCCCAACCAGCGGAGACAGCTGCAGCTACCCCGGCATTCACGCGCCCGATGGCCAATGTCGACACAAAGCAGAGCGAAACACCTACATCATTAACCCCAGTCCAATCTGGAATGTTCAAATCAATGACCAAATCCCTGAACATCCCACACTTCCTCTACGCTGACGAACTAAACGTCGGAACCCTCTCCGATTTCCGCAAGAAACTCGCGTCCAACACCAAGACCCCACAAAAGCTCTCCTTCCTCCCGTTCATCATTAAGGCTGTCTCTCTATCCCTCGACCAGTACCCTCTCCTCAATTCTAGGGTTGACACGACATCTGACCCGAATGGTAAACCGCAAATAATCATGCGGTCTAACCATAATATTGGTGTTGCAATGGATACTCCTCAAGGTCTCCTCGTGCCTAACATCAAGAATGTCGGCGCGAGATCCGTCCTCGACATTGCTTCAGAACTGCAGAGGCTAAGTGCCCTCGCGAAAGCAGGGAAACTCGGCCCCAACGAGCTAACGGGAGGGACAATCACGGTCTCAAACATCGGTAACATTGGTGGCACATATGTTGCACCAGTAATCGTACAGAATGAGGTCGCGATTCTGGGAGTTGGAAAGTCAAGACGGGTGCCTACCTATGATGACGAGGGACAGGTCGTACCCGCTGAGCTTGTGAACTTTAGCTGGAGTGCGGATCACCGTGTCATTGATGGCGCGACGATGGCACGTATGGCTGACAAGGTGAGGGAGTATGTTGAGTCACCGGAGATGATGGTGTTGAATCTTAGATGATGATCTATCTACCTATCTCTTGTGTTAAAAGGTTGCAATGATGCATGGAGACTATGTTTTGGTTCTTTAATTCGTTATGTCAGATAGATATAGAGTACTTGGGACCCCAACGACGATTAATCAGAACGATTGGACAGAAGGGCTACTAAGATCAAAGAGACAATAAATTTTCTAAAAAAAATATATACAATCTAGTAACTTCATAAGTTCAAACTCCTCCCCAGAAATTAGTACAAATATCCCCAAAGAAATCCAATAAGCAAAACCATAATACCGTTATCCCAACTCCTTCACTCCACCCCATCACCAAGCAAGCCACCCACCTACTCCAACGATAACATTTAACAGTTGCCAAAGCGCCCCTCCTAAAAGCGCAACCCCCAATACAAACAGACCACCATATACCATCGATTAGTAACAATTATCATTCATCGAAGGAAAGAATGGGTTATTAGGAAAGACAGCGGCTTGATATGGAAAGGCGGGGTCACAAGGAAAGACGGGCCCGGGGCCATAACCATAGCTACCGAAAGTCCCATAACTACTCGGCATAGGTTTATAGCTGGAAGCACCAGACCACGACCACGGTCTAGGTTCTTCTGCCCTCTCTTTCCCCTTTTTACTGGGTTTCTTCTTCTTCTTGGTGGTACTAGTGCTGGCGTCGTCGCTGTCCTTGTCGCCGTCGTCGTCCTCGTTGGGTCTGAGGAAGTCCTTTGCTTGGTGCAACTTCCCCTTCATGGCTTTCAACCAGGCTCGGAAGCCGGTATGAGCTGGGTTTTCAGGATAAGGGGTGGGTGATCTGATTTTGTTGCCCGGTTTGGGCTCTGGACGAATGGTTTCGTACATCGTTGATTTTTCGGTATAAGTTGTTTGTTTTGGTAGGTATAAGGAGACAGGAATCAGCTTGATGGCTTGTAGAGAATTTCTCTGCGTGGATCAGTTTGAGATTGCTGAGTTGATAAGTTGTAGAGGATGAAAGAGAGGGTTTTTGCTTGTAAGATGTGGAAGATAAATTGAGAAGAGGAGGGAGGGAAATTGAAGGGCAGGGAGACATATATATACACACATGTATGTGTAGCGACAGCATCATAGATGTTGAAAGCTTGCGTCGTTGATAGTTAGTCTGGTTGTCATTCTATCATCACAGACGTGCTCTCAAGATGTAATTGAGGCTCAGACTTTGACATCTTCAATATCTCAGAATGACGACACGACGTCATTGATTCATAAAAGTATCAGGATAAAATATCAGGATATGATGAAAATCGTCGAGAGTATAGATGTTTGGGACTCGGATGATAGTCTATACTATCATCATAACACCTTTAGCAGTAAGATGCCGGGTTGGAGGGAGCTGCGAGCCACACCGACGTCCACCCCTACTCGAATTTCATGAAACCAAATTTCAAGTCGATAACGAAAGAAAGTAATGAGAAGGGAAAATAAAATCATCTCTATCCGATAGAGATGGGGAAGGGAACAATCGCTGGACATCAAACGATTCTTCATTGCGTCCTGATCTCCGAGCATATGCATATGCCCAACTTATAAAGTGAGCACAGAATAACAACCACAACCAAACCACAACCAAGTTGTAGGCGAGAAGAAAACTAGGAATTGGATAGTTATCGTAATCTAGCGAGCAACATAATACACTCACAGCTTGAAGTAAAACCCAGTATGGGTGTATCGAGTACGCAACCCTTCAGCCCTCTGAGCACCGCTTTTATATATCTTCAAGGAGTAACTCAAGGACAAAGAGGAGGGCTGACAGGTATGAAGAATCGGACATGGACATGAGCATGAACATGATATCTCATACAAAATATGCATACACGCACATAGAATACTCCACTATCTCCACACGCTTCGTCCTGGAGAATTCAAAGGGAACCGACAGCCAGAGAACTTCAAGTTTCGTAGTCATTTGGGGAAGTATAGCCGGGAAATAATTTATCCGCCATCCCCGACATTTATGTGGACCCTCATGCAGGACGCATGGATACCTTTTTACAGCAGAAAGAAAGAGGAGAATCCGTTCCGCGTTCAACTTGTTCATTCATTGCTCATCATACTACTCATAGTGTGAAAGACAGAGATAAACAAACACAGCAAATAGTCCGACTGAAAAATAACAAAAGTAAGAGAAATATGGGAAATACGGTATACATTGGGTACTCGATAGTCAGGGACGTGAAAAAAGACGAAGAGGAACAGGAGGAAAAAAGATGCGCTTCCATTCGCCCATGAAACGTGATGAACTTCCCCATTTGGATGGATTGGGGAGTCTGATGAGATGTGCGCTGATGATGATGTGCCTTGCTCGCTAAAAGTGACAGAGAACAGAAAAGAAAAACGACTAAGAGAGAAGAGGAAGGTACTAGTACTTTAACCTGTCAAAAGTTCATATGACAATATCGGAAGGTGGGAGGAAGAAAAAGTACCAGGAACCCCTATTCTTATCGTGATTCTTCTTCCTCTGCCAACTTTGATCGCACGACTGCGAACACCTGCTGCTGCACCTCGCCGGGGGTGGCAGATACATCGATGGCGAGAGCGTCCCACTCTGCATCGGGCTCCTCCAGCATCTCAAACTGTGAATGCACCATCGAACTCTTCATGTAGTGGTTCTTCCGGGCGTTGACACGCGCCATCAAAACCTCCTCGTCGGCACGGAGGTAGATGAAGTGGATGCGGACGTCTGGGTGGTTGTATGTGGCTACGCGCATGACGTCGCGGTATTTTTGCTTCAGGGCAGAGCAGGTGACGATTACGCCTTCGGGGAGGGTGGTGGAGTAGTTGGTTGATGGGGTGGAGAGGCGGGTTACAGCTGCTTCGCGGAGAAGGATCAGCCAGTCCCAGCGGTCTGCGTCGGTGAGGGGGATGTTGTGGGCCATTTTGTCTTTGTTGGATTTGGAGTGGTACTGTTGAGGGTGGGGGTTAGTATGGTGGATATATATTATATATATAGTTGGGTTTTGGGGTAGAGGGAACTCACGTCATCGCCTTCGATGTATGGGAGAGCAAGTTCCTTGGCGAGGGCTTGGGCGACGGTGGTCTTCCCACAGCCGGCAGGACCCGTCACGATCCAGATGTGTTGAACGGGTTGCTTTGCGGGCTTCATTTCTTGCGAGAGAGCTTTGATATGTTGTTGTTGGTTGTGGGATTTCGTTGAGGCTGGTGAGGAGAGGTTGATGCCTTTATGGGGAAGTCGCATTGCGGGAGCAGTGCCATATGGCTGCCGCCGTTCTTCAGTGGACAACATGTTTGCGGGAGTGAACCACGGTTTGGTTTGTTCTATGTCTTCAGATAGGTTTCGGAGTGTTGTGTTCCTGATTCCTTTGTTTCGGTTTGGTGGACTATGATACGGTTTGATGTTTGTACGTGGAAGTGAGACTGTAGACGGGAGGGTTTGTATATAGATAGGGGGGGTGATGGTGTCGGGGGGTTCAATTCACAAGTTGAGACAGAAGCGGGAAGGGACGATGATTAAGTATTTTTGGATTTTTCTTAAACTTGGGTGGCGGAAGTAAAAGAAGGTTTGACTTTTGGGGGGGGGTGAAAGAAGAGAAGAAAAGACGGAGATGAAGAGAGACGAAGAAGGGGAAACTGGAGACTCTTCTAGACTAGAAGTTTGGTTCGTAAGTGGATTCTAGATTGAATGTTTGATGTTGATCTTGTAGATGGAGAAGATGGAGAGGAGTTTCTTTTCTGAGCGGCGGTGAAGATGGAGGGTTAATTTATATACGATACGATGTAAGAAAGAAGGGGGAAGAAGTAGAAGCTGAACTGGTGGGATGTGAAGGTATATTTAAAAGCATTTAATATTATTTCCATCGGAGGTCTCTTTCTTTCTTTCTCGACTGCAGGCTTCTTTCTGCGTCCTTGGATTTTGCCCCTGGAACGGTCGAATAGGAGGGAGTAGATACGAACAGGACCTTCAAGGGTTGAAAAAGGGCTGAAGGGGGTTAGTCGGGTAATCTGTAACTCTTCGATACTGTCAGTATTATTTGTGATAACCGCCACCCGAGGAAGAGAGGAAAGAATCGTGCAGAGTGCCTGACCGTCATTGTACATAGAGATCGTGCGACAGTGATGGATGCTCTGTTGACTGGATCTGTAGTAGATAATGTACCCCTCATGCCTTTCCTCTCTCTCTTTACTCCCCTCCCATCTCCAAAGGATACCTCTTGCCTCTCTCTTCTCAAAGTCACAACTACGGATAATACACACGAACTCTTCCTTCCTTCGGAGTGACGTCTCTTCTTTCTTCTTTCTGACATCAAGTTCTTGCCAAAAATACACCCCACGCTAAGAAGATCCCACCCATGTCGGATGATGTAAGGATGCCCGGCTATTGGTTTAAGTTGTCGGGGATTGAAATTGAAAAGCTGAAAAAAGAAAAGAAAAAACTCTAAAAAAGGTCAAAAAGCCTCGATCCCCATCAGCCACTTGCCTGCTTTTGGTTTAGTGCCATCCCCTCTCATCCCACTTTCTTTGGTGGGAAAGGCCCAGCCGAGAGGCTCAGTCAAGGTCACGTTACAGTCAGTGTCTTATCCTCCAGAGTCCCCCCTTCCCCCTTCCAGCCTCTCTTCTCTCTCTTTGATGTCTTTCTCACTTTGTGACTCGTCTCCGGAGGTCGCTCTCCGCCCAAGAACACGGCACTGGAACCCCTCCCGTGCGTGCGTCCGTGATCGTGGCTGTCTTTCAAATCTTGTCACCATTTTTCTTTTTGAGAGAGAGACACTGTTTAACCGGGATATCAGACCTGCAAGAACTGCAAGATGCCAGATCCAGGATGCATATTCGTTTGCTTATTATATGATATATCTTGTATGAGCGATTATTCTCTCTTCGCCAGATGATGCCCAACCCATCACAGTCACAACCGACAAGACAGTGAGTGGTAGTAGTCAGTTCACTGTCATCGACGTCACTTCCCGAGGTCACGGGTCAACTGACCGTCAGGCTGTCAGCAAGCGGTATCATCCTGTATCACTCTGACGGTCTGACCTTCCTGTGGCTTTCTCTGCCGCTGAAAAGAGAAAAGAGAAAAGAAAAGAAACAAAAGAATTTGCCGAACTGTCCGTGCACTGCGCAGTCATCCTTCCCAGCTGCTCCTCCCCCACACTTTTTTTTTCATTTCTTCATTTCTCCTCGCCTATATTTATCCCGTAAGAAGCTTTTCATGCACGGTAACAACTGGGCGCTGGACCGAGCACCCAGACCAGACGAGAAACTCTCACCGCCGTCTTCCTTTCGGGAAATGCCTAAAACTGTGCTCTCTCTGTCAAATTGTCAATGCCCCCCTGAGCGAAGCTCTCCCCCCCCTGGTCCCCAATAATGCAGACGGCGTCGATCGTCAGGGTCTGTTCCCCGATTTCGAAACCAATCCCGAACAGTCTTCCCACGATCATGGTTGACCCGTCGTGGCCGCTCTGCTGTGCTGGCTGGGAAAAGTTTGACACTGGCAGAGGGATAATATCGTTACGATTACTGTACGATACACCTCACGTGTCATCCAGACTCGGTGAGGTTCCTCGCAGAGGGTGAGTTCATGTATGTTCCCCGCGTCGGTGGGGTTTTCAATTGGGCTGGTGTTTGGATCTGCTCAACGGCCGACGGATTAACAACCGTTCGGGATATCTTCAGCCCTTGTATCCATGGCAAAAAAAGGTAGGTAATCAAAAACCGAATCCTTCTCCTCGGGCAATTATTATTATGTTTGGTCGATGGAGGGGGATGATTCCCATTGTTTGTGGAACGTCTTGACAGTTATTCCCACAAACGTTCCGTGACAGACAACCACATCGTTCCCGATCTAGCCTATCGTCTGCTACCGCCCATCATGGACATCCCGGCTCTTCCAACCCGGGCCCTTGTCCGACTGTCATCTGCCCAGGACGCGAAACACTGCCGTCCCACCGAGACACACACACTTGTATCAAGGTGGGGAGGTTGAGTGTTCGATTAATTACGGTATGGCTAGAGAGAAGCGGATATATGTATCTGTGGCTGCTGACCTCGCAACCCCGCACCAATATCTTCATTACCCAATCCAAAGATGCTTATTTAATTGATCACCTTCATGCGTCTTCCCAACACCGCCACAGAACAACCAATCCTCTTCTCCATGTGGATATTGGGACGGAAGACGGGCTTCAAACTGACAGCGGTGACGCTGCTCAGGGTCGTTGAACACCTCGTACCGTCCCCAGCGAGCGCACTACCCGCCAACACTAATAACTTGAATCAATATAAAAACCATCTGGATGCATCCTTTTCCCCTCTACTTGATACGTCGCATACTTGGCACGACTTCGCCTACTCACGCTACCTTTTGCCCATTTTGGGATAATAATGGCATTCCCGCCCACTAAGTATACTCGGGTAAGGCGGGCGTTTAATTCAAACCAAACGATTGATTCATCGGCAGTACCCTCGTGATCCCGAAAAAAATCGGAGCTCTTTCATCGCTTGCCTTCCTCAACTCAACGTCTTTTTTTCCAACCGTTCCTCTCTTCGACATATTATATATGCACATACATTAGGTACATGTACACTGCCTCATTTCCCCCAGATCCCACTAGTGGATGCGTGGTTTTGAAACGGACAAGCAGACACACGCAGACGCAGATGCAACATGCAAGCTTGCTGCAGTTAATAATTGACAGGAATAAATATCAATGATTGGGACGAACCCCGCATTTTGATGCGGTGTTCTTGCTGTGTGTCCCCACGATCATCTGGACAAACGAACAGAACAGCTTCTCTGTCTGTCTGCCCAGACGGGAAACGCACCGAGAGGGTGAGAAACAGGTTGTGGCGCTCCAGTTCGTTGCTTTCCCCAGGTGAGGTGACTCATTCTTGGGGAAGAAGAGAATGAAATGAACGAATGGGTCGCTAGAGAGAAGGTTTTGTTCCTTTTCCACCCACGTCAGGGGGATCAAGCTCTTGCATCTTCTTTTCCTGTTGTTCCGAGTGGAAGATGAGTTGAGATTATTTTTTTTTTCCGGTTCTGTGATCGGATATATTTTTTTTGTTTCCTTTTCTCCTGGACTCCTTTTCAGTGGACAGTTTACTATAAACCTGTCATCCGCCTCCCACTCTCACATAGGGATACGCGAATACTAACTAGTCTTGTTTGCTTCGCTCGTCCAAGTCATACATACCTCATCATGCAGGACGAGGTTCCCCTTCCCAACGCACAACGGGAAAAGAACAGCAACTGGGCTGAACCACAACAGATAATTTGACCCCTCATTATCCAGATTCGAATTATATCCTGGAGCTACCCCACATAAACTTCCGTTATTGTTCCGAGGGTTACTTCCCCGGTTATGGGAGGGGGTTCTTGATGGACTAACAACAACAACAACAACAATAATAATAATAATGGGAGAAAACCGAATATCTGTCGCGTTGTGCTGTCATATTATGACTGCTTGATCGAAGGTTGGAATGTTGGCTTGTCTTCTTCTCACTGTGTTTGAGAGGATACTATTGTATGACATGCAGATACGAAGCAAAACTTGAAAGGAAGCTAAGTATATGTGTGTGAGCTCTGCGTTTGATATACACACATGCTCTTGGGACATGCGGGGAATGGGGCCTGTCTTCACCACGCTGAGAATGCGGGTTATATAATTTCAATCCATCGGAAAATATCACGCCGCCTCAACTCCCCCCCTTTCGCCCATTCCCCGAGGTCAGGCAACCATAGTAAAGGTAAAAGGGAGAAATGAAATGAAACCCAAAAACCTGCAGACACACAGATCACTCTCCTTTTCTTTTTTTCCTTTTTCTTTCAGGGATCGAAGGCCAGGATTCCCCAGATTATCGTACAGGTATGAATGAGGGCGGACATGGGTGTTGAATCGTATTGCATGAGGTGGTGTTTTGTTATTTACGATGACCCCGGGAGAGGTCGGAAGGAGTGTATTGTCTGTGCGTCAGTTGGTGCTGGACGTTCTGGGGGATGGGTAGAGGTGAGAGAGATGTATGGGAGAGGTAGGGAGGGTTGCATTCTTTTCGTTTATAGCCTTAGGGGGTGGTGTCCTATGCTTATGTCCTTGTATATGAATTGCAGCGTGATCCTCCTCTACGTTTCCTCTGTCGTTACCTAGCTTAGAGATTTGTATGAAGAAGCCTCTGAGGGCCTCTCTATTCAGGAAGTTCTCCGTTATCAATTCACCAACAACTGCCACCAAAAAAAAAGGACCAAACCTCTCCCTTCCCTTGATCTACCACCAACATGGTTAAGCTACTCCCCATTAACTTTCCCACCAGCATAGCATGCTATGCTTAAACAAAATAAAGAATTCCAATCAACGGGTAGATCCGTTCCCGCCCTATCTATCAGTGAAAGTTCTGGATTGGATGCGGATAGCGTGATTTTGCGCTTGCTTCTTTCCCGTTATCTTACGTAATCATACTTTAAGTGGACCACAACTTGAAGCTTCGAAGCTCAGCTGCTTCCGTCCACTTTGGACAAGGCATCTACGTTATTAGTATTCTGCTTTTTTATCGACGTTAACGGCTACGAACGACGAAGGAATTGTGAATTTGTGACGATCTGGGATTCGGAACGGAAAGGGAGGGTTTTTTTGATTGGGAATATTAGGGATAGGGAAAAGTGAAGGACGGGGAATGGGATACAGTTTCCATTGGAGGGTTGATTGAATTGAGCCAACGTCGTCGTCGTCGCGGAACGAGGGGACCTCAGATACATAGTCAGGGACTCGAAAATCGGCCGGGCCAACAAAAACCAAACACAGATAGATCACGACCGAACCGAACAAATCGCAACTTAGCCCACCATGTCCTCATTCTTCTTCTCCACCCCGGTGGACATCGACATCGTCCTCGACGAAAGCGATGACCGGCCCTCGGTAGATATGAAGCTCGATAAGAACCGGAAGGAGAAGGCACCGCTGTATATGGATGGGGAGTCGGTTAAGGGGGCGGTTACTGTCAGGCCGAAGGATGGGAAGAGGTTGGAGCATACGGGGATTAAGGTGCAGTTTACGGGGTTGATTGGTATGTTCACGCCTTTGTGTGGGTGGGAAGTCCGGGCGGACAGGATGGATGGGAGCGGGTTGGGCTAATGTGTGTATGTGATGGATGGGTATAGAAATGTTCTTCGACCGCGGCAACCACTACGAATTCCTCTCCCTAGGCCAAGAACTCGCCGCCCCGGGTGAACTCCAGCACCCTCAAACCTTCCCCTTCAACTTCAAAAACGTCGAAAAACAGTACGAATCCTACAACGGGATCAACGTCAAACTGCGCTACTTTGTCCGCGTCACGGTCTCCCGGCGGATGCCGGACGTCATCCGCGAGAAGGATATCTGGGTCTATTCATACCGGATGCCGCCTGAGACGAACAGTCCGATAAAGATGGATGTGGGGATTGAGGATTGCTTGCATATTGAGTTTGAGTATTCGAAGAGCAAGTATCATTTGAAGGATGTTATTGTTGGGAGGATATATTTCTTGCTGGTGAGGTTGAAGATTAAGCATATGGAGTTGTCGATTATAAGGAGGGAGACGACGGGTGTGGCGCCGAATCAGTATAATGAGAGTGAGACGTTGGTGAGGTTTGAGGTATGTTTGTTGTTATGATGTTTCTGTGGTGAGTGGGTGACTGACGCTTACCGATATAGATTATGGATGGTTCTCCGTCAAGAGGTATGTTCCCAATCCGGGATATCACCTTATTATTCTTCTTATCGGGATGTGGCTGTAATGCCGTGTCTCAAGCCGCTGCGAGAGATTCCCGATGCAGAAATTGACAGGCAATGTTACCTTTCATCCTCGCTACCTCGATATCAGCGAACATGGATATGGGTTTGAAGTTGACAAACACTGATAAATTATCAACAGGCGAGACAATTCCTATCCGACTCTTCCTCGGAGGATTCGACCTCACCCCCACGTTCCGCGATGTCAACAAGAAATATTCAACCCGATATTATCTGAGTCTTGTTCTGATCGATGAAGGTGAGTTGATCGATAATATTCTTACTCCCTTGATCCCATCCCGTCTCCAATTCCTGCCCAACCTTTGGGGGGTATTACATTGGAGTTTATACCCGTTTCCTTGATTCTTACTACTTCTTTTACTTCTATCAACCCTTGTCCCCTTCACTCTTTTGTCGTGTTTTTGCTGTCCATTCCACTCTGGATGGAACCAAAACCCCCACATCTACATCCCGTCTGCTATCCAGATGTGATACGCCGCTCTGGCTCCCGGCGGCTTGTCGGGCCGGAAAAATCCTGCTTGCGGTCAAGCCTCGGATCGTGGCTGTGTGCAGAAAATGTTGTTGTGACTGTGACCAAGGGAGGACACAAACACGGCAAACAGACACACACCCCATCCGTTCCCTCCCTGCATCTTTTCTTCTTCTTCATTCAGCAAACGTTACACTGCGTTTGTTACTGTTTTCTTACCTTACGCATTTTTACTCGCGTGCACGGTAACTTTACCAAGAAAGCGTCCCCCCCACGCTCTCTCAGCTCAACCCCCATGCCTATTTCCCGATCAGTCCTAATGCCACCCCCACGCCGCATCCTCTTTCGGCCACCCTCTTCCACCCAATCACCTCCTGCTTATCCCACTCCTTGGCCCACTTATCCATTTGATGACACTTTGTGATTTGTGAATCAATCCCTGGTCTCTGATTTGGCGGGATTCGCCGCCAAGATTTCCTCCCCATTCGCTTTCCTTAGCTGAGTCATCGCCATTTGCCTTCTTGTTCCTGACAATCTCTCACCCCCTTTTTCCATCTCATTCGCCTTCTCAACCCCATCTTTGCTAACAAGAAAATAAACATAGACGCCCGCCGCTACTTCAAACAATCAGAAATCGTCCTCTACCGCCAGGCCCCAGAGATCGCGGCAACTCCACAAATCGCACAGCAGCAGCTTCATCAGCAGCAGCAGTTGCAAGCTCAGAACGCGCAGGCTCCGTTGGCGGGTGCCCCAGCACAGCATCCTCAGCATATTGTACCTACTGCTACTGCTGCCCCTGCTCCTGCTTAGTGTAGAGTACTTACTAGCTAATGACGTTCGAATCCTTTGTTTGTTGCTTGGTGCTTACTTGCTTGTGAATATACCTATGTGTGTGTATGTGTGGTCGGAATTGAAATGCATAATTCCCAATTCGTTTACCGTGTTCGCTGTTTTCTCTCGAGCACTAGCTTCCTTCGTCAAGTATGAAGATCTCCCATGGTTTACTGACGTTCAAACAAGTTAAACCTCACCTTGAGAACAACAGAGACAAGCAACAGGTGAAATGAACTCTCTGGCAATAGCGAATAAATCCATTTTTTTCTCTCTCTTGAAAATTGAACCTTTTACACTGACTGATATCTCGAAAAAAACAAAATGAATACAAAAGAACACAAGGGCGCAGAGCAGAGTACACAAACAAAAAACAAAACGAAACAAGCAAAACAATCTACTCAATCTTCCTCCTCCCCTTCACTCCCACTTCCACTCCCACTCCCACTCCTCCCATCCCCACTATCCCCTCCACCACCACCAACCTCCTCCAAAACCCTCCCCAACCCCTCAAGCACCCTCCCATCCTCATTCTCCCGTCCAGCAACCTGCAAAGCCCTCACAACAAGCCTATACACCCACCCCAAATGCTTCTTATTCCTCGCCCTCGACGATCCATCACCAGGTACCGACGACGACGACGACGACACGTCAGGGATAGCTGCGGGTTCGCTTTCTAGAATTACTAATTTGTCGAGGAGGTGTAGGAGTTCTTTGCGGGTGGATGTTGGTTGCGGCATTAGGCCGCGGAGGGGTTGGTCTGCGATGTAGGATTTTAGAGGGAGAGCGGAGCGGAGGATTAGGTATGGGGAGACGGATTTTGAGAGGGAGATGCGGGCTGAAGAGGAGGATGCTGGGGGGTGGTGATATGCGGCTGAGAGGTCGAAGAGTGTGTCGATGAGGACGTAGGCAATTTTTGAGCGGGGGGTTGGTGGTGGGTCGTGGGTGCGGCCCATTCGGATGGTGTATAGTTCTCGTAGGGGCTCCTTGTCGATGACTTCGGCGGGGAGGTCGAGACGGTGAGGGGTGTGGATGAGGGAGGAGGTGAAGAGTGCGCAGGCGAAGTCTCGGCGGATTTTGTCTGGGATTAGGGATGAGCCGAGGGAGGGGATTATTAGGCCCTTGAGGCGGGCGAATGCGTCGATGTCGAAGGCTTCGTCGGTGAGGATTGTGGCCGTGGGGATGCTTAGGTCGGATAGAGGCCCTGCGGAGACGACCCCGCGAGTTATGTCCACGACGCATTTCCAGAATTCAGTGAGCTTTTCACGATCACGATCTTGTTCGTTGGTCTCAACGTATGGGATGGCGACCTGGAAAATGTTAAGCGACGCCGTAGTGGCCTTTTTCCAAAGTGCGGGCTCTTTGTCTCTGCCTCGCCAGCCATACTTTCTCACTATCGGATGCGCTAAGTGTTCAAGCGCTTTGGTAAGAGAGTTGTTGGAGAAAATGTCTCCCTTGATTCCGTGGTCAGTTATGTACCAGCTTAGAAGATCCATCGATGCCTTAGAGAAGGAGATGAAGGTGGGTCTGCTTCGATCTTTTTCAGGGGACCACTTTGTTAGGGCGCAATCGGAGAAATCAGCAAGGCACAAGATAATTGCTGGCTGTGAGCTATCCATGTCTAAGCAAAGATCTTTCAAGCAGCTTATGACAAGGGTTTGCAGCTCGGACTGGCGGTCAATATCAGGGGAATACCGTGATGATACGGATTCCCAGACAGCTGTGCGCAAGCTGTCGAGGATCTGGTCAACATGTGCCTGGGTCATTTCATCCTTTAGAAGACGGTATATCTGCTGGAATGAGCGCAAGTATGACAACAGTGCCAGCTGATTCTCGGCCTCCAAATCCTGAGCTTCTTCCTGGACAATAGGGTGACCGTTGACCCATATTTCCCACGCTGATTGGACAGCTTTCAAGCCAATAGCTTCACGGTCAGTAACCCTGGTGAGTATTTCCGTAAGGCTAGAGAACACGGCCTCGTCGAGTTCAAACAGCCCAATCTTAATGGTTGCCTCGTAGAATCGAAGCAATCGATGCCACGATTGACCGAAGCTTGGGTACTGTGTTATTGTCTCAAAGAAACTGGAGATCAAATTGGCAAACCCTTTCGTCATCACTACAGTCGTCTCTATCCACGCCTTTCCCTCCTCAGAGCCCAAAGTTTTCGCTTCACTTAAGCTGCGGAGTTTCGTCTCAGTCGGTTCAACCATCACGAATAAAACTCTGTTCAAGCAAAGATGCCATGCTTTCGCAGGAATCCTTTGGCCGTAGGCGTCGAATATTCGGAGAACTGTCTTTGTCGCACTGTTTCGAATCTCTGATCGGCTATCCGTTGTCAACTCCACGACTCGCAGGAGTAGCAAAAACCACAGTGCATTTCTCGAAACCAAAATATCGTCGTCCTTTGACAACTTAGCAAGAGCTTCCTCACTGGAAGAAAGATCAACTCGTCCCTCGAGCGAAATGCGGTCAATCTGCCCTTGAAGGAAATCAGATACATTCCAGAAAAACGTCGTAGTGGTGAGGGAGATGTTAAAATCTTCCTTCTGGGCAGCAAATTCAGAGAAGGTGTCTGTCATAGATAGAAGACACGATGCAGGGAGGAGAGTGAGGAAGTCTGATGCCACAAGTTGAAGCGAATCGTAGGCAGTTCGGATGAGCTTTGGTGATTTTGCTACTAACTTGCGTGAGCGCCTATTAGCAACCACTGGCGTATCCTCGACCCCATTTTCTGTCTTGGATTCGTCGTCAAATACGCTAGATATCAAGTCAAATACAAGGTCCCATCCTGCGACGAGTGACTCGCCACATTGCTCTAGAATGGACTTGAGAGTTTCAAGAGCAAGTTCATGTACTTCGAAATCAGCTGCGCGGGAGGAGCTTGCAGACATGTTTTGAGGGTCGTAAAGGGTCGTGATTTGAGATTTCAAGGCCAGAAGACCTCTTAGTTGGACCTCATTTCGAGCAGAGACATCTTCACGCCTCCTAAATTGCATTGTCTGGAAAGAGACATTGTTGAGAGCCTCACTTGCTTTGCAACGTAACGACGAGCTGACGTCTCCATTCCGAGTGACCGCGACAAGGTTGTCAATCAATATATGCCATACATCCTCTTCACCACTTGGGGTGGATAAACGCTCAAGGTTAGCTTTAACTAGATGATTGGTTTTCTCGATAACAAATGCCAACTCGTCATCCTGTAGTTTGGACCTGCCCAAGGTAAATGACATGGTGCGGTTACCCTGATGCATGCGCCCTTGTCGCCTAGATGTTTGAGGTGAGCTGGGGCTCTTCTCAGGCGTTGAATTTAGCAATCCTTGCTTAGTTTTATCGGAGAGACCCAGGAGAGCAGTGAGTATATATTTGAACGAAATAGTAGGATAATCCCCAGTGCTTTCGAACATCTTCGAGGCAGCCGTTTGAACGGCGATGATTTCTGCTCCTAAATTCGCTTTGGGAACATCGGACCCAAACATAGGATTGCTCTCGCCAGACGGGCTCATAGGTGCGGCCTGCTTGGTTGCGATTGCTGCGGAGAGGCTGATAACGAGCTCAGCATGCTGCAATGTCTCGAGTATAATAAACCAGGAAGGTTGATCTAAAGTTGGCCCAAGGGCAATACCAAGATTAAGTAGCGCTCGTAAACACAAAAGGTTCCTTGTGCTGAGGGTAGCAGGTGGAGTATCAAAGGATGACCTGCGAGTATCGGTTGGAGATTGGACGGAGGCCGAATCGGGGCCCAAGAGTTTCTTGTCCATTGAAGTGTGGATTTGGGTATCGAGACCTTGTGGTAGAATTGGGGTAGGAGCATTCTGACTGAGCGAGTCTGCAGGAACAGCCGCTTTCCCAAGGGTCGTCAAAAAGGCATCTCGTGGTGTAGACAGCCTCAATAGTCCGGCAACATGCGTTAACTTTTGGAAAGAACGAACCAAATTGTGATAAAATTCGCCATCCAATGCTGCATAGAGGAAAGTTGAACATGTTGCCAGAACAGCGGGCCAGCATGTGTCAACAATATTCGCCGACGTTCTGATGCCAGATAGCTGTGGGTGAGATTCTAACTCGAGGGGATTGAGGGATATGGATGTTTTCTTTGATTGTGTTCCGGACGATGATTTCCCAGAAGATGCTCGCTGGAGTTGATTTGCGTCCGTCGCGTCGTCTCGGTCCGCACCGCGCCCACCGCGGTGTTTCCGTTTGCCTTTTTCAGGAACGGTCAAAGGAAGGATAAATTTCGCAAGACCTTCCGAAAAAGCGCTAATACAATTAAGTACAAGGCTGTAGATATATGTATCCGGGGGATTTGGTGCGTCCGTTTTATCCATCAACTCCATATACGGAGTGCGGACTAAGCTCCATTGGTTGCTGATACCAGGGACATTCGCATCGGCAGAAGATACTGCGCTTCCAATCACACCAGCGACGCCGCCCGACTCCAAAGCCACCTGCTCTTCAGTATCATCCCTTGAGGACGCGAGGCCTACTGGCACGGTTGACTGATTACCCACGCCAATTAAAGACGGCTTCTCTGAAGCCAGGCGAACTAGCGATGCCATATGATCTCGTATGATGCTTTTTCGGTCCTCATGTTCATCGAACATGAAATAGATCAACCTAATCAATGCAGGTTCGGAATGCAGTCCACGAAAAATCTCCATGCATAAAACACGTTTCCAGGGAGCAGCAGCATCTGGATCCAGTAAATGAGTCAAGAGGCTCAGAGCCATCTCACACTCAGCGGAGAGTAACTTCAGGTGACGTTTTAGGAGCATGAATAAAATCCTCGCCATTCGAACAGTCAGGCGGAAGTTGTGGCGCTCCGTGAGATATCTCATCGTTAAGGGCATGAGTCGGAATCTGAGGACCTGTACTTGTTCTGGATGGTGGGCAAATAGGTTGCCATTGTTCGTGAGGACGCTCTCAATAAGCTCAAGAATAAAAATGGGCGATAAAGACTTGATTTGGAGAAATTGCAAGCTTTCACCCTCGATGTGTCGGCAAAGGTCGTCCAGAACCTAGAGTCCGTCAGCATATATTTTTCAAGTTTGCGATTCTATACTCCGTCCTTACCCGATATGCATCATAAGCAGCAGGCCCTACATCAATCTGCTTGTCGTCAATTGATAAGCTAGTTGCGGGTACAACATTTGCCTTTTCTGTCTAATTGTCAGACAACTCTGATAAGATTCTGGGTGTCGTTGAATACAAACCATCCTCATTAGAGACCTTCTCAAAAATCGACAACAAAAGTTGCTGAAGTGTCGCAGCAGCAGTGTTCCCAACCGCTGCGGTCTTGCTGCATTGAAGCGTGCCGCATGTCTCCAAGATAGTTCCGATGAGCTCGCCATGCAGGTCTTCAGAATAATTCTGAAGTAAAGATGGTAACGTCTGCAATATTTTGAGCTGTACGTCGAGGCCTTGCGTGGGGGATTAGCAACGTATTTCCGGGAAGAGCTCGCGCACTTACCGAAACCCGTCGTCTCCTTTAATCCGTCAAGTACATCCTTTAGCTGCTCGGCGGGCAAAGATCTGGACGCCACCAGCCTTTGGAGACAAAGTACACCGATCCCTGAGAGCTTCGCATGTTTGGAGTGGCATGCTAGGATAAAGGGCTTCGCAAAATGCGGTTTTCGAACCAAGTCTCTTCACCGGTCAGCAAATCAGATCCATAGCTAGGCACCACGAAGACATACCTGCTGCAAGCTGCTGTTCTGACGTGGATGGGAGAGCTCTGAGCTCGCCCAAGGATTGTTCAGCTGCCTGTATCAAATCGTAAGCTTGGATCTCTTCTATAAAACAACCAGGGTCGGAAAGCTGACATGTTTTAAATCCGCATTTTTACGCTTGGACTCTTGTATCAAATTTGATAACTCTGTCTGGAGTATATTGGAGGTCATTTCAATTTCAATTTATCATCATTGAGATATCCCCTCTGCCGTTAATTTAGTATTTGTAGGTCCGAATCCGAGAAATGAAGACAGCGCCTCCGGACATGAGGCAGCAGAGATCCTCCAAATGCAAAGCACAAGCTCAAACCCTGATGGGGGCCAGTGTAGTTCTTAGTACTCCTGAATGATTTAGAGTCCTTCTGCAATAATTGTACCGTTTGGAAAGCTCGAACTTGATATGAAGCAATTCGTGGCATCACCGAGATGCCAAGACATTTCTACGAGAAAGGAAGTCACCTGATATGACGCCTTCCAGATTCAGATGCGCCCGGATCAAGTGATTTTCCGGCCCCTCTTTCTCCCTGCAGGCGCCAAGAAGAAAGTTGAATGCCCCTCCAACTCGTTTGCTGTGACAATTAAATATTTACTCTGAAGGACAGCAACAATTTTTGATATTGACTTCTAATACCCCATACATCCATTCTGAGACTGAAACCATGACTGCTAAAGTCCCAAGAAATTTCCGACTCCTTGAGGAGTTGGAGAAGGGAGAGAAAGGCCAAGGCGCAGGTTAGTGCTCACCTTCTTGCTCAGGAGTTATTGATATGGATGCTAAGACTTCATTTGTTTTCGCCAATAGAAGCATGCTCGTACGGTCTAGCAGATGGAGAAGATCTTATGATGACGAACTGGAATGGTACCATTCTTGGTCCCCCTCATGTTTGTTAAGCCCTTTGCCAGCTACACGCCCTTGATTCTGATCGCGTGCGAGCAGAGTGTCCACGAGAATCGCATCTACAGTGTCAATATTCACTGCGGAGATACCTATCCCGATGAACCACCACTTATCCAGTTCGAGTCGAAAGTGAATCTACCTTGCGTCGATGCGCGAACCGGCAAGGTATGTCTTCGTTCTGCGCCTGCTAGGGATGGGTGATAATAATGTCGGAATAGGTCGACCCCACGAAGCTTCCGTGTCTCACACAATGGAAAAGAGAATACACCATGGAGACAATTCTACTTGAGATCAGAAGGTACTAATATTCCGGAATCCCTGGAAATAAGTTCCGCTCCGTGCTAACTGAACATAGATACATGGCGCTTCCCGCCCACAAGAAGCTCCCACAGCCTCCAGAGGGGTCCAAATTCTAGATTTCATAAGGCTAGGGCGTAATAGAAGAGCGTTGGAAGCCTCGTGGACGATTTTGTAATCAATTAGTATGACTGTTGCTTTAGAGCGTTTTCTTTGGTCTCTGCATTAACGGAAGGCATTAGCGTGGTTCTTCTCGAAACCCATTATTTAATTCTTGCAACTCTCGAGATACGAAGCTTTTATTAGCGGAGATTTCCCTCTTGTAGATTTGGTTTAACAGTGCGATATAAAATCTGGGGAACCTTGGAACCTTGGAATCTGCGAAATATGGTCATGTGATCTGCCAAGGGCTTCTCACGCAAACGACGAAGAGTCAACCGAGACCGAGACGCAGTGAACCACAAGACGACATACCAATTGCAAGCGACCAGCACTGCAAAATAAATAGGGTCGGAATTTGGCGATGAGGGAGTGTATCCCGACCTTCGAATGCCCCCATTTATAGTTCCCGCACGCTCAGGGGTCCACCGCGTAGCATGTGAGCTACCCCGAAAACTACTACCTACCACTCTTGCATCGTCCAGGCTCTAATAGTTCTATGGCTAGGTCTTTCTCTTTACCGCGCACTCCTCTCGACCTGCTTCCGCTTGCCGACCAACATTGCTGTATTCGAAGGCCTTGATAATGATATCCGAACCCAATTCCGCCAAAAAAAGGATCTCAAGAGTCGGACGCAGATTTCGAAATCTTTGAAAGCTGGTTATGAGGTATAGTCGGTTTTTCTCGATCGCATCCACTTGAGAACTATGTTAATTCGGATTCTCTTTGTTTTTATTCCAGGCATTAGATCTCGTAGACTCATGCGCGCGGGGAAATTCGGAGAGCATATCTATACTGGGGACCCTTCGCGAGGAAGCTCAATCACTAACAGAGCAACTCCGAGCCGACCGGAAACATCTTGCTGATATAAGCCCCCCCAAAGGCCGGACCTCACCGCGGGCGATACGGAAGGCCGAAACTCTACGGCTCAATAAAGCTGTAAAACCACATCCAGATGTGGAACCAATTCTATCTCGGCCTAGACCACAGGTCTCTGGAAGACGCCGGGTCCCAGTCCTGGTCAGTGCTCGTGGGGTTCCCTTTCTCCGGATTAAGAAGCCTCAGCCCCGAAGCCTTAGCAGGGCGATCAATAGCAAGCTTGATAGACGATTTAAGAGGGTACAAACTCGGGAACGCTTAGAGGGGGAGCTTGATATGGCGAGGCTGGAAGACAAATGGGACGAGATGGTGGGGGAAACGGTTACGGATTCTTGGTCTGTACCTATACTGGAGTCAATACGGGAGGTCGACCAGAAAATAAAAATAGGGGATGAGAAGAACGGGCAGTTGGCGAGGAAGATGTGGGGGGTGGTTCTGAAGGAGAGAGAACTGGCTGAGAAAGAGAAACAGGAGCGACTCGAGTTGAAGAAACAACGGGCATCTGCTAAGCGAGAGGCTAGCCGGGCGTCTACAAGTGAGGAGAACAGTCACGGGGATATTGTTGCGGATGCAGGTCATAAAGACTCGGAGCAAAGCACGGGGCATACCGGGCATCCTAGTAATGCGTAGGTCTCCGAAAGTGTAAAGAGATTAGCGTTCTAACTATGGCGAAAGCTCCACGTCAGATATTTTGTACCAGAAGATAATCTTGTAGCAGTATATATTGAACTCGTTATAGTTTCCCGTCACGCGGCTAGCTTTATATTCTCAACGCCAGCCTGAACACCCTCGTCATCGTCTTCCTCGTAGTCACCCTCACCCTTCCCAGCCAATCCCCTCTCCCATAATTGCTTTCCTGTAAGCTTCTTCTCCTCCCTAGCAGATGGTTTCTTCTTCTTTTCTTCAGCTTCCTTCTCCTCCCGTTTCCGGCGTTCTTCCTCCTGTAACTCAGCTTGGAACCCTTCCCTCCATTTAATAAACGTCTCCCGGGTAACCGCTGTGCCTTGGAACTTGCGATTCTCCTCTTCCTCCGCCTTCGCCGCCTCTACTTCCTTCAACGCATCAATGGCCGCTTGGCGTTCTGATATGAGGAGCTCGGCACAATCCTTAAGCGTGCTGACAAGCGTGAACACCATGGCCATTCCCATATTCTCTTCTATACTTGGCTCGAGAGCCTCGATGAGACGAGACCGGTCCTCTTGGATATCAAGGTGGGGGTGCTTCGGGGCATTTGGAGGTGTCATAATCTCTAAACCAGGAGCTACATCTGGGTATTCTTCTGGATATGAGATTTGGAGAATGAGAATTGGTGGTTCTGCTTCCTCGCCCTCTCTCTCTGTGACGTCTAGCGTTATCGATATTCGGTATGATGTGTCGGAGACATCTGGAGAAGAACGATTAGCCCAAACCTCGGAGTTCTGGGGAGAGAAGTTTGGAAGGGGAAATTCATACCTGTAATTTCATCGGGGAAGATTGAGTCCAAAACCTCCCGTTCCTCGATCTGATCATCGCGACCCATACCTCATGCCTTTTCCGAGTAGAGTAGGGGTGTAGGGCTTTAAATAATGATGGGAAGAGGAGGAACTCCTTTAAGGAACATCCGGGATAATGACCAGGCTTCGAGCTGTGAGATGTAAAACCGGTAATTCGAGATATAAAGCGATGTAGAGAAGTGAAGACTCGGTCAAGATCAATATCGCATCAAATTCGTTATCGCCCGCCATGCTCCCTCCCCACAGGAGGTTATTATTCTGATTATGTAATCGATATATATGAGAGCTGACCTCATAGGGCAGACGAGCAGAAAAGAATCAATCTTCCACACTAGGACTGAACCGCCTGTCTTTCAACGGTGATCAAGTTGGCGGGTTCAGCCTTTTTGCTTTCAAATTCTTACCATTCCCACCGAACGGACGCCAGCCTCATCTGAGATTCCCCTTCCCATTGCCGAAAATACATTCGAAGTGGCGGGGTAAACAGAACTATGGCCAAGACTCGGCCGTCGAAAAAGTCATCGAAAAAACAAACCGGCGCAAACAAAAAAAAGATGTCTCGAAACAAGGCGGAGGAAGATCCGTCTACGTTACTTGACCAAGCTACTATCCTCTTACAAACTGGCCAGCCCGAAGTAGGCCTTTCCCTAGCGGAACGAGCTCTGGAAATCTCCCCCGATGGGACGCCCGTCGCATTACAAGCGTTAAATTTAACGGCGGAGATATATGTTGAGCTCGGGGAAATCGAAACCGCCAGAGAACATTTTTTGCGCGCTGTAAAATTAGATCCTGAAGGTGAAATACCCGAGTCCGAAGGTGGTGGGGCAGAGAAATTTTTATGGCTGGCGCAATTGAGCGAGGAGGGGGGTGCAGACAGCGTTCGGTGGTTTGAGAGGGGTGTCACAGTTCTACGACGGGTTATACAGTCATTAGAACAGAGAGGTGGTACCGAAGATACTACGAGCTTAGAGGAAAAGAAGAAGAAGCTCGCGAACGCTTTGTGTGGTGTTGTTGAGATTTATATGACCGATCTATCGTGAGTGTGCTTTCTGGAAGACCCAACTCAACTACTCAGCTAACAAAAACCAGATGGGAGGACGATGCCGAAACTAGATGTGAATCACTGGTAACAGAAGCCCTGCTTGTGGCTCCCGAATCTCCCGAATGTCTCCAAACCCTCGCCTCCGTCAGAATATCGCAGCTTAAAACAGACGATGCTAAAGCAGCTTTGCGGAGGAGTTTGGATATATGGAGAGACTTAGCCCCCGAAGATATACGCGTACCCGATTTCCCCACACGAATAAGTTTGTCGCGACTTTTAATGGAGGTCCAGATGGAGAATGAAGCTCTTGAGGTCCTTGAACGACTTGTCTTAGAGGATGACCAAAGTGTGGAAGCACTATATCTCGGTGGCTGGTGTCTATACCTATTAGGGGAAAAGGGGGAATCCGCCTCCGCCGAAAGCTCAGCTCAAAGCGAACAGGAACGGCGACAATCGACTCTCCATTCAAGTAGGGATTGGCTGAAGGCTAGCTTGAAGCTATACGAGCTCATCGATTATGAGGATGAGAGGTTGAAGGAGCATGCACTGGAGCTCGTTCACAACCTGGACAAGGAGCTAGGAGAGGATACGAATGATGACAGTGATGCGGGCGAGGACGAAAAGGAGGATGTTGATGAAGATGGCTGGGAAGACGAGATCGAAGCCAATGACTCTGATGATGATGAGGAGATGAAGGATTCTTGAATATAGATAAAAGTTTTTTACAATAGACGGCCAAATGATACCAATCCAGCAATTTCTAGTTCCGCCAGATCTCTGAGCGGTATTTGACCGCTCTAGATAAGAGAAACAATAAACCCGATGTGTCCCTCATGTTAAGGAGAAAGCACCGCCATTCCTCTTGACACAAGCCCCTGAGATTTGATTTGCCCAAAATTTTTAATATCGGATAAAGTATTATCCGGTTATACGAGGATACTTTATTAGCCGCGCGAACGGAAGAACAACGCGACTACTGCGGAACAAGAACACAGATACCCATGTGAGACGGTGGCCTCAGACTTTGGCGCAGGACGTGTCTTCGCCTTGCAGCTCAAGATGGAACTGGCGCCGATGTCAGTGAGGGAGGATGCGCCTCTGAAAACCCCAGTCGTAGAGGTGGTTGATGTGGTTGAAGAACAGGAGAGTGGGTTGGCGCCGGAAGATTCGCGCGATGCGGAAGAAGTCGCGTCGCAATCCGGATCTGGGTCCGACGATGATAGTTCGGAGGATGAGTGGGAATCGGAGTCACTATACGAGGATGCGCTGCAGTTTATTTCGGATGCGCAGTTGAAGAACGGAGGTAAGGGCGATATGTAACTTGTTTTCTCCGACATGCATACCAGATACTAACACAGAATCTTAGTTCCCGATGCCTGCACTTTTGAAGAAGCTACCGCCTTTCGGAGGCGTCTGCATTCCATCGGCAAAGCGGCGTTCGTTGAGGAGACTATCGCAAAGGAAACGATAACTGCGAAGAAATTATGTACTGCATTCGGTATTATGCCTCCTCCGTTCTTGGAGGGCGCACCGGACAAGGCTTATCATACCCTGCTTGCTATTGGAATTTCTCGGGAATTCTCGAGGCGTGTCAAGCTCCCAGAGTACAACACCGTCGATGATGCTGTTGAACTTCTTAAGAAGTCAAAGAATATCATTGTCTTGACTGGAGCTGGGGTATGTCGCGCTCACCCTTTTTCGGAGAGTAGTATGCTGACGCTCCATATTAGATTTCTACCAGCTTAGGCATACCCGACTTTCGTTCAAAGGACACTGGTCTATATTCAAGACTAGAACATCTAGGCTTGAGTGACCCACAAGAGGTCTTTGACATTCATCTTTTCCGTCAGGACCCTTCTATCTTCTACTCCGTTGCGAAGGATATCCTTCCAACGGAAAAGAAGTTTTCTCCAACTCATGCTTTCTTGCGGCTTCTCCAGGACAAGGAGAAGCTGTTGACCAACTTTACTCAGAATATCGACAACATTGAAGCTAATGCTGGCGTTCTCCCACAAAATATCATTCAATGCCATGGTTCCTTTGCTAGAGCCACGTGTGTGAAATGCTCGCACAATGTTCCAGGGGATGAGATACTCGAGGATACCAAGAAGGGTATTGTCCCGCAATGTCCACGCTGCAAGGAACAGCTCGCAACCCAGTCTCATGGAATGAAGCGGAAACGCAGCAGCACAGGATCTCAACAGAAAAGCCGTAAACAAAGAGACTTCGATGATAGCTCTGATGAAGAGGATTACGATATCCCTAGTCCTGGGGTAATGAAGGTTTGTTTCGCTCCCCACCCTTATTCCCATGTCATTACTAATTGGTTTTAGCCTGACATTACCTTCTTTGGTGAAGGCCTACCCGACGAGTTCGGACGCCGTCTCGTTGAACACGATCGTGATCTTGCAGACTTGGTCATTGTCATCGGCACTTCTCTCAAGGTTGCTCCTGTTTCCGGAGTCCCAGGATTTATGCCTCGTCATGTTCCTCAGATATACATCTCGCGTACAGTAAGTTCAGAGCCAGTCCTATTTTTTCTGTAGAAATTAGGTTAACCCGCCCTAGCCCGTCTCCCACATAGACTTTGATATAGATATGCTCGGCGACTGCGATGTTGTAATCTCAGAATTATGCCGTCGAGCAGGATGGGATTTGAAGCATGAGATGATCCCCGAAGGGGAGAAGGTCGAAGTAGAACTGCAAGAAGGCTACGAATCACGATATACATTTACATCTAGAGTTTAATAGCGTGGAGTTTGGAGGTGGAATTTCCTTTACTTCTTACACTACCACATCACGGCGTACTTATCTGGTTCTAGTCAAGGAGTCTGTTTCCCGTGGGATATGATGGATGATGATGGGATTTGAGGCTCGGTTTTTCGCCCATCTGTTACAGGCTCTTTGTACAAGTTGTCTTTTTTTCGATGTTTCCCTTATTAAGATTGCCCTATTCTCGTTTTCTCTTTTATATAATTATCTCTCAAGATAGAAATGGTATGGAGGCTTTGGCTGTACTAATGGCTCTGAACGATAGGCAGTAGTAGTATCTCGGGCTCGCGGTCGTTTGATAGCGAAGTTGTAACCCTGACGCTCCCCTACTAACTATCATCTAATTCCGTATTCGATTCACGCTCCTTCACTCTTTATTGCGTCCAATATGGGCCGTCGTGGTGGAAACGGAGAGTTCCTGAAAGTATATCGCGAAAATTCATGGACGGGTTTTTAATTTCCCTTCAAATTCCTCGAAACTCAAAATTTCTGGCATCAAAATTCAAAATTTGTACAATCCACCCGCAGTCGATCCTTATCACAAACCACGGACAATATATGCCGTCACCAATCTAAGGACTCTATCCTATCTATTCCAATTGAATTAGGAAACGAGGACGCATAAACCAGCTCGTCTGTTGGGGAAAATATGACGGAATACTTAATCCGTCTCGCACAGGAGCATCAGTCCTTTCGGCGGCCCGAATTGGAAGCGCTCGCAACCCTCGAGAGGATCGATCTCGAATTCCTTTTCTATGATAAGCATGTATGTGATACATCCATGATCTCCTTCGTTTTGCTTCCTAATGTCTATCTCCCCGAACCCCCGCCACCAAGCATATGGTCGAGCGGGGCAGGGAGCAGTACTCCTCAATGCATTTTGATGTCTTCATTTCTAACTTAATATATCCAAGTCACCATTTTGCGTTGTCAAATTAAAAGACGAAGCTGCAGCCAAGGCTCTCATCTCTCGCAGTATACTAGCGAAAGGGATCTACGAGCTCTGGGGTCAGGGCCGAAACTACGACGAACTACACGCGGACGTCCGCCAACGGACGGAAGATAAATGGCCTATTTATAAAAATTCGTCGTTCAGATTTGCAGTCGATGGCTATGGGGGCGCACGCAATATTAAAGAGCTACCGGCACTAATACTGACATTCTCCTATATGGATTTCAAGGGTCCTGTAAGAATGAAGAACCCAGATCAAGAGTTCCGCATCTTCGAAGAGTATGAAGGCGCTTTTTCGCAGGAAAGATCTGAGACTCCAGGTCGGGCGCCGAATCATGCTTCTACTGAAAAGATAATGGAGGAAGAATCAACCCAGGAGCCTTTTATGATTTACTTTGGCAGAAGGATTGCCACCAGTGGCAGAGAGGTTGTCCAACAGTACGATCTGAAAAAGAGAAATTATATTAGCACAACCTCCATGGAATCGGCGATGAGTCTATTGACCGCTAATATGGCACTTGCAGCGCCAGGAAAAGTGTTTTATGATCCTTTTGTCGGCACGGGAAGCTTCTGCGTTGCTGCTGCTCATTTTGGCGCCGTTGGGATGGGGTCTGATATTGACGGGAGAAGTTTCAAAGGGAAAGACACTGGGAATGGTAAACCTACTGGGTTGAATGCCAACCTAGAGCAATATGGATTTAAAAGTCACTTCCTGGACGCTTTCGCTGCAGACTTGACCAACACGCCCATCAGGAGCGAGAGGATATTCGATGGGATCATATGCGACCCTCCCTATGGCGTCCGCGAAGGATTGAAGGTTCTGGGCAGCCGTGAGGGAAGGCATAGGGGGTATGCCACAGTGGATGGCGTACCCAGTCACCTGTACGGACTCCCTTATCACCCCTTTCTAAACACTTCGCTTGAAACTAACGGAATTCATTCTAGTGTGGAAGGATATATTGCCCCTAAAAAGCCGTACGGCTTCGAGGCGATGCTCGGTGATATTCTCGAATTTGCTTCACGCACTCTCGTCCCGAATGGGCGACTATCATTCTGGATGCCTACAGCCAATGATGATCTCGAGATAGGGATTCCGACTCATCCCTCCCTCGAGGTTGTTAGTGTTTGCATACAACCATTCAATAAGTGTATGTTCCCTGCCTCCCTAATTCTTTCTACGGCATAGCTAATCGTGCTTTCTTTTTTAGGGTCTCGACGTCTTTTAACATATCGCAGGCTTCCGGACGGGGAAGTTTCTGTGGCTGCGCCTCGGAGGGTAAAGGATGACCCCAACGGAAAGAACGCAGATGACTTGAACTCGTTCCGAAGAAGAGTAAGCGGTGTTCTTTATCAAATATTTGCGAGGATTAAATACTAAACCTTTTCCTAGTATTTCCAAAAGTTTAACACTCCGGAAGAGCAAAAAGAGGAGCCGATACACCCATGATAAGGGTATGATTCTCGCTCTTGTACGGTGCCGGAATAAGCAAAGAAGAATAGTCGTTATATACCCTCAATGAACTAAAACTACAAACGAATCCAATGAGTCCCAGTGCTGGAAGCAATTTTAGCACTGAGAGTATTCCACCTGATTATCATATCATAGCAACAAACACATACCCTGGCGTCAAGAACAGACTATAGCTTTCCCCTATTCCCATTTCCAGCATCAACGTCCAAGTCCACACCTTCCCTCTCCCGAATCCGTTTCACTTCCCGAGTTAGTTCCTCCCTCATTACCTTCGCCAAGTCTCGACCCTCATCATCATCCAGCTCATCCCTCTTCCCCCGCCCGAACATGACCCAACTGGCTTTTCCCGCGTCAGGGGTAGAATCTGAGGGTCGTCGTGGGATGACGTGAAAATGTATATGAGGGACTAATTGAGCAGCTCTTGCACCTACAGGAGAAGAAAATTGGGAAGCATAACTTTAGTAATTCGTACGAGTAGATGTGTTGGTATATGATAGTATGATGGGCAGGTACAGGATGGAACAAAAATGGGTACATGTCACGAACCATTATTTTGTACGACGTTCCAGTCACCCAGCTTCTCCTCGTTGCTAGCTGCCATCTCATCACTCTCACTGCTATCTCCACGGACAGTTCTCATCACCACCCTCGATATAATGGGTAGCCATTTTCCAATCTGTATACTCGCCAAGGGATTGAAGGTTAGAAATTATTTATTTGATGGTACCCAGAGCCCAGAGCATAAAACGAAACATGTACTTCATATCTGCTACTTCTTTCTAGTCCATAAAAATGACAAACGGCACGAAGACAGTAAAACGGGTAGGAAGGAAAAACGCACCTCCTCTCCACCCCTTACCCCTAGCCCACCTAGCCGCTCATGATGATCTCTTGAAACTACCAGCACATGCCCCTTTGTGAGGGGCATAATATCTAGAAACGCGAGAACATACTCCGTTGAAAGAATGAGATGGGTCTCTGGGTCTGTTGTTTCTGCCTCAGATGCATCTTGCTTCGTAGCAATGTGACTGTCCAGTAAAGACGGCCGCACAGGTGGGTATCTCGAAGCAATTCTGCAGAACGGGCAGGTTGGTGATGGGGAGGGCATTCTGGGGACTGTCATTCTCCTGAACACACTGGTCTCGACTGAAGGTTGAACAGAGCAGCTCAAAGCTCATGCGAACTGTTTGCGCCATTCCATATGCAGTTAGCGCAAGATTGGACCTCGGCCGAACTGATGATCCCTGCCCCCTGGATAGCCAGATTTCGATCACAAAGATGAGAAAACTTGGCCATCCTCGCGAGGGATTGACAACGAGAGACATTGTCGCTGAACAGTGAACACTGCCGCGTGTTGAGCTACGATGTCCAATTCAATTCTTGCCTCGAGGCCAGTCCATCCCGAACTAGTTTCCTGCCAATGATGGCGCCTCGAGCCAAAATCGTCACAAAAGCCGGAAGCAAATCGCGATGGATGGATATACCTTTTCGATCAATCATTGCGGTTCCCAGAAGGTACGGATCACCTGCATGGATTCCTTCTCAAAGAAAGAGCTCAAGAAAGGTGGTTTTTGTTGCCAATGAGGAGCATTCTGGAGGGCCCTTCTGCTCAGAAGAACCCGCTTGTGAAGAGCTTTGCGTGGCCGGAAGAAGAGCAGCAGGTTCGCTCTCCACAGGATTGACTTCAGGTTCAACCTACCTTGGAAGTTGTGAGTTTGGAGGCCCAGGTTTTGTTCAGAACGCCTCGAGGATGGCTCTTGTTTGAATAGTCTGGAAAGTACTCCATCAAAGGAGCTATCGATTCAATGGGTATCTCAATCTGGGGACTCTTGCCCTCTGCCCCGATAGCTCTCAGGTCGTCGGGAGGGCTTATATAACTGAGCCAGTTCTCTGCGCTCATAGCTTTCTCAACTTCTAATTCAACAAAGCGCTCCATAAATTTTCACGCCCTCTTCCACAAACCCCTCCGTTCAATCATCCAACCTCCACAAAGAAGTTCACAACCACGTGGCAGCCTTCTCGCCGGCAGCCTCCTTGCTTACCTCCCCGACGATACCAAGGATCGATCGGCTTGTTCCTCAACATCATGTGGAGTCCTCCCGATGCCCGGAGGACTTCAATAAGTAGCTCATCTCGAGCGGCCGTTCCCTTGTCGCCGCAGTCGCTATGCCCCGTGATACCACCGATTCGGGAGATGCCTTCTCTAGACGACACGAAGTTGCCCGAGATTCCAGGAACTTCATTTAAGCAGACGGCGGCTATAGCTGCCAGCCTCAAACAACTAAGCACCACCCTCGGATATGATGACCCTGAGGGCGAATGGTCGAAGCAGGTTGCTTGGGGAGTTCGTGAGTAACATTTCCCCGTTCAAATGCACCTTGACAGACAATCATCTTGATGTCTCACCTCCATCCATACTCGAGATTTTCCATAAACAGTTCAAGTCTCTTCATAAATTCCTCGGCACATCGCGAGAACCAGATCGTGGATTGACGATGGAGAGGTGAGAGAAGGAAGAGACGGAACGTGGAATTCTGACGGAAGTGATATATCGAAATTTTAGAGCATAATCAGATCTGAGAGAAGAACGATAATTTTTACTCCGCTCGTACAAGCTGAGACTCGGTCCCTTATGTTATATAAAAAGTACTTCAAAAGTGCTTCATGGAGATTGACGATTTATTTCTCTAATTCGAATCACAACCTCGTAAACCGCATCTCGTTAACTGCACTGTTCTCTGGGGGGTCAATTACGGCAGGCTAATGAGGCGGAGAACATACCTGCACATCAGGTCCCATACCAGCTCGCGGAAGGGCGGGAAGCTCCCTGTGGTCAGATCGACAACACACTTCACCAATATCACAACCTGCATTCCCACTCCAGTAGCTCCCATAGCTGAAAACCCCTTGCGTCCTTTCCAAACCATCAAATGATTAACTCGTGAGAGAAGGAAGAGCCACGCTTGTTTTAATGATGTCATTGGTTGTTGATTCTTTAAAGATGTGGAGGTTCGGTTCGGCCCGTTTCTCAACGGGTCGCCAAGAAATGCCTCGGCTTGCCTTATCATTATCAGCCGCGACAGCGGGGCACAGCTGGTGTGCAGAGATTAAAGACTCCGATTCCTGCTGCATTTCCCTCTTTAATAAGAACGAACAAGCCAGATGCTCACAAAACTTGCAGGATTAGCGATCACTTGCTACCCAGTTGCCCATGCGGCACCATCTCGGCTTTATCGAAGCCATGACTGACGCCGTTCCGGCCCGCTGACGTATGAGCTCTTCTCCGGCAGTGCCGCTGCAGCCGCTATCACATCTGCATATATATCTACCCCTCCATATTCCAGGAAACACTAACGCAATGCAGCTGCGATACAGTGATAAGCATTTCCGCGTGCGAGGCTCCCGATTATTAATCCAATGGTTTCGGGGTCAGATCTGCCATACCACGTTCCCAAATTCCCTTTACTGTATCACAGATTGGTAATCAGAGTTTGCGAGTCCTTTTAATAAACCCCGAAGCAAACCGGGGGCTTTTTCATCAAATAAACTTTAAATCTCTTAACAGGGGCGTGGGGATTTTCTCAAGAGCTGGGCTGAACCTGCATCCATCTGAGGTAAGCATTTGGATAACCCGGGGGGTTGGTTCGCCGAATCGATTGGTTTTCGGGGACCGGATTACGTGTGGTTATATATTTACCGGGGAGCACAATCTCATTAATAGAGGGAAATCCGTAATACGATAATAAATTCGTTCTTAGACCTTGACATCCAAACTGTTATCGGCACAATGTCAAACAAATCCACCGACCTCCTACCCGCTGCTGGCCTATCCATTGTTAAGGGCCCCAGTGAGCCTCCACTCCAGCAATTAACACTGGGTCAATTTATTGATCAAGGAGCTGAAAAATTTGGTTCCAAGCCTGCTATTATTGTACCTTGGAGTGGCGCTCGCCTCAGTTATCATGAGCTCAACGAGCGAACTAAGAACCTAGCTAAGGGTCTCTTGGCGTTCAACATTCGAAAGGGGGACCGAGTAGCCATATTCTCATGCGAGGATGAGAGAGTTGTTGAGCTGTTCTTTGCAACGGCGCGGATTGGGGCCATTATTGTTCTTCTCAACAAGACTTACACTATTCAAGAGTGTGATCGAGCCATTAGGCATGCAGGTCAGGCCCCCATAAACTTGGGATGATAGCTTGACCGGCTTTCCCGTCCGTAAAATTTGCTAATATCTGAGGGTAAAGATGTTAGTCTGCTTTTTCTCGGTGACGTTGTAAACCACAGGACAACGAGGCCATTATTAAAGCACCTCTCAACGTACCCAATCCCGGGCTTAAAGCATATCGCCTTGACGCGATGGGACACAAGCGTGGGCTCGCAATGGGGAACTTGGGATGATATACTGCGGGCGCGGGGCGCCATATCAGCAGATACGCTCAGAGAGGCCGAGCAAGCAGTTCATTGCAAGGAGACAATCATTTTTCAGTTCACCAGTGGCACAACCGGGAATCCTAAAGCATCTATGCTTAGCCATTAGTGAGTTCGCGAGTACAGCGTGACTGATTTTAGGTTGGAATCCCATCACTAATCGCCGATCCAGCAACCTCGTCAATAATGCACACTTTGTAGGCGAGCGCCTAAACCTGACCCCTGACGATGTGGTGTGCTGCCCACCCCCGCTGTTCCACGTTTTTGGGCTTGTAGGAGGTATTTTAGTCAATTTTACCTATGGCGCTTCTGTCGTCCTTCCAGCTCGAGAATTCGATGCAACAGCCACTGTCGAAGCCTTGATAAAAGAGCGCTGCACTGTTTTACACGGCGTCCCAACCATGTTTTCCGCTATATTACAGAATTTACACCAATCTGGAACCCAAGTCAAGACCGTGAGAACGGGCATCGTAGCCGGGACCAAGGTGCCTCCGGCTCTGCTAACTCAAATTCAAGAAGAACTTGAGTATGATAATATTGCAATCTCTTACGGTGAGATTGAAGATCTCGGTCACACCACATAGCTGTCGTGTATCATCTACTAACGATAGCTGTTAGGTATGACTGAGACTTCACCGGTAACCTTTATGACAGCACCTTTGGATGGCACAGAGCAAAAAATGGAAACCGTAGGAACGGTCTTCCCGCACGTGCTAGCGAAAGTAGTAGATAAGAAAAATGGTATTCTCCCCAGAGGTTCCCGCGGGGAGCTTTGCGTCTCTGGTTATCTCTTGCAAAAAGGCTATTACAAGAACCCAGAAAAAACAGCAGAAGTCATGATCAGGGATGAGAACGGCGCCTTGTGGATGCATACTGGTGATGAAGCTTCGATTGACAGAGACGGATATTGTCAAATCACAGGAAGGATCAAAGATGTCATTATTCGAGGTGAGATTTTAATCCCTCTCCAGTGAAAAGGCTCCGCAGGCGGCTCCCTGATACGACTGATACGATATTCATGCGTTGGCAGGTGGAGAAAACGTATATCCCGAAGAAATCGAGGAGCGATTGACATCACACCCAGCGATCGATCAAGCTAGCGTTGTCGGTTTGAAAGACGAGAAGTACGGCGAGGTTATTTCGGCTTTTATTCAGTCACAGCATGGCCAAGATAGGCCAACTCTCAATGAGATAAAAGACTGGGTACGACAAGAACTCGGGCGACATAAGGCCCCGGCATACATTCAATGGGTTGGGCCAGGCGACCCTATTTCCCAATACCCCACGACAGGCAGTGGGAAGATTAGAAAGGATATTTTAAGGGACATAGGAAACGAGATGGTCGAGGATGCGGCGAAGATCCGAGCGGCCAAATTATGATCCAAGGGATTAGGTCTTTGGACTGGGGTCGACGGGGTGAATCGATTCCTTTAAGCAGTCCAAACAGACTGCCACTTGATATCTCAAAGTTATGAACCCCAGTTAGGGTTCATGTTGAATATGACCAAGTGGCTAAAGATCTCAATGCGAAGTCGTGAGGTTGACAAGTACTAGTCTGTGTTTCACGCGTAGGGTTTTTCAGCCTCGATTGTTTCCGTCGCGGGCAGCTTGGTTAGTAGATATCAATGAATTGAGACCCAAATCAAACTTAACGCGTTTTAATGTCCCTTGGGTGTGGCACACTGCCGGGCAACGCGCCTCAATGCAATGCTGTGTCGAGGTTGATTGTGTTGGTGGTGAATAATATATTTTTGCAAACCATGACTAAGCACCTTCTAGCATGACCACTTCGACGGGGTGTGAACTTGAAATCTTCCACCTTCCTTGATTTCGATCGATGGAATCTTACACGTAGGGTCTACTTATATCAGGACTCTTCAAGGCCTTTTCTTGCCTTCATTCCACCCCTATCTATCTGCACCGTGTATTGCATCGGTTTATGACTCCTTGAGCTTTCCCCTGCATGTGCGCAAGACAAAACTCCTCCGTGGCCTATGGCTTCCAATCTTGATCTTGTCGACGATGCTGATGCTTTCCCTTATCACAATGACGAACCATCTGTGTACCGTTTTGGTGTTACTGGGGTCCCTGCTACCCTGGGCTACGTTCTTCCCCCGGTTTACGAGGCCTTGCGAGGCCTCTCTCATTGGCAGATCAACCATCAGTCACGTACCGTTGTCCTCACTGGCGGTGACAACGCAAACGAACGCAGTGCTATTATGAAACAAACCCTCTTGGCCTTGCGAGAGAAAGAAGCTTTTGAGATACTAAAGAAATGGCGGCACGAGGTCTTTCCTGTCTACGGACTGAACAAGGAAGTAGTGCTGAACATCGAGCGATGTGCAAGCCCCCTTTTCGGGATTGTGACATACGGTGTACATGCGGTAGCCTATACCCCTCCCCTGACCGAAGGGGATCAGGTCAAGATTTGGGTGCCACGTCGATCCTACGCAAAAGAAACGTACGGAGGCATGCTAGATAGCACCGCCGCTGGAGGCATTGCATCCGGACAGACACCCCTGGAGTCAATTGTTCGAGAGTGCGAAGAGGAGGCTGCCTTGTCACCGGAGTTTGTTCGCAAGCATGCGCGAGCTGCCGGTATGGTCACCAATTTCTATGTGCGCGACGAACGTGCAGGCGGTGAGACCAAGCTCCTGCAACCCGAATGTCATTACATATACCACCTCCCGCTTCCACCAGGCGTTGTATGCAAAAAGAACGATGATGAGGTGGAGGAGTTTTACTTATGGCCTATCGACAAAATCAAACAAGCCCTTAAAAATGGAGTTTAAGCCCAATAGTGCACTAGTTATGCTCGACTTCTTCATTCGCCATGGAATTTTGACCGCTGAGAATGAGGAGGATTATATTCAAATTGTCTCTCGCTTACACCGGCGGCTCGAATTCCCCATGCGATGAGCCCCGGCTTCTTTCCAGTGAGCATTGGTCTCGCCTGCAAGTAGCAGAGTAGACTAAGCATGGGTTCTGTTTGCCTATTACCCAGGACTGATTGTTTGGGATATTTCACATAAGGGTAGAAAGGAGACTGAGTAGAAAGAGAAACAGATAGTCTAACAAGTACGTTATATATGTCTACATGAAAACAAAGACCGTCTTTTCTCTACTACTACTCCTTCAGCTAGATCCCCCGTTCAGCGATGACTCTACAACAGCTGCCAGATGCGACAAGCGCGAGTCCCGGAAAATTGTGCCCACTGTGAGTTGGCTAATGCCGTGTTGACGGGCCAATACAACCAGCTGGATTGCGCTGATTGAATTGCCTCCAATCTGCAAAAAGCTGTCATCCCGCCCAATTGACTCTGCTGGTACCTTAAGCGCCGAAGCAAACAGATTCTGTATCTTCTTTTCCATCTGCGTTTCAGGTGGACGCTTCTTTGAATCAACAAGCGAATACTCGGTGATCTTATCGTGGCTAAGGCCAGCTGCTAATTGCCGTAGCTTAGCTCTGTCGAGCTTGGTGGACGTGATGACCGGCATATACCGACAGACGATGAACATGGTGGGTATCATATATCGGGGAAGCTTCGCGCCGAGCTCCGAGACAAGATTGGTGAGTTGACTCCTGATTCCGTCGTCGATGGGCATGAATATTTCTTCTGCCTCGCCACCGCCGGCTTCTCGCTGACGATCAAGAGCGACGCCTTGCCCGGGACCCTTTGAATCTTGGTTAAAGCAGAGATAAGCCACGAGATTTTTGCCCGCTTCCGTTGTAAACACGTCAACGGCTACTTGTTGAGCATTCGGTAAACCGGCCTGTATTCTGTATTCGATGTCCCCCAGCTCAATTCGAAGACCTCGAATCTTGACCTGCGTATCCGCCCGCCCGCCGAATTCAAAGGTTCCGTCTGCGTTATAACACGCCAAATCCCCGGTTCTGTAGACACGGTCCCATCCCGACTCGGAGAATCGGGGCATCCACTCAGGCGAGGCCAATACAGACTGTGCTGTCCGAGTGGGATTTGAGAGGTATTCACGAAGTAGCGTCGGACCCTGGATGACGATCTCACCCACACAGCCCACCGGGGCGGGCTGAAGAGTGTCCTTCTTTGGGTCCACGAGCCAAACAGAACCTCCAACTGGCCGCCCAATTGTCAGAGGCGATTCGTCGGGAGATCTCCACTCATGGAATGCGCTCATGACGCATATTTCTACGGGGCCCCAACAATTTATGAGACGAGCCTTTCCAAACCATGTGTTGATGTTGTCACGTCCAGGTGCCTCGCCTCCCAACAACAGAACCTTCAGACTGGGCACATCTTCTGGTTTTATCATTCGAGTTAGAGAAGGAGTTAGTAAGGCCCAGGTGATATTCTTTTCTCGAATGAAATCCGTCAATCTGTTCATTCGAACTTGATCTGAGGGAATTAAGACACAACCGCCCGTGAAAAGAGTAGCAAGTGCTTCCGTAACGAAGGCGTCGAAGACGTAAGACGAGAACTGAAGCATTCTGGTCTCTGTGTTCATTCCAAGCCTCCTGCTAACAGCAACCTGACTGGTGCAGACAGATCCATGTTCGAGCACGACGCCTTTGGGCTTCCCTGTGCTTCCCGAAGTAAACAATATGTAGGCTGCATTCCAGGCCGATACTTCAACATTAGATGGTGGGGATGTTTTGCAAACCTCCTGCTGGGATCGGTCGAAAGCCGCATCGATCGTAACAACGTTCAACCCCAAACTGATGCATCTTTTAGTATTGGCTGGAGATGCAATGGCCAGCCTTGATCTCGTTTGATTCACAATCCCTTGTTGATGTTCGATTGGATGCTCCGGATCCAGGGGAGCCCATGCACCGCCAGCCTTGTTAATGGCCAGGATAGCTATGAAAAACCACACGGATTTCTCGAAGCACACGTGGACCACATCTTCTAGGGCGACACCAGAGTCCTTGATGAGATATTGAGCCAATCTATCAGCTGCACTTTCGAGCTTTGCATAAGTGAATTGACCATCCCAGGCATCAATGGCTATCACATCAGGCCGCTGCTCTACCTGCCGGGAAACCAGGCGGTGAATGCAAGTATCAGAAACATCAAGGTCTGGGACTTCTCCGTTCCAAGCAATAGCCTGTTGGATATCCCATGGCCCGCTGAGGGAAATATCGCCTAGCAGAGCCCCCTCGTCATGGGAGCGTAGCTGCTGAATCACGCAGTCAAAGTGGTGGGACAGCGTTTCGATTTGGGTTGCAGTCATCACGTGCGAGTTGTACGTAGCCTCAAATTCGATGTGGTTATCATAGACCCAGCCTTGAACAACTAGCGGGTAGTTGAAGTACCCCTCGGAAGACTCGTCCATTAAGCCTATGATCGACTCTGAATCGGGAGTGGAATTGAGGAGCTTCGCGGACTGAATGACCAGCAGATTAGAGAAGTCGCATACTTCGTGGGCTTCTGGGCTCAATTTGGAGATATTCTGCAGGCCAAACTGCTCATAGGCGACCATATCCAAAGACTGAGTCTGGATATCTTGCAAGTACCTATCAACTGGTTGTTTGTCGTCGAGACGGACCCGAACCGGGACAGTGGCTATCACTGGCCCTGTCATGGCATCTAGACCCGCAACTGGAGCGTTGCGACCTGAGATGGAAGTTCCAAATGAAACGTCATATGTATCGCAGTAGCGTGAAATTATGATGGCCCAGGCGGCGCGGAGGATGGTGGCTTTGGTAACGGACAAAGCCTGGGCGTCAGCGAGCGGAATGACCTTGGTAAATGTTTTGCTAGCATGGCCGGCATCAACATTTCGTGCCCCTTGTTGGAGACTGCGGGGCGGGAGGTCTGTTCGCCTTGCCCCTTGGAGCTGCTTGTTCCAGTAGTCTTCGCAATTTTCACGGTTCAGGTCCGTAATGTACTTAATGAACCGAGAGTAGGGCTGCAATTCAGGGGCCTCAATGCCGTCGTAGAAGCTCTGCAACTGCCTCCTCATAAGATTTCCACACCACCCATCAAAAATAGAGTGGTGCATAGACCAAGTAAAATATGTGTGGCCGTCAGCCCCCTGCGAAAGGTTGTAATGGCAAAGCCGTGAGCCGTATAGCATCTTGCCACTCTGCACAGATTGGTTAGGGAATTTGAAATCTGTACCATCCCCCCAGTGAATGTCATCTTTTATTACCACCTGGGCGGAATACCCGTCATCATAGATGATTCTAGTCCGCAGATTGACGCAATGTCGGACGGTCTGGTGCCAAGCCTCTTTGAAGCGAGCCAGATCAACGTTCTTGGGAAGCTTGTAAACATTCCGAGCTGTGTAGGATCCTGGCTGTGTGGTACTAAGTGCCATCAGACCTTCCTGGAGTGGCGTGCAAGGATAGATATCCTCAATTATCTGGTCGCTGGACAATCCACACTGTTCGCGAGCTACTTGAAATAGGTGTTTTTGGTCAGTTGGCAGCAGGCTAAGGGGCGCAATGGCCTCCATCTGAACACCATCCCCATCGATTGAGCTCGTATTGGCTGCCATATGGGATAGGCGGGCGTCCTTCAAGATTGATGAGACCGTAAGCCCAATGCTATGCTTACGAGCTAAGGAGACAAGGTGAATGGCACTGAGCGAGTCCCCACCAATCAACAGAAAGTTGTCATTCTTCCCAATTTTCTCACTTTGGATCTTCAGCACCTCAGCCCACAGATCTCGTAGCTTGAATTCCATCTGTGTCGTGGGTGCAGTCGCATCCTTGCTGGCCAGGGAATAGCCAGTCAGTTCGTCAGCAGACATGCTACCCACCAGCGCTTGAAGCGTTTTCCTATCAATCTTCATAGATTCTCCAAATGGCATGGCTTGAAGCGGGAGGAAAACCGTGGGAACCATATATGCTGGCATAGAGGACCGAAGGTCACCAAGAAGGTTGAGGAGCGTTGCCCGCAGCGAATCGTTCAAGGGAATAAGGGAAACATCATGGCTTTCGGTGGTATCCTCAACAGCGCCCATTTGCCCCTGGGAAAAGTTCAAGAATGCAACAAGCAGGTCGCCCGATTCTCGATGGACCATTTCAACGGCAACGTTCTCAATGCTGGCTAGTGCCTTTTTTATGCCATATTCAATCTCTCCTAGCTCCACGCGCTGGCCACGCAGCTTGACCTGGGTATCTCTGCGGCCACAATATTCCATTGTCCCATCGGGGTTATACTTGACCAAATCTCCGGTCTTGTAAAACCTTCGATATTTGTCTCCCCCTGAGCCCGGCAGGAACTCCACGCTATCGAGGAACACCTTCTTGGTTTTCACCTCCTCTCCAAAGTATTCGCGGGCTAGCGCGGGCCCTTGCATTAGGAGTTCTCCCACACAGCCAATGGGGGCCAGGCGATGGTGATTTTCTCGGTCGACAATCCAAGACGTCCCACTGTGTGCACGCCCAATGTTTGTTGGTGAGTCGTCCTTCGACTTGTAAATGTACGTCGTACAATCGACACATACTTCACTCGGTCCATACGCATTGATAAGTTTAACTCGGTCGCACCATATCGCTATCTGATCCTTAGCCATCACCTCGCCGCTAAGAATGAGCGTATCGAGGCTCGGTACGTCGTCTGGCCCCATGGTGTTAGCAAAGGAAGGTGTGAATGCGGTGACGTTTGCCTGTAAATCTCGGATCGATTTGGCCGTATCTTGCAGGCGCTGTGTATCGGACGGCATGCAGACTGTACCACCAAACACGAGGGTCGCAAAAATGTCACTGACGGTACCGTCAGAGGTGAAGGGTGAGAAATTGTACATGCGCGTTGCAGGTCCTAGCCCATAGCCTCTGCCGTGACCCATGATACTGGAGCACATAGCAGCCTGCTCTACAACAATACCCTTTGGTGCGCCAGTTGTCCCTGAAGTAAATGCTACATACGCAGCGTTACTGGGGCTGGAACTAGTGAGCGACAACGCACTATCATCAAGCTTCGGAAGTGCCAATACAAATTGATCTGAGAGAACAACAGTAGTCAATTCTAACCCTGAGCATAATGAGGCAGTTTCTGGCGACACTATGAGCATTTTCGCGTTCACCTTTTCGACCATAGCTCGGTGACGGGCCTCTGGGTGAGCGGGCTCTAGAGGGACGAAAGCTCCGCCGGCTTTCATGATACCCATCATTGCAATCACAGCCCATCGGGATTTTTCAAGACACATCGCAACCATCATCTCAGAACGCACGCCAAGGCCGGCTAGATGAAGGGCGAAACGACTTGATAAGTCGTCCAGATCAGCATATGTAAAATTGCCGTCCCAGGCTTGGATGGCAACTTTATCCGCCAAGAGTTGAGCCTGGTCACGGATAAGATCGTGGACACAAGCAGACAGAAGTTGAGGGGGATTTTTGGCATTCCATTCCATGATCTGCTCGACATCTCGAGGACTGCATAGCTCAACTTCTGAAATTCGGCTCGTTGGCTTCGTTGCAAGCTGCAGCACAACATATTCGAACTGATCGCAGATTGCGTGGATCTGCCGAGTCGGAACAACTCGACTATCGTAAAGAACATTGACCTCAACCGTCCTCTGGTTTCCTAAGACGCATTGCAGCACCAACGGATAGGCATCGAACTGCTCGCTATCAGGCAGACTTTTTACAAAGTTGTAACCCAATTCGGGGGTATCTTCAGCGTGAAAAATTTCTCCTGGTTGAATGAGGAGCTGGTTCTTAAATTGGCATGCCTCCCAAGCCGCCTCGCCAAGCCGTTTGATGTTTTGAAGACCAGTATGTTCATATGGTATCATGTCGTTTGATTGCTGTTGGATCTTTGCCAAGAATCCCCCAATTGTGTCCTCACGTTTTATCTGCACACGGACCGGGACCGTCGCAATCGTCGGCCCTACTATGTCTTGTATATTGGGGACGGGAGCACTCCGCCCAGAGACGGTACATGCGAGCACCACATCGCTGTCGTCCACATACCCTGAAAGGATAAGTGCCCAGGCACCTCGCAGGAGGCTAGATGTGGTAATATCAGTGGCCTGACGCTCGGGTATCCGGAAGGAGTGGGTGAAATCCCCGTCTGACCGCACATCAGACAAATCCGTCGAATTAGGAGGGAAGTTTGTGGTATGCGCTCCCTCGAGCTGAGACTGCCAGTAATTCTTGACCTGGGTTGGATCGGACGACTGCACGAATTTGACATAGTTGCTCAAAGGGATGGGATTGACCACTTCCGTTGGGAACCCGCAGGCGTTCTGTAGGATCCGCACCATCTGGCCGAAGGCAAATCCGTCGTAAAGTGAGTGGTGAAGATCCCAGACCACACAGTCACGGTCTCCGTCTTCTGCGAGCGAGAACTGGGAGAGAGGCTTACCATAGTCTACGGAAGGAGGAGCGAGTTTCACAAATTCCGAGAGTTGACGCTTCTGAGTTGATTGTAACTTCATATCATCTTTCAGTACCACTTGAAAGCTGCCACCAGGGACAAGAATGATTCGAGTCCGCAAGATGGAACACTTTTCAACAGTAGTTGCCAAAGCTGATAAAAGTTCAGATATCCCCAAGCCATTTGGGGGGTACAGAGTAAACCGAGCAACATAAGAACCCGGTCGGGAAACAGATAACGACATGAGGCCTTCTTGTAATGGCGTGCAGGGGTAGGCATCCTCAATATCCCGAGTACTCGGTAAACCACATTGTTTCCGACCCTGTTCGAGCAGGTCGTCGATCTGATCGGCTGGCACGATGCTGAAAGGGTCTACTGTTATTGGGCCACTTGTGTCGACTACCGTGGCGCCGGCTGCTACGTGGGACAGACGAGCATCCTTGAGAATTGATCCCACAGTGAGGCCGATACCATGTTGGCGAGCCAGGGAGACAAGCTCAATTGTATGGATCGAATCTCCACCAATCTGCAAGAAGCTATCGTCTCGGCCAATGGAGTCTATAGAGATGTTGAGGACCGAGGCCCAAATCTCCTGTAGACGTTTTTCCATATCTGTTTCGGGTTTTCTCTTGTCTGATTTGACCAAGGAGTACATTGCTATCTCGTCCGGACTCAACATAGCTGTCAGCTGCTGGAGCTTCTTCCTATCAAGTTTGGTTGAGGTTATGGACGGCAGGTAGCGGCACGGGATAAATATTGATGGTACCATGTAGCGCGGGAGTTTTGTATTTAAGTGCTCGATCAAAGTTTCAATTTGACTCCGTAGCATATCGGTGAGATGTAGGAATATATCTGTGCCCTTATCGTCGTTTCCTTGAAAGGACACATTGGGGTCCTCGCCGAAGCATAGATAGGACACAATACTCATGCCAATCTGTGTTTTGAAAACGTCAACGGCCACTTGTTCGATGCCCAAAGACATTTTTATATTGTATTCAACTTCTCCGAGCTCGACGCGGAGACCCCTGATTTTGATTTGGGTATCTTTTCGACCGACAAATTCCATTGTTCCATCCGGGTTGTAAAATGCCAGGTCTCCGCTTTTATAACCTCGACGCCAGCCTATTTGAGTCCGTCGAGGCATCCATTCAGGTAGTGAACTGAAGACAGTTTCCTTGGTCTTCTGGCTGTTGGACAGATATTCGCGCAGGATTGTTGGCCCATGGATTATCACTTCACCTACACACCCTATCGGAGCAAGTTGACTATGATCCTGAGGATCGACAATCCAACTAAAACTGCCCGTCGGGCGTCCAATCGTTAGCGTTGACTCTTTTGTCGATGTCCATTCGTGAAGGGAACTGATCGGGCAACACTCGGCCGGACCCCATACGTTGATCAACCGAAGCTTTCCGGCCCAAGTCTCAAGTAAATCTCGACCAAGCGCCTCTCCGCCGACGATTAAGGCTTGTAAGCTGGGGACCTGATGTGGCTTTAAGGTTTGAAGGAAGGAGGGAATAAGTGAAGCCCAATTTACGTTCTTCTCACGTATGAACTCGGGCAGTCCATTCATACGGTTGTGGTCAGAAGGCACACAGACGCAGCCACCAACCATCAGTGTGAACATCGATTCGCATACGGAAGCATCAAATACATGCGATGCGAAGTGAAGCATCCGTGCATTTGAAGTCAGCTTAATCCTTTCGCAGATGGCCCTTTGACTAGTGCATATAGAGGTATGCTCCATAACGAGACCCTTGGGAGTTCCAGTGCTTCCAGATGTGAAAAGCACGAAGGCTGCGTTTCGAGATGTCACGAACCGATTTGGCGGAAGCGATGTGTTGGCGGATGTCGTCTCTTTCAAGGCCTTGTCGAAGGCTGCATCTAAGGTGATGACTTCCAGGCCAAGGCTTGCACATATTTCAGTGTTAGCTGGCGATGCTACAGCCAGCTTGGCTGCTGTCTGTCCAATGACTTGCTGCTGACGCTCGATCGGATGTGATGGGTCCATGGGTACCCAGGCGGCGCCTGCCTTATTGACAGCCAGGATGGCAATATAGTACCATAAGGACTTTTCAAAGCATACATGGATGAGATCTTCGGTCACTACTCCGGCTTTAATAAGGTAGTGAGCCAATCTATTTACCGCACTTTCCAATTCAGAGTACGTGAGCTTTCCGTCCCACGCGTCGATAGCGACAGCGTTTGGTTGATCTTTGATATGTTCTGCAATTAGGAGATGGAGACAGCTATCGACGATTTCGGGGGCCTGTCTATTGTTCCAAGAAATAGCTTGTTGAACGTCCCACGGGCCTGCCGGGGATACATGACCAAGGAGAGTATCATCCTGAGATAGAAGTTGTTGAACCAGCCGATTGAGATGGTTACAGAGTGCTGTGACTTGGGTCTCGGCAATAACCCGTGGGTCATACCAAACGCATAGCTCCACGGAGTCCACTAACAAAATGCATTGTAGGAGGAGTGGGTAGTCGAACTGGCCAGCGACAAATTCATGTAATATTCCATTCTCATATGTTCCATCCTCCAAAGTCGGTCGTATGTCATCTTCTACTCTTCGGGCAGGGTCGGTCGGCTGGATGACCAACATACTGGAGAAGTTACAGGCATTTTCGGCATCGTTGTTGACCTTTGATATGTTTTCGATCCCAAATTGCTCGTACGGAGCCATTTCAATTGATTGAGTCTGGATTGACTCTAGAAAACTTTTGATTGTTGAGCTCGGGTCGACATGGACACGGATAGGAACTGTGGCGGCGGTGACCGGGCTTGTCGTTCTTTTCAGTCCTGAGACTGCCGGTTTATGGTCAAAAACCTGTGCCCCGAAACATACATCATCGGTATCACTGTAGCGCGCAAGTAGAAGAGCCCAGGCGGCGCGTAATATGCCGTCTCTACTTATAGCAGTCCGGGCAACGTTTGGAAACGGGATTCTACTCCTGTACTGACGCACGTCGTTCGATGTGCGTTGTCTCGACCGACCGCCTGGATTGTGTCGTGGAAATGTCGGGGGCTTCGCATCACGTAACTGCTTATCCCAATACCCGTGGGCGCTGGCGACATCAAGCGTGTTTTTGCCCGCGGGTACAACTGGGTGTATGTTTCCGTTTGTATGCCGTGTCTCCTTTAAATATCGCCGCAGCATATTATCATCCACACCGCCGGCCGGGGAAAAGGGAAGTTTTGCAATGACCAACCACTGCCAGTCCATTGGAAAGATAGCAGCGACAGATAAATTCTCGACTGCCATCTGCAAGATTTGGCCGGCCTTCTGGACAATGAGATCGTCCGATTCCTTAGCATCACGGTCGCTCCGGGGCTTCAGTGCCACTGCCAGCCCCTCCTGCGGACTACCCTCAACCACGTCAAAAATCCAAGCATCGTCGATGGCCTCGTATTCACGAAGACACCGTTGTAGTTCAAATCGCACGCCTCGATCTCCTCGATCTATGATTGATCCCATTATCGTTACTGGCCTCAAGCACCAACGGTAAAGCGCAGAAAGATGATTAAAACAATTGAATAACTAGCTCTTGACGTCTAGTATATTCTGCTCTGAACCGCCATTGTGTTAAGGACGCCGACACAATGTCTATCCCCATTTTTGCCATCCTCCTATCCCTCGGCGTTTATTGCAGATCATTGCAGAGATCGCAGACTTACTCACCCTTGCAGTTGGCCTGAGTTTCTAGAAGACTGGGACAGTCAGTTTTCCATGTGGCACTAATGCACGATTACTACATGGCAAATTTGTCGAGCTTTCCAATTATCAGAGAGGAAAGATGAGTTGATGAGAGAGTTGGAAGTCGTCTGAGGATCTGACATGCTGGTTTAGTCACGCGGTATGCCCTGGCTGATTGTGGAACTAACCAACTAGACCAAAAAGACATGCACATCTAAGTGGTGTTGGCAGTATGTAGCTATCTCGTTCAACACTGATATAAGCTGATGCCAAGGTACCTAAAAAAAATCTTTGCTTCAAGAAACAGTTTGTGCAAAATATCACGATCCGAATACACGTAAATGCACCTCAAGCACTGCCGTACGAGAGTGCCTTTTGGCGGAGGAGCTTAATGTTGCAACGTACAAGATTGCTACGAAAATTGACCATACAAAGACGAGGTGATAAGCGAGAAGCCACACGATACATTTTCCACAACTTGCAGTCCTTTTTTTTCTATCTTGGGTGCCTCTCAGCGAAAGACTCTCATGTATGCAAGCTCTGGAGGGAACGGCCGGGGACGGCCGTAAACGTCTTGTTGCAAGGTGAAAAACTACCTTGGTAGCGCCTGACTACTATTTGCCATCGATGCCGTTTTTGCCGGGCCGTTGAAATCCAGGAGAAACAAGGGTAAAAGCGAGGCTCAGGTCTGGCCCCCAAGACAAAATAAACCTTGGTTGCTTATGTCTATTGTCCTCTTCTACATAGGCATCGATATGCCTTCATGAGTGACCCATGTCCATTGTGTCTTCACTAGGGTACGGCCGTATGCTTTCAAGCATTTCCATCGCTTCATTAAGTTGTGCAGTCAAGCTGCTCATCTAATTTCGCCAATTAGAGACTTTGTCTTTGGAGTTGGGACTGTGGTGCAATTGTCTTTCTTTTCCGGGATAATCAACTTACCTTGGCTTCGTCGACATGGTCAAAGAGAGTATAATGCTCAGCGTCAACATCTATCACTGCCTTTATGAAATCCGGATACCGACCCTCCCATCCCAGAAGCCTCTCGTTGTCATACTGATCTTGAGAGCCAGGCGTTGGCCGCGTACAGCGGATAGCGACGGCCGGTGGAGGGCTGATAGATTGTGGCGTAGATCCCGGCTGGTGGTAAGTTGCGGTGTCTATGGTGGCCCAGGACCCTGCAACGGGTTTGTGGAGGGACGTGCCACGCTCCAGCAAAGAACTGCTACCCGCTATACTAACTTGAACCCCTTTACCCCCTAATGATGGGCCATCCCATTTTGGGAGCTCCCAATTGTCAAGCAGCAACCCGCAAGCCTCGAACGACTTTTTTGTCTCCTCAGGTAAACCTTCTGGCAAAGATGTGGAATTTTTACTTCCGGTCATCTCGGATGAATTAACGGCTTTCGTTTCCGGCAGCGGCTCGTAATAGGCGGAGTCGATGATGAGCAAGCCAGCAACGGTGATGCTGGACGAGATGTCCCCTGCTAATATGCGCGCCATCGCGAGCGACACATAGCCACCGAAGGACCAGCCTTTGTGAGGCGAAATGTGAGCATTTTTTCCACTCCTAACATGAGATTCGGTGACATCACGGCAAGGAAAAGGAGGGCACACCTCCCAAGAAGATCCGGCCACTGATACCAGCGGCTTGCATCAAGTCGATATAATGGCGTGCCATCTCGTTTATGCCGCCCTCCAAGGGCATAGATCTGTCATGGTATGGGTTGTGTATAGCCCATACTTCGCGCTGCAGGTCTCCGAGGATAAAGTAACTGAATGTTGTTCCGCTCCCATCATGAATCAACACCAGAGGAGTTGGCGAGTTCTCTCTCTTCTGTTGGGGTGCAGGCTGCACCCTAATGGGATTCGGGGCGTCCTCAAACATTGCTTGCTGTATCGTACGTTTGTTTGTATGCTAGTTAGAACACAGTGATTACAATCAAAAAGGAGAACAGAATTGCCGGATAGTATTCAAGATCCTCAGATGCAATATTAGATGCTCATACGCTGGAGGTTACATAGATTTATCATTACTAAGAGCTTATATTAGAGAATTATATCACCTAACTAATGATTGCATACAGCAATGGATCAAATACTTGTGGCATCTTTCATCGTGTGCCTCGGAGAAGGGTAACTAAATATAGATACTTTGAAACCCTGAAAAAATCTTCTTCTTATCGTTCTTTTATGACAGTACTACATCAGTAAGAGCTTTGAGTGATCTGATATGATGTCCGAGGATCCGAACTGCTGCATTCTCGCTCCAGGGCAGCTCCAGGGTTTAATTACATACGAGCCACGCACCTCCGATACTTGGTACCTAACCTTGAGGTATGTAAGACCTAATGCGAGAAGGGTCACTGAGCCAGTGTACGGATGATGGTATCATTTCAGTTCATCAAAGCGATCTCCACTTCGTATATTATGCAGATGATTTCGATCTGACAACGTTCCAGAGCTTATGCAGACTATTTTAGGCCACACCACCCCTGATCGCCAGCCCCACTCCCCACGGGCCAGAGACTGGGGTTGTGGGACATTTTAGTGGATCTTCATAACAAGCATTGACGGTCCCGGGCCGCCTCACGTCATTTTCTTCTTTGCCGCCCCCACCTTTCCCGATCATTGACAGGGGTGAGTTCATGGCATATATAAATCCTGGGTGTCTTACTCATAAGGCTTAGTATGAGTTCGTGATTATATCTTAGTCGTCGCTTTGAAATATTTCTAGCCGGAGCCAGAATTGAAGGAGTAAGAATTACAAACAATGCTCTATAAGCTGAAACTTGACAGAATCAGGAAAAGCCGTCTGGTGTGTCTCTAAGAAGAAATGGCGGGCCATTCGCCGCGCTGAGCTCTTCCGGGTGTTTATTTGAAAAGGAGAGAGATCTTTTTACGTCAAATCTCTGACCCTATTGCCAACATGTCTGCGTTAGCGGGATTTTCGCGCTTCCTCCGATGGCGCAGCGGTAGCTCCCAATTTCACACTTCACGACCCCAAGGTGCCACTATCGTCAAAACCACAGTATCGCAACCAGCAGTCCCCCGACCCCAACTGCTAGCATCACGGGGTGTCCGTCCCTTCGGCTCGACAGCCCGAAGAGCACATGCCACGGTCTTGAATGGAAAGTAAGTCCCCGCCACCCTACTACTTCTACTTTGGCCCATCATGTCCCGCCCCCTTCCCCTACCCCTATCGACTTCATTCCCCCTTTTTTTAGAAAAGCGAGAGCCTCTCACTACCCTGTCAAATCCAACTATAGTCCCCAAATAACTTTCACCGACCAAGAGGGCAAACACCACAAGCTCAACCCCTCCCTGGGCGATAACCTCCTGGGTGTTGCGCAGGCCCATGGTTTGGAGCTCGAGGGCTCCTGTGGGGGATCCTGCGGCTGCAGTACCTGCCATGTCATCGTCGCGGACCAGGAGTTTTATGACCGCATGCCCGAGCCCGACGAAGACGAGAATGACATGCTCGATGAGGCAGTCGGCCGGACAGATCTGAGCCGTCTGGGTTGTCAGGTTAAGGTTACCGAGTCGCTGGACGGCCTGGTGGTTAGACTTTCACCAGGAAGAGCCGATCAAATTGTATAATAGAATTTCTGGTGCAATTCTGACGATATGCCAACTCAGGGGGTAGATAACATGTGGTAATCTCTGGGCGACGCTTTATATAAAATCAGAACGGAAAACTTTTTTTCTGCCATTATAAGAAATACCGGCAACTCCAAGGAAAAAGGGGTTTATGCTTTTCAAACAACGAAAATCCAAGACAACTAGACTCATAACATAACGAAGCAACCGGCCGTTCAACAGTGAATGCTCTGATGGCAATATCATCTACTCATTAGTGAGAACGTGACAGTTTGAAGATCTTGTGTAACACGACATCATAGTAATGTGTACAAAATATGGGGCGGGTAGGATTAGGGGGATTGTAGTCATAAACCCCCTCGGAAAATTATGCGGGCTATAAGCAGGCGGCAACAAGGTCAAGGAGCTGTTCCTTCCGTAGGCGACCTGCGCTGCGCAATAGCATGATTGCAGCTACCGCCACGTTGGAATGCCCATTTTGCTTGAGAGCACGGTTTTTAAACGTTGGAGCTATGACCAACATCCAGAAGTTTGGTAACTATGCATGTCCCCACGTTAGCTTGGCACGGTCGATGAAATCGCGTTGCGTCACATCAACGCCTGATAAAATGCACATATACTCACATTGTTCTGAATCAACCTACTCATCGATGCCAGGTCTGATTTGGACGGCGTCTGGTCATCCGCGCAGGAGTTAATGAGGGGTTCCAGCTTCTCCTCGAGAACGCTTTGAGACGCGGTGGCCTCAGAGATCAGCAATGACTCTGTCATCCTGACGACCTCCTCAAAAAACCCTCGCCGTTCCCACTCGCTCCAGTCGTTCGCTGCTGAAAAGATCTCTTCTAACACCGTGGGGAGGCGTCGGTTTCGGCTCATCCGTTGCTCATTGGCTATGGACGAGGACGCATTTTCAAAGGTGTGCGTATAGTAGTCTTTTACCAATGTGTCAAAGTTTTCGAATCCCAATTTTGCTGCGCCCTCGATGACGGTTTCCAGCCGCTCGTCTAACGATAAGCTACTGCCCGGCGCGGCCGTTGGCTCAGGGAAGATGGAGTTGAGGTTCAGTGTTTCTACATTTGGCGCATAGTCGTTCGGGTTCATCGGTTGTGTTGCTGGCGAGCCACGGGATAATGGTGTTTGGGTTGGATTTAGGATCATGGAGTCCTGTCCCCACGCCTCAACTTCTTTTTGTGTGCCGAATTTCGAACATGTGTCGCTATCAGAGGGGGTAAAGGGCAGCATGTTGTTCGTCAAATCCACCTGGCTCGTATTCGGAAGCACTAAAAATATACAGTTAGCCGCAAGTCGAGAGAGTGGGGAGTAAATGACAAATTGGATCACATACGTTGTATGTTCCCGAGAGTTTGGTTGCCGCCGTCCCTACTCTCGGGTTCGCAGTGAATACTCTCTAGCATATCAAAGAGCTGGTTTTTAGAACCTAACATATTCAGGAGCTCCTGTAGCTTTTCCCTGCTGGTTGGTGAATAGCTATGCGGGGGTGCGGTATAAGCGTGGGTCATGAACGGGTCTGGATAATGTGGCTTCTGGACGAAGTGGCCACCGTTTGCATAGATGGAGGCTATGTCTTCGTTCCTGGGTTGTCCGCGCAGGCTCGGTTGCGACATATCCATCAATTGCGGAGCCGACTGGTCAATATCTCCTGACGGCACCTGCGGCCGTTCTAAAATTGTTGTAGAGAGGGAGCTATCATGGGAAGCGGCACTTGGGCCACGGGGTCTAGTAGTCGAACTTTCTTCAGAGCCTTCCTCTGCCGCTAGCATTGCCTCGAAATGTTCAAGGCGCGCTTTTATGCGGCTTCCTTCTCTCCATTAGCATGAGGGCGTCAGAAGAAGAGCAGAGCGGTGAGAGGGGCGGGAGAATACGGTATGTTCTCTGCGCAATCCTGTTCTGGATCTTCTTCTTCTCCTTGCGATCCTTAACTTGTCTCCAATCATCCTGCTCTGGTGGGGTTCTCTTAGTTTTTGGGACAGGAGAAGACGGATTTTCGTTCTGCGAGGACATGCTGCTTCCTTCGTGATCATGAGGAGACATAACACTTACTCAGCCAAGATGAAGAAGACTATCGTTATCAACGAACATGCTGGATCCCACTTATAGATCAGAGAGAATTGGGCTAGCAGAGATGGCGATTTGAACGCCTACTCAATACTCTTTTCTAGGCGAGTGCGCAGCCCCACTGTAAGCCTTGATGATACTTCGCCGACCCCATCAGCACGTCCCATGTGCGGCATTCGCTTTTGCAAACTTAGCTGAGGGGCGGTCAACCCTGAAGAAAGGCGATGTTCTGCACAAATCCAGTATCCTGGACGCCCAGTAGCCTGTAGGAGAAATGCTGTATGATCCACCCTTTCCAGTGATCTTTTCGCAAGGGTCCTGCATTAGGGGAGAAGGCTTGGATCTCCTTGCTTTTGGAAGAGATTAATATCTAATGTATCAGCCAAGTGCGTGATCCCTTCCTAGTATCAAGGGGACTTAGCTAGGGTATGTAGTTAATGATGTCTTCCTCGAGCTTTTTTCGACTATTTCACGTTTTCCATCCATGCCTTGCAATCTCACGTAAGGTAAGCTCGACCCCCCAAGGTATTCGACCCCCGGAGTGCAGAGTAGTATGATCATTGATGAGGCCGTGTTCGGTTGCAGCCTGCAGATTATGGAGATGAATTCGAGCCTCTGTACGTACATACATCCATAGCTCTGGCTCCACTCGTTATTGCTTTTTGTAGGGGAGATGTTTTCTCTCTCGGAGATTTGTCTTTTCACGATCCACACATCAGCTTGCTGATCACCAATGTGGTCATGCCTTTTTCTTTGAGCGTGATTTGTCTGGATCTCCTGCATCTCCCTCACTGTTTCTCCTCTGTGTCTCAAAGGGTTCTCATCTGGCGACCCTCGTCCATGCAGGATTAGCGCGGTTTCTTGCCAAGTCTACCAGAGACGAACTTTGCCAGCGGTACACAATGCTTGTTCGGGTCGATGTCGTTTTTGATTCCCTTGGTCTCGCTAACTTGGCTCGAGGGGAAACCTAACACCCGAGACGACCAGATCCAAATGACAAGGAATTGAATCCTACACTGCTTCCCCGCCCAACTATTGTTACTTAAAAACCTCCGACTTCTGTGGCCAGCGCCCCAATGCTTGTCAGGTTCTACCCGCTCTCAACCCCAGTAGAGGCCAAGACGGAGTGGCAACGGAACATTCGCGAACAATGCTAGAAATGGGGCGATATTGGTTCATTCCTCTTCACTGGATGGGACATGATGCCGCAGGCGAAAAGCCAATGAAGTGGTGATGAATACATGCGTTCTCAGGTCATCCTTGCATCCGTCGCTTGTCGTTGAAAGAAACAATATCGGTGACCCACAGTAAGCAGGCGCTTTCCCTCATTCGTATAAACCCCCCGCCCAGACACCGATACGCGGAATCAACCGAGTCTTGGAAGTTGGCAGGCAATCCTCCAGGGATATTCAGGGTCGAGGCTGCGGATGATGTTCGAGGGCTGAAATTCGTGCTTGCGTCTTCTTGGGTCTATTCTATTTCTGAATAATCTCTCTGCAGTGATTACCCGATTCAAGGCACTGGATTCAAGGCGCTGAAAAGATCTTGGTTTCTTCCTTCTAAGCTCATTTTTCACAAACTCCTTTCCTTCTAGCGGCTAAAGCCACCTGCAGCTGTAATATGCCGAAGTAGTTGTAGCATGCTTTATGATCAATTCAAACAGGTAAGATTTCTAATGTGAGCACCTCTCGTGTCATGTGATCACCCCGAAGTGCACTGTCTTTTTCATCTGAGTTACACTCAGCCTCTTCACAACATCACAGCAGCTTTGTACAAGATGGGAGAGCTGAGTATCATCTGATGCTTTGCAGCGTGCGTACAATTTCTCGGGTAATACTCACTTCTTTGTGATGAGAAATTGATGCATCTGCATGGAAAAGTGCATGGTGCGTATTATCGGCCAGGTGGCTCTCCGAACCAAGAGCGTGGCTGTAACAGTCCCCGCCCCCCACATTTAGGGCTGTATTACCCTGGGCTCGGTTGAGTCGGGTTATTGTGACTGCGTTGCTTGCTCGCAGGATGTGATCTCTCGTCTCTGCCCTCCTCCATCAAGGTCGCAGGAAACTATCGACTTTTTGGCCTGCACACGTTGGGGGAAGGGGGCCACCACAGTTCTCTCATCATGCTCTTCTCTACTACCTGTAGCAATGACGAGTCCTTTGGGCCTGGAGTTGTTGGTTGTCGCGATGGGTTTGACTTCACAATTCTCTTCGAGCTCGTCTTTTTCAGCATTCTCCCGGCTTGTTTCTTCATTCCGCTATCCCTATGGAGGATCATCTGGCTTGCTCAAAAGCCTATCGTCGTTCGAGCACCCATTCTCCAAATCGGCAAATTGGTACCCCATCCTCCCCTTCCTCGAAGGAAAAATAAATCCTAACTTAGATAGCTCGGCACTACCGCATATGCGATACTACACATAGTCCTGGTGGCCCTGATAGCCGCGGAATCCTCCAGCATTGGCAGTCTCTTTCTAGCTTCAGGCGTCTTACAGCTCCTTGCAGGGCTCTGCGTGGTTTTCTTGTCATTTTTCGATCACGGGCGTTCTCCCCGACCGTCGATGCTTTTGAATGGCTATCTCTCTTTGACTCTTTTGTTTGATGCCGCGACAGCGCGCACTTTCTGGCTATCTTCAACCACAGAAGCTGAAAGGACATATACTATCCTATTCACCACGACAGTCGCCGTAAAAGCGACCCTACTACTTCTCGAGTCCTACCGTAAGACGAGGTGGATAAATTGGGATACAAAAGAACCCCACAGTCCTGAAGAGACCTCGGGAATATTTGGTCTGGGGGTGTACCTCTGGCTGAATAGTCTATTCTTGAAGGGGTACTCGAAAAACCTGAACGTCGAAGACCTTTATCCCCTGGATCACGCTCTGAAAGCAAAGGCCCTTGGAGACCGTTTTCAAAAGAATATCGACTATTCCAAACTTAAAGGCGACAAGTATGGTCTGATCAAGCTCATATGCCGGACGTATGCTGTACCATTGCTTTTGCCGATTATTCCTCGAATCTTTTACCTTGTATTCCAATTGTGCCAGCCATTCTTTATCGAGCGCCTAGTAGGCTATCTATCTGAAGATGAATCCCTTGTGTCAATCAACTATGGCTACGGATTGATAGGCGCAAGCATCCTCATATATTCAGGAATCGCCGTTTCGAATGGTGTTTATCAGTACCTGCACTATCGCTTTGTCCAAATTGTCAGGGGATGTAAGTGATGCACTCTCTAGACTGGTCTTTTTGTCTTAGGCTTTTTCCTTCACGATGCTAAATTATTTTGCTTTTTACAGGCCTTGCAACTGCCATATATGCGAGAGGGATGGACCTGCAAGCCCCCGCCGATGAAGAGTACGCGTCTGTAACTTTGATGAGCACCGACTTAGAACGTATTCGCCTGGGTCTACGAACATTCCACGACATATGGGCCAGTATAATCCAAGTAGCCATCGCAAGCTGGCTCCTTTACAATCAACTCGGCCTGGCCTTTCTTTCACCAATCGTGATAGTGCTGTTATGCGTCTCCGCAACCTTTTATATGGCCCGCTTTATGGGCCCTTCGCAGAAAGCGTGGATGGCTAGAGTGCAAAAACGAGTTGGCCTTACGGGTTCTGTAATCGCTAATATGAAAAATCTTAAGATTACTGGAATGACAGACACTATGGGTAGCTTTGTGCAAACTCAGCGTGTTGAAGAACTCCAGGCTGGCAGCCGATTCCGGCGGTTTTTCATTATTACTGCGACGTTTGGATATATCCCTCTCTTCCTAGCCCCTGCTTTTACGTTTGTCGTGTCTCAAAAGTCTCTTGACACCGTACGGATATTCACCTCATATTCGTGGCTAAATCTGCTCGCGACACCCCTTGCGCTGGTGTTCCAAGGGATACCCCAACTCATAGGCGCCATTGCATGCCTGCAGCGGATTCAAAAGTTCCTCGAATCCGAACCACGTGTGGATTTCCGAGAAACCATTTTGGACGCGAGGGAAAAGATGCAGGAGCTCAGGCCAGAAAAAGCAGAAGGCTCTCCGGATCAACCGCCGATCGACTTCGCAATAACCGTTCAAGACGGTGAATTTGGATGGGAGCCAACCAAAATGATTCTCAGTAACATCAACTTCAGTATCCCTCAATCCAGCTTTACTATTGTCTGTGGGCCGATCGCTTGTGGCAAGTCAACGTTGTGTAGGGCCCTTCTTGGCGAGGTTTCATTCCATCAGGGTTCGATCAAGCTGTGGGTACCGTCCTCCAGCGTCTCGTATTGTTCACAAACCCCATTCCTTTCGAACGAAACTATAAGGGATAATATCATTGGGTATTCGCCGTTTGATATTGAGAGATACTCCGAGATCATCAGCGCAACTCGGCTTGATGTCGATCTAAAGGAAATGCCCCTGAGCGACCAGACGATCATAGGGAGCAATGGCATCACCCTTTCAGGAGGCCAGAAGCAGCGCGTTGCCTTAGCGCGTGCTCTTTACTTGCAGACCAGTTTACTCATCTTCGACGACGTATTCAGCGGCCTTGACGCTGACACGGAGGATCAAGTATTTCGGCGAATTTTTGGTCCCGGTGGACTTTTGAGGCGTCGGGGTGTAACGTTCTTGCTCTGCACTCACTCCGTGCGCCACCTTCCCGCCGCCGATCACATCATCGCTCTTGATGCGAATGGTAGAGTAGTTGAACAAGGCGACTTTACCAACTTGATGCAGAGCAAGAGCGGATATGTTAGCAGCTTAGGGGTAAAGGTTTCTCAAAGTGACGACAGTTTGGAGCAACTTGAGGAAAAGGCCCAAGGGCCTGAATCTACATCCGCCTTATCCCCCAATATTAACACTGATACGCTCAACATTCTATCCAATACAGATGACGACAGTCGCCGACTAGGCGACCGAAATGTCTACAGGGCCTACTTTAAATCGATAGGATACATGCTCACATCCTTGATGCTCGCATTCGGTGTGCTCGTGGCATTCTCAACAAATTTCTCTACGATCTGGCTCAAATACTGGTCCGACGATGTGGGTGTAGCTAACCCGCAACACAATTTTGGTTACTGGTCGGGCATCTATTTCCTGCTTGGATTTGGTGCTATCTTGTCGCTTACTGGCCTCGGGGTCAGTGTACTCCAGCTATCAGTTTTGAAAGCCGGTGCTAGTTTGCATTATGACATTCTTCGCACATTAGTCACGGCACCACTGCGATTTTTCACAAAGACGGATCAGGGAGAAATTCTCAATCTGTTCAGTCAAGACTTGAATCTCGTCGATACTGAGCTGCCGCTGGCCTTGATGAATGTGATCTATGCTGTCTTCACAGCCCTTGGGCAAGCAGCCGTGCTGGTCACCTCCTCACCATATCTAGCCATCAGTTACCCCTTTCTTGTGGTGCTAATGTGGTTTATTGCAAAGTTCTACCTCCGAACATCGCGACAAATGCGTTTGTTAGATTTAGAGATGAAATCCCCGCTCTAGTAATTACTTCCCTCTTCTCTTTACTTATATTCGCTCACTTAGGATATCTCTCTAACGTTGGTGTTGCCGCTAGTACCCATTTTCTCGACACAACCAAGGGAATCGTCACCTTACGAGCATTCGGTTTTCTTCCTGAAGACCGAGCCAAGAATATCAGACTCGTGGATACCTCCCAGAGACCTGCCTATTTACTCCAGATGGTCCAGAATTGGCTCACCTTAGTTCTTAACCTCGTGGTCATGGGCATGGCAGCCGTGCTGACTACGCTTGTCATATCGTTCCGCTCCAATTCCGGCTTCACGGGTGCATCAATGGTTACTCTGATGAGTTTTGGCACAGAGCTTACTTTTATCGTCCTCGCCCTGACGCAACTTGAAACTAGCCTCGGTTCGTTCTCCCCCATGAAAAGCCCCCCAGCGTGATACTTTTAACGTGTACGTTGGCTGACAGAACTGTACCCCCCCCAGGCGCAATATCTAGATGTAAAAAGTTCAGTTCCACAGTACAGCCCGAAAATAAAGAAGAGGAAGATACCGGACCACCACAAGACTGGCCTCCTCGAGGAGTAATAACTTTAGATGGTGTTTCGGCGAGTTATAGGTATGCCCCGTCGCACATGCGTGTACATCTCGCCGCATTGTTGCTGCTGCGTTTTGCTAACGACCGCGTCTGCTACACAGTGAAAACGACCCGGATAATGAAGACCCACCCGAGTTGGCTCTCCGTAATGTCAGCCTGAACATATCGGGCGGCGAGAAAATCGCCATCTGCGGCAGAACAGGTAGCGGAAAATCCAGCCTTGTCGCCCTGCTCCTCAAGCTTCTCGAACCCACGCCCGAAACATCCTCTAATACCCACATTGACGGCATTGCCCTTCACCAAATAGACCGTCAGGTACTCCGACGTCGCATAATAGCCATACCACAAGACACTATGTTTCTTCCCGATGGGACCAGCTTCCGGACGAATCTCGACCCCTTTAGTGTGGCGGATCTTGTGGACTGTCGAGCAGCCTTGGAGTCGGTGCAGCTCTGGGACATAGTCGAGGAACGGGGTGGTCTGGAAGCCGGTATGAGCGCAGGGACATTCAGCCAGGGACAAAAACAGCTATTTTCACTCGCATGCGCAGTGCTCAGGCGACGTGTCCGTGCCAAGAGTTTGCAGTTTGGATCCCACGCCGACAGCGTGTCGGAGGGTGGAATCTTGCTCATGGACGAGGTGAGCTCGAGCGTGGACCGAGAAACAGAGCGATGTATGCAGAGTGTCATCAAAGCTGAATTCGGCGCGTACACGGTGGTGGCGATCACGCATCGCCTGGACATGGTTCTCGAGTTTGACAGGGTCGTCGTCATGGACAAGGGGGAGATAGTAGAGACCGGTAATCCCAAGGTCCTATCTGAGGATAGCAAAACGAAGTTTGGGGAACTCTGGAGAACAGGGGGTCATTGATAATATCGTATTGTCTATTTAGCATAAAAGTTCTATTTCTTATCAAATTAAAAACGGTGTTTAGAGCCGTCAGACACGAGCCTATAGGCAGCTAACTCCTCCCAATTCGATGACCAAGGAGCGACAGAAACCAGATTTGATTATTACAGTCCATATCATTGACTCTAAATAGAGTAGACACAAGAAATTGATGATGAAATTTGATTAAGTATTACTTCTCAAGATATCTAAATCTAGTCTGTGTTAATTTGCTGTTTCCCTACCGCCAAAAGCCCTGATCGGCTCGCACAAGATACCCTGGTATTTGTGGAGCGGCTCAACTTAACATACTATTAATTCCCGCTATCACTGTTGGTTATTGGCTGTTGCATTCCCTGCGCTCACTCACCAAGAAAAGGCTTCAACTATTGGCTGCCTGGCTTGGCAGAATTTTTCATTTCCATTCCTGCCCCTGAGCGCGCAGACCTGGCAGCCGATGAAAAACGCCAAATCAGAAGGATGGTGCCTTCAATTAATACTAGCACTGAGGTACCACAGGTCATCTCCACTGTGTACGGGGCAAATTAAGTTCCTTCTTGGACCGTATTGGGTCATTCTGCGAAATTAGAACTCTCGTACGTCTTCACGAAAGGAGCAGATCGCCGATCAGCCCAACAAGATCCACAAATACGCAGTCCCGGTCAGCCCTACATCGGCCTAAACCTTCTCTGTACCATCGGCAGATCAATCCACAAAGCATCCTTGTAGTTAGAACTGCAACAGCAAGTTCCCTTGTCAAAACGGCCTCGCATGCCTACAGGGCACATTCCAGGATTGCTCCTAGGGTCGCCCATACGGGTGGGATTGTGACAGCAGGTCTCCATGCCAGAGGGGTCCCACGTGTGCTGATGGTGCATGTGATGGTTCGGCTCCAGACACAGGACCTGGTTGCAGCTGAGGTTTCACAGGTTAGGATTGGGATGTAAAGACCCCCATGCCAACCCCCCCGTGCTTGCATTGAGGGCATTTGCAGGGAGATAGGAGGGGCGGAGGTGGTCGAGATCCACCACGCTGCAGCTGGAGTCCTGAGGATGGGATTGTGATGCCAAACAAAAGCCCCTGCCAAACCCCCCCCCCTTGGCGTGCGTCAACAGCATTTTCAGGGAGAAAGGCCCCACGGCAGCCACCATGAAGCTGGGTATTACCACTCACACAGGGGCTACCACCACTCCGGCGTCAATAACGACAACTCCCGAAGAGCTTAACGGCTTGAACAGGGAAGAGCCTGACCCGCGTATGTAAAGGGTGAGTGAGAGGCAGTAGGTAGCATCCTCAGCCAAATCACCGCCATCCCAAGACTATGTTGTTAAAGGTGAAAACAGTTAGAAATTCTAACTGATAATCTTCTGATATAATCTTCAATTGCACATGAAGAGTGTGGACAATAGTAGGAGACTTTATTGATATACCTAGCTAGATGCTGATTCTTGGAGGACGAAAGAAGAAATCTCAGATATCACGATATTATTCTGTCACGTGACTGAGTCTTACTAAGGCCAACGGCTGCCCCCCGATGCCCCCGTCTCGAGAGTCAGCCGAATTCGAAAGCATCAGGGAAGCATCAAAAAGACAAAACCTCCAAGCTCTCTCCATTAGCCAGTGTCTCCGCACACATACTACTAAAATAGTGGCATATATATACTTGAGGGGAGTGTCTGTGTGACAAATCATTCCATTTGTCTCCGACATTGCTAAGGGCCAGAGCAGCACCGGTCGGCTTGTGTTCTGCCTCCTGTAATACGGGGAATTCCCAACGGCGCTTCGAAGCCAACGTGGTACACATCGGCATGCAGGCGAATGCAATTTTGAGTACTAGCACTCGTTGAACTTGTCCGCTTTGAAGATGGGAGCCGACAGAGAGTTTGACAATGGGCCCGACGTCTGCACAGAGCGCTCACCCCTCTTGGGCGTCGCAGGTGAGGAACGCGCCCGTGGGCCAGGCGAGATCGAGCCACCACATCGCCCTTCGCATCAGTCGAGGACGCCCTCAGAGTGGTCGTCCATCGTTCCCAAGGTACACAACAATCAAGCTATCCTAAACATGTTCTGTGCCATTTACTTCGTGGGAGCCTCCGCCGGCGGCTTTACGAGCGTGCCTCTGACGAAAATCGTTGAGGATGTAGTCTGCCACAGGCACTATGGCTCAGGCGAACCCTCTGGGGAGCTTATCGATGAGAAGCTATGCAAAATTGAGCCTATCCAGACAAAAGTAGCGTTCGTCTTCGCTATTACGGGAATGTGTGAAGCCGCTGTTGGCTTTCTCGCTGCATTTCCATGGGGAATCGTTGCTGACAGGCAAGTCTTTTCCAACCCTCCACCTCATATTTCTCAGCTTTAGACGTATATCGAAATACCCGCCAGAGATTAATCTCATCACAGAGTCGGCCGCAGGCCTGTCTTTTCGACATCCCTCGTCGGGATGGCGCTCAGTATATTGTTCACGATGATGATTTTATGGTTCCCTGATGTTTTCCCGACCGAATTGGTGGCCCTAGATGCCGCATTCCTTCTCATTGGGGGCGGGAACGCGGTGATAATAGGTATTTTACTAAGTATGATCTCGGATGTTTTCCCCGAAGATAAAAGGTTCGTTCACTTCTGGTTTTTCGTCCTGTTCAAAGGTCTACCGTGTTGACCCAGCTCATAGAGCCACGGCTTTCATGCGATTACAGGTAAGCGGCTTGGTTGGGCACCTTGTCTCTCCAGCTCTGTCCTCAGCGATGATGGCTTCCACCGGTCCCTGGCCCGTCATGCTCGTGGCGATTGCTTGCCTCATTGTTGCCGCCATTGGTTTCTTGTTCGTACCCGAAACTCTCAGCCACAAAACAAGAAACGAGGACGAAGCCGAGCAGGAGAATCAACCTTCCGACTCTCAAGGCCCCTTCCTGCGTACCCTGGACGCAATCAAGAAGTCACTTTCGATTTTGAACTCACCATCGCTCATCCTCCTTCTAATAATCTGTCTGCTCGCGACACCCTTCACCGCTGCAGTTCTCCAGTTCCTCGTGCAGTTTGTCTCGAAGCGCTACGAAGTGCTTATCAGGGATACAGGGTACATCCAGTCGGCGTACGGTTTCGCACAGATCATTCAGGCCCTCCTCCTGCTCCCATGGGTATCAACCATCATGCTCAAAGACACAACACTAAGAGCCTTAAGGATGGCTAATGAGCAGGAACGAGATCTAGCTCTAGCTAAATATTCTTTCTGCTTTGCGCTCCTGGGTTTCGTCGTATTAGGAGCCACTCCCAGCCTGGCCTTGTTTATCGTTGGTCTCCTAGTCCTGGCACTGGGCTCAGGTTATAGCTCGCTGGTCCACAGCATCATGAGTCTCTATGTGGATCCGCTTCATCAATCCCAGCTCTTCTGTCTGGTCGGCATGGTCGAGGTTATCGGCACCCTGTTCGGCGCGCCGATGCTGGCGGGACTGTTCACGATGGGAATACGGCTGGGTGGTGGATGGATAGGTCTGCCATACTACGGACTCGCGGCTCTCGCTCTACTTTGCATAGGAGTCATCTCTTTCGTTAGAGTACCCAAGCACGCAGCAGTAGTCGACGCATCCGAGCAGCTTGAGGACCCTGAGGAATCCGAGTAAAGGGGTATCAGCCCGAAGCAGACGGGTCATATAAGCTGTGAAATTTTACATACAGATCAGAGGTGATTTTAGAATGCCTCTTCAGCTATAATATTGTTTAACAAAGGGCATATTACTGATGATAGACGATGCGATGTCACTGGCGTTAGATAGCATCGTTAGGAAGACGCATTGGCCCCCTACTTTCGGCCACGGGTATCTCAAGTTTTATTTAACATTTTGGAATGCTCGTACGAAAACTAATGACCTTGAGACCGAATATGGTTTTTTCAACTTCCATGTATGTATTTCGCTTGATTAGACGTTTATGATGGAATATGTGACTTAGTCCTGACGACGAAACCCAGTGTTAATTGTTCACATACGGATTTTCTTTGAGCGGCTAAGTTCATCTTTTGGAGCCTCCCGCGATAAAACGACATGTTCGATTTGATAACTAGTTTTAACTGGCCCGCCAGCCAAACAACGCCTTTACCCAATTGCCATCAGACACTCACAGTTTTTCTACTACACTCAAGCTATCTTTTATCATAACACATGGGGCATGTCGTCCGATTAAGACGCTTATACTTGCCGCCTCAGCCAGTCATACACGACGAAAATAAGAGCTGAGGATGGCGCGGACCTGGCAAGGGTAATCCCACACCCTCGATAGAACCCTCGCAACCCATGCTGTCTCCAGATGGCCTCCGCCTCTTTCCAAAACGTTGTCTTCTCGTGCATTATCGCCCCTCCTAGCTCCCGACTGCGAGAAAGCGAAGTCTGCATCCGAGACTTCACCGTGTCGGCAGGGAAGAAGGAGAAATTGTACGATAATCCCCCTATGGCGCCTGCGGCTGCTTGCTGCCAAAGAGGAAGAGGCTTTTCGCGCAAAGATTTTCTTTCCGCCTCCGAACTCAACCCCCGCTCGTGCCACTGGTATATGAACTCCGTCGCTGTCTCCTTGCAGCCGAACCATGCGGCGTTTCCGCCAGCTTCGCGGATAAAGGTGCCTGACAGGCCGTACCAGAATCCACGAAATCCGCCCTGTTTGTATATACCCCTTATCACCGACCGTATCGTTGGAGCCTTACGCACTGTGTTCCCATTCGCAGTAGCACCCGCGGTAGGATAGCCGAGAGGCACTTGCATGTTGCACTTCACCATCTCAATGGGTGTCAACACGAACGAGCCACAAGCCCCCGAGAAGCCGCCGCTATACCACAGTGCCCACAACGGGAGGGCTCCGTCGTCGCGATTGCACCATCCAGACCAGTACACGGTCTCTCTCCCAAGGTTTTCGAAGAAAAATGAGCTACTAGTCTCGAACGCTGAGCCTGCTATCGGGGCACTGACCCCGCGGTACAGTCCCAAAACGCCATGCTGCTTAACCGACTGGCGGAAGCAGTCAAGCGGGCCGGTGTACCGTGGACGGATGCCCCGAGAGGCGTCTGGCTGGGATTGTAACCGGACCTTAATGGTGTCGAAGGGGTATTCGATGAATTTGCTGGCTATACCGGCGGCCTGTGTTTTTGAGCGTGGCTCTCTCAGTATGCTGAACCACTTAATACGATTAAATAGGGCTGAGTAACCAATTTACCGATCCGCAAGCAATGGTCTTCGCAAACTCGGGCAACTCCGGCTTAATGGCTGGTGCAGGGGGTTTTGAGTGTATAGCGGCACCACCGAGTACATTCGGTTGACCGGCAGCTGCTTGAGTTGTTGCCATCGCCTAGGGGAAGCAAATGGAAAGGTGGAAATCGGGATACAACAGCAACGATCCATATAAGAAGTTAAGCGTTATATTAAATGGCAGCAGAGATAGAACTAGTAGACGGAACAAGTACATAATACAAAGCTGGAGGTCGGGGGGTCAACCAGGACGGAACTATTTGCACCAGACAACGACCCAATTGCAGAAAGTATCCGGAGATCTGGATGATCTGGAGACCCGATAGAATCCCCAATGGGGTCCTATCAACCAGAGAATTAATAATGATAGTACATATCGCTTATGGAATCACGCTACATATCCCTACTCGCATAAGCCTTGCAGAGAAATTTGACATGAGCACCAGGACAAGCAGCAGCTTCATAGCTGGGCAACAAGTATCAACTTCTCCCTTTGCACGGTTTAGAACCACGCAAAGCTTCTCTTTCGCAAGGGTAGTCTGCAATGATGCTATGCAAAGACGTGATGAAGCCATGCGAACACCATTCTTACTCATTGTTGACTTCAAGATCGGGGGCTTTCTTACTCAGTCAGTTTTCTGAGTCATAACGAAGCATCGTCAGGCTGATATGGTGAGAGTCTTCAGAGAACCTCATAGTAGCATTCTCAATATCACGTCAATCTGGTTTACTACAAACAGTGGTACCAGCTTCTCGTCTGCGCGGCATGCCGTGCTTACATAGTTAGGGCATGGATGCTGCCCTCAATATACCTACTCATCGAACCATAGTACGAGGTAGTTGATCGGGAAAACCACATATTGCATAAACCGGGTCAACTCTCTTTAGAACTGCCTTGTGTCTCAAATTATTTTTGCATAACCATACGGAGACAAAACAAAAATGGGCTCAATCGAAAACCAACCAGAGCGCGAAGTCGCCCACATCTTCAACTCGGCCGTTGCTAGTTGGGGAATCGGTGCTGCGTGGGAACTAGGCCTCCTGGATGAGGTTCGGGATCGCAAAGAGCTACACGCGGAAAGTTTCGCATTGCAGCATGACCTAGACGTCGCCTCTACCGAGGGTCTCGTTACCACCCTCGTTGTCGTCCACATCCTGCAACGAGATGGAGACAAAGTAGTCGCGGGAAGACTATTCGACGAGACCTACCGTACCAAATCACAGTTCCACTGGCTCAGCCTCGGGTCCGGGACCCTATTCTCAAAAATGCAGTATGTTTTGCGCAACGAGAACCGCAAGGGGAAGTTTTACACCCGAGACTCTGCCGCCATCGCCTATGCCTGCCGAGACATCGACGGCGAGCACTTTGGCCCTGCTTTCCAGGCAGCGTTGGACAGGATCGACTTCAAGGTTAACCGCATCGCCGACCTTGGATGCGGTAGTGGCGCGCGGTTGATGCAAGTCCTCGGCCGCCACCCCAAGGCCACCGCCGTCGGTATCGACCTGGCTGGCCCCGCACTCACCCTCGCCTCGGACTCAGCCAAGAAGCGCGGGTACAGTGACCAGATGACCTTCATCGAGGGCAACGCACGCGTGCTTAAAGCGAGAGAAGAGTTCGCCGATGTCGACCTCCTCACTTGCTTCATGATGGGCCACGACTTCTGGCCACGGCCAGATTGCATCGCTTCGCTGCAAAACCTGCACAAGGCATTCCCCAAGGTCCGCCGGTTCCTCTTGGGCGATTCTACCAGGACCTTGCTGGGCAAAGAGGGTGCTCAGAGAGACGCCGCTGAAGCCAACGTGCCGGTTTTCCCGTTGGGTTTTGAGCTTGGCCACGCCATGATGGACACTTTCATGCCAAGCATCGAAGAGTGGGACGGGGTCTTCGAGGAGGGTGGTTGGCGATGCGTGAAGAAGCATCTCATGCCCAATGGATTCTCTGTTGTTTTCGAGCTGGAACGTGCGGATGGATTGAGTATTGTGAACGGGAATGGAGCGAACGGAACGAACGGCACAAACGGTGTGCACGAGGTCAACGGGGCGAATGGAGTGAATGGAGCGAACGGATTCTAGAGAGCATATCCACGGCAATAAAGCTCAGCTGTCATGACAGTCACGTCCCTCATTTCTTACTTTTGGTTTCATTTGTACAAGAATCGCATGATGTTTCTAGCCGATTAATTCTGTGTAGAGGAAATATGAATTGGATTAAGATCTGAATATTTGACATAGGGCACTTCTGGTCACGTGTTGATATGGAATATGACATAAGCCGATTAATTCAACGAAGACCTTGCGCGAGTTGGACCAATTCCCCCGCTCAAGCTGAAGCTTTCAATTGTCGTTTAATGTGTTCTTATATACGTGGGATATGAGAGATTCTAACATTCTAAAACACCATCGTCTAACTGTTTTCTCATCCACATCATAGAATTCAGTATGCCAAAACTCTTTTCTACTTTGCTCCATTGACCCCATTGACCCCGTTTACTCCGTTCGGCTCAATATGATGCCCCAATTTGGTTCTAGCATCGTAGATTGCTTTCGCAACGTATCCCACATTCTTGCTATTCACTACAAACCAGGTCTGTTAGTCTCGGCAGCGAAGGAAAACGCATTATCGGGGAGATGATCCTTACAGCCACTAATGGAAATGCGTCCCGATTTAAGCAAATAGACGTGGGACTCTTTCCGGAGCAGGTCCACCTCTGGGGGTGTAAGACCTGAGTACGAAAACATGCCAATCTAGGGGATCGCAATCAGTATATTTCCTTCTTCACTTCAATTTTTTACAATCCAACGAAGATGCTTACCTGATCGATGATATGCTTCCACGAACCGGGAGTTCCCAAGCGGACCAACTCGTCGTAGAGGGCACGGCGCATGCTCTTAATGCGATTGCTCATGATTTTCAAGTCATCCATCCAAACCGCCGTCAGCTCCTCGCTGTGCAAGACCGTCTTAACAATTGTGGAGCCGTATTTTGGCGCCATCGAGAACTCAGACCGCAGCAAATGGCACAGGTTCGCGTCTGCGTTCTCCTTGATCTTAGCCGAGGCCTCTGCCAAAACAAGATGCAGAGCCCCCGTCCTGTGGCCGTAGAGGCCAAAGTTCTTGGAGAACGATTGCGCCACAACCATCTCAAGTTGCGGCTGCAGGCCATTGAAGTAGCGGATTGCCCAGGCGTCTTCGGCAGGGTCGCCCGATGCGAAACCTAAGTAGGCGGCATCAAAAAATGGGAACACCCCCTTGCGCTGGCAGAGGTCTGCGATGGCTATCCATTGCCCCTTGGAGGGATCCAGACCGGTAGGATTGTGCGCGCACGCGTGGAGAACGAGGATATCTCGAGGCTGGGCGTGAGCTTCGAGAGCCTCTATCATGCCGTCAAAATCAAACGAGCAGTCGGACTTCTTGTAGTATGGGTACAGCCGAGGGGATACGCCGACGGATTCCCATATTGTGTGGTGATTAGCCCAAGTTGGGTCCGAAAGCCAGACATTCTGTGGTTGCAGATGTTCAATAAGGAACCTGGCTCCTATATGGTTTGCGCCAGTGCCGGAAATAGTCTGCACAGAGACGATGTGGCCCTTGTCGGCAGCCTGAGGCGTAAAGGCAAGTTCCCGAGCTACCTTAAGGAATTCCTGGTCACCTGCAATAGGGAGATAGTCATGTCTCGTGTTATCAGCTTTTTCGTAGAGCTTCTTCTCGGCTTGGCACACAACATTTGGAGGCCACGACTCGCCCTCGTCGGTGTAGTAGATACCAGGCGCGAGATTGACGCGATTTGGGTGGGTGTCAGCACGGAATGCGCCGAAGAGGTCAAAGATCTCGTCAGTTACTGCCTCCGGCAAGGAGGAAAAGCAGGAGCGTGGCATGACGGATTGACGGTTGCCACTTTCAATGGTGGGTATTGTGAAATCTTTTCACACATTGAAATGATTAGTAAGCATTTAGGGCTTCCGAGGCCAGCCGCAGGGGCACCCCAACTCATACATCCTAGCAAAAACACGGGCAGAAATTGCAACAAACCTGACCACTATCAAGAGAAGAAAGGAACTTGAATGTATTATTTTAGTCATGATGAGACGGGGGGGTTAACTCATAATAACTCCGAACTTACTAATATACATGACTAAGACCCTTAGGGCTGACCCCCCCTGTACTCACGTAGCTGCCGAGCTACCCATGACAGTTGCTTGGTCCAACTATGCTTTCTGGGTCGCTCGATTATCAAGCCTCGCGCATTCACTGACCTCCTAGATTATAGACAAGATGTCTAATAATAAGTACAGTCAGGGCTATGGCTAATGAGACGATCAGCCGTTAAAGATACCACTGTCCTAGGCTTGATGCTGGATCAACTTGCCTGACCTAAACTATCAACAGAGCCACAATATTGTTTACTCAATTGTCACATACCCATCACCGCGAAGTGATTCTAGACCAGGAATATGGCTTTGTGTGTTAGAGGGGGCCGCATTATTCTCCCGAGGGCGCGGGTCTTATGTGTCAGTGGTCGCCGGCGACAATCCACACATACGGGCGACGCCCAGTCTCGGCATGCCGAATACTGGAGAAAGATACCAGTCTGGAGCGATATACCCAAGTCGCAATTCCTCGACTACAGTTGGCAGGTAGGCAGGCAGCACTTTGCTGGATCGTAATGTTCGAACACTGATAGCCTCCCGAGGAACGGACAGATGAAAAGTTCGTTACAGACTGGTGCCTCGCTGCTCAACTTTCTCAAATCCGTGCTACCTCCTACCATTCCAACAGCTCCATCCGGCCAGAGCCATGAAAGACCGGAGATAAGCAGTGAAGAATTCACGGCTGATGTTGCGGCGGGAATGCAACGAGCTCCCATGGCCACACGTCTAACCCCTCATATCCTATCCTTGATCAACTGGAGCGAGGCGTATTCCGATCCCATTCGACGACAATTTATCCCTCTTGCCTCGTGCTTTCAGCCAGACCACCCACAACTCAGCCTAGACTCGCTGCATGAGAGTCTTGACTCACCTGTTAAGGGGCTAGTTCATCGGTATCCCGATAAAGTGCTGTTTCTAGGTAAGATCACCCCTAACTTGGCTTGCCATCCCCGAACGGCTAGCAGTAAAGGCTGACAGGTAACTTTTCCGGCACTTTCAGCAACATCGGTCTGCCCTGTGTATTGCCGTTTCTGTACCCGTTCCTACTCTGTAGGCACAACAACAGAGACAGTTTCGAAGAAGCGCTTCCTTCCGTTAAAAAAACGCTGGGAGCAAATGTTCGAATATATTGCAAATACCCCTGCAGTAACGGACGTCGTAGTCTCCGGTGGTGACTCGTTCGTTCTAGAGCCCGACCAGCTGCGATTTATAGGCATGAAGCTACTAGATATCGAAAACGTGCGCCGCGTCCGCTTCGCTAGTAAAGGAATATCGGTGTGCCCATCTCGAGTTCTCGATCCCGAAGACGAATGGACAAACACTTTGATTGAGATCAGCAACGAAGGTAGAAGGAGAGGGAAGAGTATTGCTGTTCATACCCATTTTAACCATCCCAATGAGATTTCCTGGATCACAGCACTGTCAGCGCAGAAGCTGTTCGAAAATGCGGTGACAGTGAGAAATCAGACGGTGTTGCTCAAGGGTGTAAACAACGATGTCACCACGATGAAGAGACTCATTCGAGGCCTTGCGGACATTAATATCCAGCCGGTAAGACCACCATTTTCACCTCATAACAGCCCTCCCTTGCTGATAAAACGTCTAGTACTATGTATACCAGGGCGACATGGTCCAAGGTGTGGAAGACTTGCGAACCCCTCTTCGTGATATACTCCACATCGAATCCCATGTTCGAGGCACTATTGCTGGTTTTATGACCCCCTCGTTTGTAGTCGATCTCCCAGGAGGGGGTGGCAAGCGTCTCGCAGCCACTTTCCAGAGTTATGACCAGACAACTGGTGTGTCGAAATTCGTCGCACCTGGGGTTAAAGGAGACACTGTCCATGAATATTATGATCCTCTATGGTCACTGGCGGCATCCAGTGAGCCGGCAGAGACATTGCAGGCCAGTGCAGCACATGGAGGGTGACGGACAACAGGGTTATAGAGACGGTATGCTAGTGCTTGAAGCCCGTATTGCCCCGTCTCCTGGTTAATCCAATGAAAGGTAACCTTCGCATTAATCACGAAGGTATATGTGAGTACCAACCGATCCGTACGAAGCCTCCACTTGATTAGAGAAACATGCTAACTGCTGTACTTAACAGTTAAAGAAAGAAATTGAGTCATACGCAGCGCAATTGCTGCACTCTATGTATATAGGCAACCAACGAAGAAAGAAGTCATTAGGATAAGAAGGGAAACCGCACAGTGCGGTTAGTTTGAGGAGGGTGGTGCAGAATGTGAAAATCCGAGGCACACGTCCTCTTTCCTTGCCATTTTGATTTAGTCCACGAGTCTCTATGTTAAAATAATGAGCTAGAGAATCTCCAAATCAGAAGCACACTGTTGGTTCAAGTGTGCCGGGATAAAAGTGACCTGTTGTCGTGAAACACGATCTCCATCTCTCCATCGTTCAACGCGTGAACTTCATTGAAGTCCAAACAAGGTTTCCACGTGACCTCGGCTGCGAGATCTGACGATGACATCATCCCCATCTCCCTCAACACCACCGTTCAAAAGAAAGAAAAGATATCTGTTCAATTCACATCGTCTTTCTATCCCCGGGGGGATTGATGATGGCTGGTACACCACTCCTGTTACCTCCAATTTGCTTCTCGCAACCGTATCAATCTAAAGTGGCCGGTGGCCAAGGTCACTAGGCCTGTCTGGCATACATTTGTATATTTATATATTTTTTGGACTTGGAGTACGCAGCTGATACATTGTCAAGAGATTAACAATAAAGCTCTTCGACAGCATCACAGTCGACCAGTCAGTCAACCCGGGCCAACGGGGTCGTAGTGGCCTTCTTAGGAACTACAGACGACTTGACCTCGAAGCTCTTCAATGACAGCATTAACTCTAATCACTTGAATCTTACACGTATGTATTTTTAACAATGAAAGAAGTAATTTACTACAGACACGACAATAATGTTTTCAAAAAGGAACTTAATCAACTGAATAAAGAGAAAAGAAAGGAACCAAAGAGGAATTGACGAAGAGGGAATAGAAAGGGAGAAAGAAAGAAAGAAAGAAAGAAAGAAAGAAGAAAAAACGACGGCATGGGAACCATACATGATTCGTTGACTTTTTAACGTCATTGAAGAAAGAATAAAGGAAGGAAGGAAAGTGAATGAGAAAAAGAATAGAAAGTAATAATGAAAGAGAGGGAGAGACAGAGAAAAGAGAAAAGAGGAAATCCGAACATGTTAAACACTCTCCAAGCTTTTTGGTTTGATTTGTTCTATCCACATTCATCTGCATTGTGTATTGCATCTGTTTATGGCCCCTTTGAGCTTTTATCCCGCATGCGGATGTCACTCCCGTGCTTCCAAGACAAAAAAGGGATGAACATCGAGGGAAAAGAGAATTGGGTACAAAAAGAAACTATCCAGCAGTAAGCCCGCCTGGTGCCTCCGCGTATCTATTCTTTACAGAACAGAAATCTTGCTTTCTCGTATATGTGATTGCAAGTAGTGGGCGAGAGAAAAATGTGGCTCAGACACGGCGCCTCGAAGAAGCAGGAAGTGAACTCTGGACAAGAGTGAGGAAGTGCAGGAGCAGCAGCAGCAGCGGGATATTGAAACAAATATGTGCAACGCCTGACATACAAGGGTCGAGGGTTTTGAAGCGGCAGAGGAACAAACAGACAACAGGAATTTGCAAGCTAGAGGAAGAAAGAAAGTCGAAGAAACCTTACTCCCAACCCAAACCTCCCCGAATCAACCGACGCCCGCAGTACAAAAGGAGATCAGAAAAACTTAAAACAGGAAACTTTATCAGATGAAAGAAAGGAAAAAGAAACAGGAAAAACAGACTGGGAATAATCAAAAGGAAACAGGGACAGAGAAAGAGCAAGGCAGACATAAGAAGATAACAATGCCATCATAACATATGCAACAGATACTCCATCATCAACAGAAGAAATTGCCCAAAGGAAAGAGAAAAGATAGGAGTGCAGAGGTTGAATGAAACTTTTCTTCCTTCCTTCTACACCCTGTTCAAGAATAGACTAGCCAATTTCTAAGTAAAAAAAGACTAGAGTTTGTTAACCACGAAACATCAAATCGTATCCTAAGATCGTCATCTACTGGGTCGTTTTGAGTTTGGGGTTCTCCGCTACGCGCTGCATGGCATGGTACTTCTTGGCCCACTGCCGGGTAAGAATAGAAGCTGCACGACATGTTAGAAACGGAGTCGACAAGATGGACGATCGCGACAGGAAACCGTACCTTTCATAAACTTCTTGCTGGCGTACTTCTTGAAGAAGGCCTCGTGGGCAACGGGGCGGTACAGGTAGTCAACCATCAGGTCGAAAACAGGGAGGATCTCTTCCTCTGTGTAGCCTGCATAGTGTGCGAGAGTGGCATCCTAGTGACAAAGGTTAACTTAACTATCAAGACGGCATACAGAGACGCAAGTGCTTACCCAGTGACCACGTCCAAGGATCATACGCGCCAAATACATGGCGGTCGCAGCGATACGGCTTTGAGGAAAAGCCATGAACCTGTGGTCTAAGAGACTGATCTCCATGAGATATTTGCCCAAAGTACGCGTCTCGACATCGTAATTGTCCGCCTTGGAGATTCTGCGAAGGAAGTTCATCGGGTTGGGGTAGCTCAGGTTATAGTCGAGAACCGCAAGAACGTGGCGCTCGGCATCCAAGATCTCCTTGTCTGAGAAGGTTTCATCGGCGACGTGGCTGAAGTTGGCAACGTGTGGAGAGAGAACCTCTTCGTACTTGGACGCGATGAACATAGCGGTGACGCCAACGAGCTGGAGGCGATCGAGGGCAACCACTTCAGCAGAGAGGAAGCGATCGATGATGTTGACAGCAAGGAAGAGAGTCTCAGGTAGGAGGCGAAAGCGAGTGTGGACTTCGATGAGCCAGTCGACGAGGATACCGCGCATCTTCCATTCCAAGTCGTCCTGGTGCTCGATGTAATCTGGGTTTGGGGCTGTGCTGATTTCAAGCTCCTTCAAATATTCGAAGATCTCCACCACGTACTCAGCAGTCATTAGAGGGTCGTCATAGTCCTCCTGGTCAAGATCAGGGATGAATTCTTGCTTCAGATCTTCCTGTGATTCGACAACCTCTTCCTTGGAGCTCATAGGTGCTATCGTTTCAACGGTAGGCTTCTTTTCGATATCAACCTTCTTCCTTGGGGGCTCTTCCGCTTCACTATCTTCCTTCACTGGCTTCTGACTCGGGAGACGCTTGGCCTGTGTGTTGGCGAGGACACCGGATCCGCTTCCAGGGCGCTTGACCTCGGTGGTGTTCTTCTTGCTGTTGCTATCTTTGACTCCAAGAGCCGCACGAGAGGTGTTGGTGCGAGTAAGCTTCTGAACTCCACCTTGAGTGGTCGCCTTCGAGGTCAGGCCGACCTTTGGGATCGCTGTCTTCTTCCCATCTTTACCGTCGCTACCATCTGTCTTGTTCACGTTGCTCACGTCACCGAGAGCAGGGCGTCGTCGCTGGGTGCCATTGTTGAGTGTGGTGGCGGACGACTTCTTTGTCTGAAGGGGTTTCTTGAGAGCTCCGTTGGTGACTTGGACATCTGGAGCAGCTAGAGCAGCGGCTTTGGCTCGCGTAAGACGTGTCGAAGTGGTGCCATTTTCATCATTTTCATTCGTGGGACCACGTTGACGAAGAGTGCGTGCCTGCTAACTTGTTAGACACGACTTAGGGTTTGGAGCCCGAGACCCTTGACGAAGACCATGAGCTGACGACGGGGGTCGAGTTACTTACAGGAGGCATGATTAACGTGGAGGGATCGTGATTGCACGCGTAGAAAAGAGGGAAGATGAGGTGACGACAAAGGGGAATAGGTAGGAGTCGTCTGGAGGAGAGAGACCACCGTCAACCCAGAGAGGAATTAAATGTCGGATACTGGATTCAAGCACCAATTAGCACACCGACCTTGGCATATCTCGAAGTGGCGACCGGAATGAGCCTTGCGAAGAGGAAGTGTGTTAACCTACCAGTCGTGCTAATTAATTCGTGTGAATGCGTAAAATAAAAGAGGGTTGAAGAAGAATTAAAGGTCTGGGAGAAGGAAAAGTTGAAAGGAAGCTCTGTGGTGGTTGTTGGTGAAGAGAGAACATCCAAAAGGTTTTTGTTGACAGGAGTTTTCCCGAAGGTATTATTGTGAAGTTCCCGTTAAGTATTGTTACCGAAGAGATGTATCCGTAGAAACGGTATCACAGGGATGTTCCGAACGCGAAGAAAAAGGTGATGGAGCAGAAACCGTGAAGGTCGAGGAAGATGAGAGAACGGGAAGATCGAGAGAGAGAGGATGATGCTGTTTAAAGCTGCTCTGACTCCTTAACTGCTTTCGGTTTCCTTTCTCAAAGAAGGAGAACCAGAATGAACAGGTCGAGGTTGAGAGAATGTGAGGTTGTTGCGAGAAGATGTTCGTTCTTTGTCTTCTTCGGCACGTCGATGTTTGGCCCTCCCTTAGCGTGGAAGTTGGCGTCGGGTTTGAAAGCTGTTATGGCGTTCTGCCCCACGACAACAAGGAACCGTCGAGATCGATGTCGCGCACAGGGTAACTAATGTGACAAGATACAGAACAATTGTAGAGAGATATTATGTCGAGATAAACGTGTAGGGTTACAAGAAGGAAGAGAAGATTAACGAAGCTGTAGAACTACACGAAAAAGAAGAACGAGAAACGGTGAAGTCGAGGGAGGTCAATGTGGGATAAATGGAGGTTGTTGTTTTTTCCAGTGAAGGCGAGCTTTGCTCTGAGTCGCAGGTACATCAAACAAACACGGTTAAGCGTGTAAATACAAAGTACCGTCAGCAAGGCGAGTGACCTGGATGTTGTGGAAGTGGTAAACAAAAGACGACCAGGAGAGCGCGACAGTGGAGAGGAACCACGGGAAACGACCACGATGGAGCCAAAACAGAGGCGGTTGCTGGGCAACCAGAGGCTGGGAGGATGTGCTAGACCGGGTAAAAGGTGCTTTTCCGGGCAGTTTGTTTTGCTTTTTCTTCGCTTGACCTTGTCAATTGGTGATGGTGCGTTGATTTCTGTGTTTGATCTCCATAATTAGCTGCAGAGCAACCGAAATCAGTCAGTTTTGAATCAGAACGACGCCAAACTCGTCGGCGACGCGAAGACGACGAGATAGAGCTGTGGCGGTGCGCGTCGAGGCTCAAGCCACGTGATATTGAAATTCACAATCACGTGTTTTGGACTTGGCATCATCCATTTTAGGTTTAGACTACTTTTCTCTTGGATGGAAAGATGGAACTTTTTCAACATCAAAAAAAAGTGCTGGAGACGACGAGATCAGACTCATTCGACGCCAACGGGTTGGGCAATTGGGTTGAATATAACTGAGGACCTCCATCTATTATTTCGGTATGCTTTGAAGGGGAATCGATTCGAGAAAGCTTTCATTTTTGAAGCCCTGTGGGCGCTGTGAAGGCCTCTAAAATTTTTCGGGCCTCAGTGGCCCATCATGCTCCATACCCGGCTCCCTATTAGGAGCTTGCAGCAGTCTTGCAGATGCTTCTCTTCTGCTGTGCCTCGAGCAGCTCCCTCGCAACTCCAGAAGAGATTACCGAAGAAGCAGTTGAAAAAAGCGAAAAAGCCAGTGACTACAACTCCACCTCCAGACTTTACTCCCGAAATTACACCTACGACTACGACTCCCACCTCGACGACAACCGTCGACCCCAGTATTGCCTTCTCCCCACCCCCAATCCGTGATGAAGCTTCATTGGGAATACGCCGCTACAAGCCTCGCACACCGGGTATCCGACATCTGCGGAGACCCATAAACGACCACCTCTGGAAAGGCAGGCCACTCCACAAGTTGACCTTCCCGAAAAAGGGTCATGGGAAAGGTGGGCGAAACTCCACTGGTAGGGTTACTGTCAGACATAGGGGTGGTGGTCACAAACGGAGAATTCGAATTGTCGACTTCAGTCGAGACGCACCTGGTCCTCACGTCGTAGAGAGGATCGAGCATGACCCGGGCAGATCGGCGCATATTGCTCTGCTGAGTAACAAGGCGACTGGCGTGAAAAGCTACATCCTCGCAGCGGAAGGGATGAGGGAAGGAGATGTTGTCCAAAGTTTCCGTGCCGGTATCCCTGACGAGTTGTGGAAGAGTATGGGTGGCACAATTGATCCTGGTGTGTTGGCTGCAAGGACTGCATGGAGAGGAAACTGTCTGCCACTGCACATGGTTCCTATCGGGACTTTGATCTACAACATTGGTCTCTATGAGGGAAAGGGAGGACAGCTATGTCGAGGTGCAGGCACTTTCGGAACGGTAGTCTCGAAAGGTGGCGATGCCTACCGTACCGTTAACCACGAGAGTGAGAAGACGGAGCAGGAATTAAAGAATGAAGAGGAGGGAGAAAAGGAGGAGCTTTCCGCAAAAGATCAGGCCGTTCGTGACCAGGAAGAGCGGAAGCGTCGCAAGATCGCGGACCATGTGTCCGTTCGTCTCCAGAGTGGAGAGGTACGATTGCTTCATAAGGATTGCTGTGCTACCGTCGGTGTTGCTAGCAACGCTCACTACCAATATCGACAACTCGGAAAGGCTGGACGAAGCCGATGGCTCAACATCCGTCCCACCGTCCGTGGTCTGGCCATGAACGCTATGGACCATCCTCATGGTGGTGGACGAGGTAAATCGAAGGGTAACATCGACCCGAAGAGTCCTTGGGGTTTACCGGTATGTTTACTCCTTCTACTTATATATCACGAAACCCTTTTAACCTCATATTTTTCAATTTTAATACTAATATCCCCTTTCTAGGCCAAATCCGGATACAAGACCCGTCCAAGGAAACGAGTCAACAAAGCCGTCGTCGTCGCCCGTCCCCGAAACCAAGGAAAGCGCCGCAGAGGTTACAACTAAACTGCTTCTACTTTCCCTTCTTCTTTTCCCCGCGCGCCTTTCGATGCAGTCAATCCCCGTGGCTACCAGATAGGACTGTGTGGATATGCCTCTACCTTCATCGACTACCCTCAAATTTTCTGTACGAGAACTCGACGAAAGAAGATAGATCGGATCCTGTTTATATATTATGTTGAACAGCTTCTCCGACGACTAATCTGATTGTACAATATTCTTGCTCCTAGACTAGAAACTGTTTAAATACTTAAATTCTCCTTCCCTTCTGTTCATAACTTTCTGACCTTTATATTCCTGTCCTCACAGAATATGTTACCTGCGGAATCCCTGCCGCGACATACTGCGAATCACCCCCATAGCCAGGGTGCTCGTGGGGCGTTCAGCCTCGTGGACGGATTGACACGTTGAGAGCGCGGAAGTACGTAAAACCGTGGGCGCTCCAGCCACCCAGAGCGTGATAGGGCTGCAGTCAGACACGCCGACCCGGTCATCCCCAATGGACCTAGAAGGGAGGTCATGGCCACGATCAGATATCTTACGCAGCCAAATTTATCGCATTATTTTGTCAAGAACCTGACCCATGGGTATATGCCCCTGATTGAACCTCAGCACGGCTTGCTAGCAAGGAATTAATTCCGTTCCAAGCCAACCTAATTGATCGTGCTGATATCCTCTCAGCTCATCTCCTGCACATGTCATCATAATGTCCTGTCCAGGTCCTCAGGGGGGAGATAATAAGGTCCCTGTAGAACTTATGGAGGATTCGAAACCGCTTCTTTCATTGAGCCCATTCCTCGGTACCAACAATCGTGAGAAGTCGGCTCTCCCGTGGCTCTCTGCCAGCCCTGTGAATCCAATCTTGAAGTCTAGATGTGTCACATGACGGGTAACCAAGATTTCCCACCGTTTTTTTGCCAATTACCCGAATAGGAAGAGAACCTTACTTGCAGATTGACAGAAGGCGTTGGAGGGACTGCAGTCTGCACTGTGCTGATGTTATGTATGGTACTCGTTGGGCTCGACTTCTTCGCACATATTGGGGTTGATATCGGGGGGGTTCCTTGTAGCTTTCGCTTGATATCCGAGTAGCGTTCCACCCGGGGAAAGACTCGAGAAAGATCTCACTCAGACTCTCGCTGGCTTTAACCGGTCAGTTGGTGACATGCTTACATTATAAATAGGTTTAAGATTTATCTGATACGAAGGACACGAGGTTCTGCGTCTGATGATTCGAGTGACTTCCCAAGCGGTGGCTGTGCTCACTGTCCTGATTCTTGGATAGAGAGAGCAGGGAACTCGATCGTGAAGAGCGAAGTCGTTGAGAGAAAATTATTATTAATAATCCTCCATCAGCGCCTTGTACTAACCTTGCCAATCCATTTTTCAGCCCTTCGTCACATTCGCCGCGGAACCGGGGCTTGATTAATAGCGGTTGCGGCCTCAGTGTTCTCTTGACGAACCAACTAACCGTCGATCGAAGTCCAGGCAACATCGTTTTTCTGCTGGCTGACGTTGACCTTGGTGGAACTTCCATCCCCTTCTTTCTGGAACTCTGCCACGTTTCTGGGGAAGAGGAGACGGATCACTGGTCTTATATTACTTTTATATCTGCCTGGAAGGCGAAAAACAAGACGAGCAGCTTTGTTTGTAACCTGAATCTTCAGGTACATTCCCAGCTTACCTGTCCATTCTCGACGTGGATTGCCTCTCACACCATACGAAGCGCTTCCCATCCCACGAAAAATAATCACGAGCTATTAATCGCGCAACATACGCGCAACTGTCTCCGTCTGCGCCTCCGTTGCGCCCGTCGGCATAGCAATTTCCCCCGGTCGTGGCGAGGAAGTACCCTTCCCGATTCACCAGCCTGACAAATCCGCGCCCTACCCCCCCAATCCACAGCGCTTCTAAAATATGGCTGGTGCCAACTCGGCCGTCTCGGATTACTTCAACGACCTTCTTCAACAGCCGTCACCCTCTGGCTTCTCTTCCTCCCGACCGCGCCACTCCCCAGATCAACCCGTGTCCGGCCCGCAGCAGGCTAGAACTGGGAATACACAGAACGAGGAGGACAATGCACAAGTTCCTCGACCGAAGAGGATCGCATGCGTGATTTGCAGGAAGAGAAAGTTAAGATGCGATGGGAAGAAGCCTAGCTGTGGTACTTGTTCGCGGTTGGGGCATGATTGCGCATATGACGAGGTGCGGAGGAAGAGCGGGCCTAAGAGGGGATATGTGAAACAGCTGGAGGCGAGGTTGGGTATGCATCACGATCTCTTTGATATTGGAGGGAAATTACTTGGTAAACTAATTGGATAACTAGCCCAGGTTGAGACGTTGCTCAAAACACAGGAGCCATCTAGGCCAGCCAAAGCCCCTTCCCCTGAAGCTCCACCGCCCAATGACCCCCAAGACCCTAACGGCCCGTTCCATGGCGTGCCGGATCTGCCGATGTTCCCAGATGGCATGGAAGATGTGACGTCCCTTCCGCTAGATAACCCCTTTGGAGACTCTCAGCAAACTATGCCATCCCTGACTGACCCATCTCTCGGCTTCGGTGGCGATTTCTCATGGGAGATGATAGGGCTAGGTTTAGAGGAGCCACTTCCAAGCCAAGATGTCATTGACGAATTGTACGTGATTCCCTTCCAACGTATCGTAGCTCACGTTCTTACTGTGCATGGCCAGACACCAAATATACTTTGAGAAAATCCATCCCTCTATACCTATCATACATCGCCCGCGATACTTAGCCGCAATGAATCTCGCTCCCAGTATGCGGCCCCCTGTATGCCTACGCTACATCATGTGGTGCCATGCGGCATGTATAACAGACAAATATGCTCCTCTGCAGAAGCTTTTCTACCAGCGAGCTCGGAAGTATATGGAAATGGACACAATCAAGGGGCAGGGTGAATCCATGGTAACGGTTGCTCACGCGCAATGCTGGATCCTCTTTAGCAACTATGAATTCAAACAGATATCTTTCCCCCGCGCGTGGATGAGCGCTGGTAGTTCGGTTAGGCTGGCAAATATGATGGGGCTCCATCGGCAGGATAATCTGACTCCCGAGGTCAAGCAACCTATCCCAGCCCCGCGAGATTGGACCGAAAAGGAGGAGAGGAGGAGGACATTCTGGATGGCTTTTTGTCAAGATCGGTATGCTAGTATCGGAACTGGTTGGCCCATGTTGATCGACGAGAAAGATGTATGCATCCACCCACCGTCGATTTCCTACACAGCGGAGAACCTAAGTCTCTCCCCATGCTAACCGTATCCCGTATAGATCTTAACCAACCTTCCTTCCTCCGAAGATGCGTTCCTTAATGGTATTGAGCAGAAGACGAAAACCCTCTCCGAAGTTATGGACGGCCCATGCAACCCGAAGGTAGACTCATGCTCAGGATCAGACGGCTCGAATTTATCTTCGTTCGCTGGAATCGTCTTAATGGCCTGTCTGTTCGGACGGAACCTCACCCACCTTCATCACCCAGAACCCAGTAACGACGACCACGATTTAAACGGAGAATTTTGGAAGAGGCATAGAGCCCTTGATAACATCCTCTTGGGCACATCTCTATCACTTCCTGAGCACCTACGGCTGCCCTTTGGCGTCGGGGACCCAAACACTGTGTTTCTTAATATGAACATACACACGTCAGCAATATGCCTTCACCAAGCTGCCATCTTCAAGGCGGATAAGCATCAGTTGTCTCGTCAAATTGTGACGGACAGTAAACGAAGATGCATTGTCGCTGCCAACCAAATCACCAACGCAATGAAAATGATTAGCCATAGCGATTTGACTGCGGTAAGTGCCAGGAAGCGTGCAACGTACTAAATGAGTTGACAAACCCGCTAATTTCTTCTACAGATGAACCCGTTTACTGCTTTCTGTCTCTACGTAGCCGCCCGAGTATTCATTCAATATCTCAAGGCACGTCCGAGTGATGAAACAGTCTTATCCTCGCTTCGGTTCTTACTCTCTGCGATGAATACCATCAAGGCTAAGAATCCTCTCACCGAGTCGTTCCTTAACCAGATAGAAGTTGATCTCGAAGGGGCTGGCCTTAGGGGCCCGGGGAATGCAAAAGATGCAATAAGATTCCCTTATGGGCATTATGGGCTTCAGAGAGGAGTCGTAAGTTAATGATAGACCTCGTTAGGATTCTTCCTAGACTGCCACTGACCTTGAATTCAGCTGGAGACCCCCCCAGACGATGATGCAGACGACTATCAAGCTCAGAACAAGTGCGGGTATCCAATGATGCCACCTAGCGACCCCGGTCAACTAGGCCGCGATAATCCATCAGATAAAAATGGTAGGCCCGCCGAACGATCCGGGTCAATAGAGCCTCTCTTCCCGTGCCCTACACCTCTCCCGACGCGATCCAAGCGAGAGGACCCCGGAATATGCCCTTTTACTGGTGGTCCATCCGTCATGACTCTTCCCGGCATGATGCCGCCTCTCTCTGACTTCTCCGCAAATCGCGATCACGACTTCCTCGTATCAGGTATGATGGACACGGGGACGTCGTCTGGTGTTAGTACAAATAGCGATCGCCAACCCGTACATTCGGACCAGGCTACACCCTCAACCCAACAATCATCTGTGAATAACTCATTCACTCCCCCGGGCGCCCCATCCCCTCAGAAGCAGCAGGAACAGCAACAACCCTTCATCCTCTCAACAGACATATACCCCTCCGCCCCTTCCAGCGCCTCGCAAAACCCAACAAACATATCCCCAACCTCAACCTCCTACTTCACAAACCCAAACCCAAACCAAAACCCCTCTTCCTCCAACCAAACCCAAAACCCAACCCCAACCTCCTCCTTCCCACCCACATTCTCCACCCCGCAAGAACAACTCGTCGATCCCTCGGTAATGGCAAACCCCTTCGCCACGTACGGAACATTGCACTACACACCATCTAGTGCTGACGCAGTCATTCATGGAGGGAACATGAGCCAGACAGCCATAGGAGGTGGAGGCGGGGATGGAGGTGGAGGTAGTTCGAGGATGGGGATTGATGATGGGAATTGGGAACAGTTACTTTCGTCGATGGGGTGGAATGAGTGGCAGCAGGGGACGGGGTGAGGAGTATTATATCTTCCTTCTCCCTCGTCGTCACCACGATCAACCCCCGAGGTAAAAGATTTATTAACGACATCTACGATTGGGATAATGTGTATATATATGGGTTAGGTTAGGTCAGGTTTGTTTTTTGTTTCCCTTCTCTTCTCGTTTTTCACTTGTTATCTATCTACCCCGGCCTTGATATATATCCAAAAACATCTCCCGTCCATCTTATACATATTCTACTCCTGGAGTTTTTGGCTTCCCATTACCCGACCAGACCGGCTGTGCCAGGGTTCCTGGGCATGTTTGTTTTTAAGAGCTTCCCAACTCTTCCAATAGCTATAGTGTCAAGAATAATAATAATCTGACAATGGTGTTGTCAAGAATCTTCTCCGATGAGTTGTGTGACTTGTAAAATTTCTTGGAATATCATTATCATCTAATATCGATTCTATTTTTAAAACAAATAGCCTCGATTTCACATCGATAACCCCATCAGCGTTCAAAACCACTTCTATAAGCCATGCATGATACCCACCTAGCCAAACAAATGAATCAAAAGAAAAACCTCGAGAGATATCCCATTCCAGAGCGCCTGCTTTTTGATACTTTAGAGATGAAAAAGAGAAAATATGGGGGTTGTTGGTAGATTGAGAGAAATGGCTTGAGAAGAATAATACATATCACATGCTTCCTCCCGCTGCGCCAACAATCCTCAATCCACCAGGACCGCTACCCGGCCCGTCTGACGAGACCGAGTAGGCAAGCCAATACCTAGACGGATGCCACGCGACCGCAGGAATGCCCACGTTCCCGCTACTCCCCCCACCACCGCCAAACCCGCCATTCATACCGGAGTATGAGGTCGAGGGGGGAGTGGTCGGAATCGTGTACACACTATCACCCGTCTCAGCGTGGAAGATCTCTAATCCTGTTCCTCCGCATCCAGCCTCATCGCATGCTCCTACTATAAAACGCCCGTCCCAACTCCAGCTTACACCACGGACGGCTCCGCCATTTGCGCTTGAGACTGTGCGTTTGCAGACCCAATCCGTTGTGTCCCAGAGAGATATCAAGGCGTCGCTGCCTCCAATGGCGAGGTAGCGTCCCGTTGGTGCCATTTCGAGAGAGAGGCATGCGGAGGTGTGTGCGAGGAGGGTGTGTTGTGTTTTGAAAGAGGGGTATTCGACGATTTTGACGGTGCCGTCGCCTGTTGTGACGAAGAGGTCGAGGTTCGGGGCTTCGGGTGTTGCGACGTGGTGGGAGAAGGTGGTTGCGTTCGTTTGGACGGTTTGTGGGTGTGATTCGAGGGCTTTGTAGGAAGCTGCTGCTGCTGTGTTTGTTGTGGTGGGTGTTGAGGGGGATTCGGTGGAGATTGGGATTAAAGTGTCGTCCTTTATATAGCAAATTTGTCAATATAATTTCCCGAGGGAGAAAGTTGGGAGACTACCAACCTTCCTGCCTACAACTAGGACCTTGCCATCAGCGTCCCAGGCGAGTGTAAATGCTTCCCCTCCGACGTCAAGACGGCTAACGCAGGTCTTCGAGCGCACATCCCAGAAGCGAACAGTTCCATCACTCGAGCAACTGGCCAACTCCGACTCCTTCAACGGATTGAAGACAACCTTTTCTATTCCGGACGAGTGTCCACGCAGCTCAGTCGAGTAACGGGCATCGGGGCGATCTGGGTTCCAGATACGGAGAGTCCGATCCGCAGAACCCGTTGCGATCAAAAGTCCAGTGGGATTCCAAGCAATGGTTCGGATTCTACAAACACGCAGGTCAGTTAGTCAGTAATAATTCCTCAATTCCAATTTAAGAAGCAATCATCTCACGTATGTGTCCCACCCCCGCGCGAAGAAAGGTCATGATAAGCCTGTGTTTTCAGCGTCTTAAAGAGCTGCGCAAAGCGGTCCTTTGCGACTATCTGCCGCGGAGGAATAGCTGGAGGCATTGTGCTCACTCGAGCCTGCGGTTTCCCGTTGCTGGCGCAGTCTAGGGAAGTTTCTCTATGCCTTAGGCTAGTAGATACATCCTCATTGTGGGAAGCCTGACCGTTTAAAGATTCTATGCTATTGCCCTCACCACTCTCCCCAAAAAACAAGCAAGGACTACTATTCGAGGATTCGAACTAAGTATAATTCACTAATAATTTCTCTTCTGGACATTCCAATAAGCGGCGACTGGCAATTCCTTCTGACGAAAACGGAATTCACCTCTAAACGCTCCAAAGCCCGAGATCACAGACCTCCGCTCTACCCTGATTACTAACCCCATGCTGGTAAGTCACATGACTTCGTATGGAACGGAGAGGAGAAATATTATACCGTGGTGACCGTGTGATAGTATCTTCAACCCTTCACTCCTGAGAAGGTTACCAACCAAGCTTCTAGCATCAAGATATATAATTTCTGTCCACTAACCTATTCATAACCTTTGTCAAGTCGCGGTGAGGATCGTCAGGCATCGACGGAGAGGATCAAAGGGGATAATGCCGTCACGGCCATGACGGAGGCTAGGATTGAGACGCGTTCTCTTTCTCCAGTTCTCTCACACGTCTGTTCAATCTCCAAGTCTGTTCTCTTGTTAGCGCCATTTCGCCAGCTTAGTGCTCGACGACCAGAACACACCTCATACTGTAACTGCAAAATGCAGATGAGAAAGAATAAGGGTTGTAACGCTTTAAGAACCTCCCAGGCATCCATGGACACGACCTGGGGACCTTCTCTTCTATGGAAGGGCGGGGAAACAGTTATGGGTCTATTGAGGCTTCCGGTAACGTGGAGGATAGAGAAGAGGGTGGGTCGGACGTGAGTGCAAGAGATATATCGTGAATGTTGGAGGTGAAGGAAGCTAGCAATCAGGCTACGGACTGGAGATGCAGGATATACCTCTCTGAGAGTAGGGAAATATGCGGCCATGAGCCATAGTAGGCATTGGTGACTGCCTTTTCTTACGAAGATCACATGAAATCCGTCCCATACTTGCTTTCCAGGTTTGAGATATAACTTTTCGATGCAGTCATGCCTTGCCCAATTCACTCCTTCCAAGGTAAAAACCTTAAGATAATGGAAGGGGTTTCGCCATCCTGTCCTAAGGGTACAGTGAATGATAATGAGGCAGCCCAACCCCCCTTTCTCTTCTACCTCCTCCTTCTTTTTCTTCTTTTTCTTAAACCTTCTTCTCCTTCCTCTCAGCCAGTGATAAATGGCAACTTCTATACCGGTCCGGAATCCATTGCTCCCATGAGGAAGGCTCCGTCTAGTCAAGGGTCCTAGCAATCGTCTAGCACCCGTCGTTCTTTCTTTAGGTGCGCAAAGTGCCTACTGGTTCTACGCGAAGGTTCTGCTCTTTCTAGATGAAACAGGTACTTGAAGATAGAAATAGAAGCCGCAACCCGAGAACGCGCCTGACAACACGCTTGACAGGACGCATTGGGATATTGTGGCGCCGGGAAGGCCCTAAAGGATCTTATCCAATGCTTCGTCTCTCAGCCAAAAGGGCCTTACCGCTTTCCCTCGTGGTTTACAGGTCCCTGCTTCCTGCGATTTTCGATCGCTCTAGCTCTTTCTTTACGACTTTTGGAGTCGTCTCCAGAGACAACGTTCCTATAGCAGTTACTGGGTTTACAGAGCCCATTTAAGCATTCAGGGCATGAATCCTAGGAAAGGCTATAAATTAAAGGTTGAACGAGAAGTGAGGTACATTCTACTCTTGTTCAATACTCTCTTCTACGTTACTCTCTATTTCTACGTATCCAAGACTAGAGAAAAGTTTTTTCAAAAGGCATCCATTTTTATTCCTTTAACTATCTGCGTCGATGTTGATCCCATATTTTGTTTGGCAACTTATCATTGCCCAGGTTTCTCGCAATTGTCAACTGGAATGACCGTTGAACGTCACTAGCCTTCGTCCTTCCCCAGCCACCCATATCATACCCAATCGACGCAAGCGAAGAAAAATCTTTGGCCCAGCCAACGTACTTTGAGCCAGCTTCGTCAAAGAACTTCTCAAGCCAGAATCCAGTGTTCTGGTGTGGACACGTTAAGGATGTCTCAATATTCGAAGATAACGCCTTCTCGGGGTGATACAGCGGAGGAAATTCAAAATTGTACTGATTGGACACGTGCAACGAGTTGGATTCTTCATCGATCCGGAGCGTGGTCGTAACTTTCACCTTTGCAGACGGGTGATCTGAGAAGGTGCATTTGTGCCAGAGTGCCTTGTGGTTCTGACCGAAATTGGGAAGATCTGAATCGCTTTTACGATACTTATTTCCATCGGCCTGAGTTTGCCGGGCTTGCCTGCAGGTCTCTATGAGATATAGCTTATCACGAAAGGTGATAGTTAGGCAAGGGCAGATATCAACCTCCCCGGGGCACGCTATCGGACAAGTTTGCCTGCAGAATAGGTGACAGCTGGAGCGGTATGGGGGTGATGGTTTTCGGCGTTTCAAGGCTGACAGTAGGATGCCCCTTCTGGATTTTCGGCGGGGGGCAAGGTGAAGGTTCCAACACTCACTGCAATATTTCCAACGATCATTCTCGAGTTGGAGCAGTAGTTGTATTCGGGGCCGCTTTATGGCATTTGGTACCAGGACCTGCCGCCTCTCGGATGGGATGAGTTGATGGAGCTCCACGCCTCGGGTTTCGAGGTAGGAACGTAGACAAGAAAAGAGATATTTACAGCTCAACGAGAAGCACACCTGGTCCGGGGCGTCTAGAAAGTCGAAGATCATCTTCACTATCTGCCGCGGAAGACTACGTGCAATGTGGACCGTTGGCCGCGTTCGTAACGGGGTAAGAAATGGAGCCATAGCGACCTTTTATATTCTGCGGGTATATATATATTAGTTGAAATGGGAGCAAGGCGGAGGTTTATATTTGAAGGGCTTACAGTCGATCTGGTAAAGGTTGAAGTTAATATATAGATTGTATGAACTAGTTGGCCACAGGCGGTTTATATGGTTCCGATATATATAGACTCATCGGCTTCACCATGACGCCAGCAGACGTAATAGACGGACCATCCCTTAAGTGAATTTCAAGGAGTCATATCAATCTGTACCCGTCGAGGCAAAATTTCGTTCACCACACATCATCATAGAGAATTGCGGTACACTTACGTAACTGGAGGGAGCATAGCTACCAGAATGGATATCCTTGGATCGTTAATGGTATCTTGGTTATGTATCAAAGAATTGGTTTAGGATCTATGTCGATGCCCCCTTCCGCTACTTTTCAGACCATCTCATTGTTTGGGTTGAGATCTGATTTCTCAGAAAAACCTTCCTCGCAGTTAACAACTACAATGAGTTAGACGTGTCCGAAGACTTTTGGTAGTTACTCTGCCGTCTATTTCTGGTTCGAATCTTTGCTCAATAATGGCCGTTGATACGGAAAGGACATATCATCTGAGATAATGTATATAGAAATAAATCGACAAACTACTAGCTGTATCAATCCTCCAGCTCACCCGAAAACCTGAAGGGAGAGTGAACTGCGCGCGGGGGTTTTCTCAAAAGGGAAATCCGTCATTATTTTCAGGGGCAAAGCGGAAGACGATTCAGAATTTCCAGACATCACAAATATGACTTCGTCGATCATGAGAGATATATCTTTCCCTCGTGTGTGGTGGGGAGAGCGACTTTTCACTGACGGCATTGATTCGGTTAGCCTGGGCAACGGCGCCAAAAAAGGGTTCATTCGGCTGGTTCTAAATAAAGAAACATGCCCCAACCGTGCGCTAGTGTATGCAGCCATCCCGTGTGCGACTGCCGATCATAAATGAACGACTTCAAAGTTCACATCAGTGACAACGAAGAATGATGCGCATTATTTTCTTCGAAAGCCACACACAAGAGTTGATTTCACTCATCGTCTCTCCCAATTTATCGCGTCTAAGCTTTGAGAAAGTATTTGAAAGAATGTCGGGCTCTCAGGGCCATTGATTCTTTCCTACATGAACCAGACAAGTTCTCGCGTTTCCCACGAGCGACTCAGGCGCGAAACCCTGTTCAAATATACGAGTGATTGAGGGATTATCAAGCAACGCAGGCGACTAAGGCGTTCATCGTCCTTCTCTCCCTATCATATTCAAAGGTCAAGGTGACGAAGGATTTGTCCGTCGAGACGATCGACCAGGGTTTCTCAGACCAGGTGTTTTCCGGAAGTTTAGGGCTCAAGGACTCACCACACAAGTGGCTAAGCAACCCCTATCAAGGCGGTCCTCAGGTCACAGGGCGACACATTTCCCTTTCCTCGGACCTCGCTGTCGGGCAATACCCGGCAAAAAGAAAGATAATCTATTCATGATGATTCTTCGTGGATCACCTTAGTTTGAAATTTACTGGAATTCGAAGACACTGCTCTCGCAACAAGAGTCAACTTGGGGACGAGGCCCCTTGGAGCCGTTGTTCTCCCGAGCGCTTTTCATACATCGTCGGCGTATTGGCTCTGCTTCGAGAAAACCACTCAAAGCTTCCTTTGCATATCCTCGAGCAAAATACCTCTTTCCCTAAACGGGTTGGGATGTGATGATTCTACTTCCATTATTCATGTTCTTCCCTCAGTTGGGCCGTTCAGCTGTCATTGTATTTTAGCAATGCGGGGAACGCTATCTTGCTTTTTTATATGGTGTGCAGGCGATTAACTCTCGCCAACGACAGCCAAAGTATCCGACGATCAGGTACAGGTTACTATTTTCAGAAACTTTTATGCTAACCATCTCCAAAGAAGCGCACAATGGAGCTGACAATCCCCTGCTCGAGTATCCAAAAAGGTATACGAAGGGTGATCTTAGTGAGAATAATCGCGCTTTCCTTAGGGAGGTGGAAATGGAAGACTTGATGCGTCCAGAAGATATAAAACGGGCTTCATCCCCCCTCCAAATAATTATTCTTCATCAGCAACATCTCCACTATTCAATCGACAGTTATTCTGCAACATCAAGACGATCTATCTACCCGCGATCACCCTAATATACATCCGACCCTTAACGTCATACACACCCCTTCCCAGAACTCAGCCAGAATGAAGTCCTTCGCCATCGCCCTAACCGCCCTTTTCGCTCTTACTGCCCAGGCAGCACCAACCCGCAGGGACAACTCTGCGCCTCAACAAGCCGAGCACCCAGTCCAGCACGTCGATACTAAGGATGCCGCACCAACCGTATGCAATATTACCGGCGACGGAGTCAGATATCGAACCTGTCCCAGCACAGATGATGAGACATGCCCTGCTCTTGGGCAATTCCCTATTGGGGAACAAGTAGCCTTCAGCTGCTGGACCACTCAGGTCGGCAGGACTGAGTAAGTTCACTCCACTCCACATCAATGCCTCTTCTCCCTCCTAGTTCTCTAGCCCCCAAAGTGACGGTAACTAATTCCATATCCTCCAGCATCTATTGGGATCGAACCGTCGACAACGAATATATCATTGAACAATACGTGGATCCAGTCTGTGCTTGTAAGTCATGAAAGGCCCATTAATACGTCTCAACCGAATATTTGCTCACGGTTGTTCTTCGTGAAATAGCGACCCTCCCCAAATGCTAGTAACCTAATATATCCTCCTCTTACGCATTGCGACCCGTAACCCGAAACGAAACCGAGCTGTCAACATTTTGTACACATACGCGAAAAAGCTTTCGAAGATTTTTCTCGATTTTCTTTCCCTTTGTCACGCATAGAGCTTTCCCTCTTCTGTACAGGCATATCTTCCTCGGCGCGCGTAGATCCAAGGGGCGAAAATCTCTCCTGTTTACCTTTCCGTCGTCCTAATATATATAGCATCTTCATATACATAGAGCGTTATTTCAATAGAGTTTCTTTCTTCAAATTACCTGGAAGCCCCCTGAACGAAAACCCGCTTGGTCGCGATGTCCCTGGGGATAGCCCTGTGTCACAATTTCCAACATCATGTAAGGGGGCCTAGCAGTGCCTCTGGGTTTGCCGATTCTTTTAATCGCCAAGGTCAAGAATTCCAGTACGAAGATCAAGAGAAATCTGGATCTGCGCACATCGAAAGGATGTTACTCTCAACGCTTAACGGGACACCCGAGGGGCATATCAAGAACCATCGATGTCGGTTTCTATAGATAAATCTCAACGTGTCTACATGTACGTAAACCTTCCGGTCTCCTTATCAGAATATAACTTTTATCGGGTGCAATTAACAACCCAAGGCATCCCTGATTGTTGTCGTTGAAATGGTTGACGCGACAGAATACTGCTGGATCAAGGTTTCCAATGCGCGTTCTGATTGGTCAATCTGCAACACCACAAAAATTTAAGCTTAACTGCATCTCAGTTTATACGCACATGGACTGCTATTTATATTTCAAGCAACTTAACTTCAACTTCAACTTCAGCACATTTCGTCATAGTATCCCTTTGATTGAAGGTGAGATATTCCTCGCGCATAGCAATCACCCCAGGTACTCCCTAGACTAGTTATACCTAGCATTGTTGTACAAATTAGATTTCTGCCCATCGCACTACCTCAAGAAGATACCTACTACTATCAGAGGTATATCAACTTCGACTGGAAGTAGCAATGCTCGGCCTGGAGAAAGAAGCGCCTAGCTCCGATAAATGCTTCATCACCACTGGGGGGTATCCAGCCTTTATCGATCCGAAACAACCACCTGCAAAGAAGTCGCCATTTACCACCGTCTTCGGGAACCAATTCATACACACGGTATGCCTTCCCCGTCCGAAGTTGACAGAGTACCACCGAGCTAACTGCATTTCTATACAAGACCGAATTAATCCTCCCAGAAGAAGTCTACAATGTCACCTGGGATTCGATACAAAGTAACTTGGGAAAGTTACAATATGCCAAAGTCATCCTACCTCTCTCTGCTCTTTTAGAGTCGGAGTTTTTTAATACGTATATCAAAATCGGTATGCTAACTCCCGCCTACACCCCAATTACGTGAGGTTGGGTGTCGGGAATTATATATCTGACATGTGCCTAGGGAACATCCTCATGCTATCAGAAGGCATCGCGGGTGAAGACAATAAGTTTTCACTCAAGGATGGTACGTTAACATAGACCCCGACATACGATTTGAAAAGTGACGGAATTCTAACGCAGTCTTACCCTTGTAGGCGTCCTAAAACTAGATCTCGACAAAGAGTCCTACGAACGCGCCGGCCTCGTGGGTACCGCCGTTCGAAACGGTGGGAGAAAGCACGTTAAAACGAGATACGGTATGCCGGCCACAATCGATGCACATATACCTCACCCCCATCAAAGATATCCAGCTAACACCTGTAAAACAAAGCCGTGGAACTCAACCTTCGTCAACCCTCAATGCTCCACGGAAAAAAAGGCTTCGAGCGAATCATCTGGGCATTTAAAAACGTGCTTGTGAATTCTGTCACATGGCTATTCTGTGACTTATCTTCAACAACGAGTCTGGACAACGATCAAGGTCGAACCCCGCTCAAACACCCACTATCACTATTATACTATACTAACCATCCACCCCCCCAGACTTCCCCCTTAAAAAACACCACCCCCAAATCCTAACCCCCACCCCCCAAATAACAACCCTCCCCAACATCCTAGTCCCCCCATTACACTCCCTCTCCCTCTCCACCTCCACCTCCACCCACCGCGAACACCAAGACAACCTAACCTCCCTCTCGGAATGGCTATCCCTCCTCTCGCTCTCCTCCCCACGAACAAACGCAAACGACGACATCGACCCTTATCTTAGCAGATACGAAGTCCCCGGTTCCGGGGCCGCCGAAGAGGAAGAAGAAGAAGGGAAGACTTCGAATCTAGTGCGAGTTGCGTGGAGGGGGTTGATTCCTGAGAAGTGGGTTGGGGAGTTACTTGTTGTTTTGTTGTGAGTTTTTACCTCCTCCTCTTCCTCCTTCGTCGTTGGACGCGGGGTTTAATGATTTAACTAATGAATTACTTCCCTCAGACGGCGGTGCCTTAATGTGTCATCTTTAGAGTATGGACAGCTTTGGTTCGCTCTCTCATCTCGCTGTTTTCGTACCGAAGCTGTGAATGGGAAGGATGGGTATACTATCCTCTCGCTTTCACCAAGAAGGGAAGGAGAAAAAGGAGGCGAAGGGGAACAAGATACTACAGAAACAGGTACAGCAGCTACGAAAGCTCCCAGCTCAACAGCCACGCATAAATCTTCGGCTCGACGGGAGTTTATATCTTGGGAATATGTAAGCTAGCGAGAGGCGGCTTGGATGTGTAACCTATCATAAATTCAATCCACTCGATATCCTTAAAACAGAAAGAAAGAATAAGACAAAAAAACGAACGCCCCAATCCATGTCCATAACTCCACCACGCAATGCCTTTTTAATCAAAATGAGCGTAAGAAAGAGAATCATGAAAGAAGCATCAACATCAACGTCAACATCACACACATCCAAAAAACAATACTTAGATAGATATATACCACACGAACGGGTGAGTTTCCCAAAATAATCTGCCCCCCCCCCCCCGCCCCCCCCCCCCCGCTCCGCCCCTCAACCTCCCAACCCTACCACCTCCAACCCACCCTACACATCACGCCGCGTCCCCGATTCCCCCCC